>CM046431.1:46931657-47366657 GCA_025506505.1 Flaveria sonorensis | reverse complement strand
GTTTTTTAATACTTAAAACAAGTACAATATCGTTATATAAAAAGATAATAAACATTTACGTTTTTAATCTCATATAAAGCCTGCTTGTCATTATGTATTTAGTGCGGTTAATTGTATCCTTTTATTAATTATTGTGTTTTTCTAAATAGTATTGTGCTTTTTCAATCTTTGTGAAATATCACTGTTGTGTAATTCTAGTACATAAAACCCAATGATAAATTAACAACTAATTAATTTAATACATCCAAAAAAATAAAAAAATAACAAAAAAATAATATAAAATGTAAAACGCAATGAGGAAATGTCTCGTTATGTTTTTTGTTCGTCATTGTGTTATCTTAAACACTATGAGTTTGAATAACACATTTGTGAAATAACATCATATTGTACTTATAATTGTAAAACACAATGATTAGATAACAACAACGGTATATAATATCTAAATAATAATAAATAACACGAAGTGATGTAAAACTTAAGATACAATATGAATATATATAACAAATGATTAAAAAGAATAATTGATACAATAAATTAATATTTGATACAATGACATGATGTATTTGACAAATGACTTGATACGATTACCAAAATATTTTTCCCTTTAAAATAACAAAAGGAAACATGTAAAACCCGAAATTCTTCATAAACTTTTTAAATTAAATATATTTTTTATCATAACATCACCCTATATTTTCTTATAAAATTTTAAAAGTTTCATAATTATAAACCAAGGTATTTTATTTCTTTAACGATAAAATATTTTTATTTTTTTTCAAGCCAATTATGTCTTCAAACACATGGTATAGTGAAGCTTGATTATTATTTTTTAGACTAATCAAAAAATTTTGTCAAGTCTGTATACTCAAGTAATTTTATTCGGTTAATCGGTTCACTTAGTTACTTGTCATATGCGGCTTGGTTCTAACCATAAAATCCCTATTGCGTTTCAAGCCATTTATGTCTTCAAAACACATAAATAGGTGTAGTGAAGCTTGATTATTATTTCTTAGACTAATCAAATAATTTGTCTTATCTATATAAATAAATAATTTCATTCGGTTGATTGGTTCAGTTAGGCACTTTTCTTATGCGGCTTGGTTTGGTTTTCGGTTACAACTGATAAGAACTTAATGAAACAAAACCGAAGTGATGACTAATTCTATAAATAATACAAAAACCTAGGTAAATATGCTCATTAAAATAATAAAAAAGCGCTAAAATATAAGCAAATTAGCACCGATATTTGTAAAAAATAATGGAGTATATTTAATAGCAAAATTGGTGAAGTTGTTATGTATTTTCTTAAACTTATGGTCAACTAGACAAGATTATCGCCGTTCAAAAAAAAAAAAAAAACTAAACAAGATTATCTCTACAACTCATTTGTTTATATATAATATAACATGATTCAAACGTTAACCAAAAAGACAATATTAATAAAACATTCCAACTTATTAAGTAAGTTATCTTAACATAATCAAATTGAAAATTATTAGTCCACTACCATAATTAGAGGCTTTAACTACCAATTTTGTTATTTTTATATTTTATAAATTAGTAACGTGCCCGTGCGATGCGGCGTGCGACACTTTTCATTATGGTACTTGTCTCTGGTTAGTTTTATATTTAAAAAACTGAATTCCTTCTTTTAAGCATATTGTAACAAACATAAAAAAAATTATATATAATTAAAGATACAAGGGTCTAAGTGTAAATAAGTTTAAAGTTTCACTTTTTAGTAGCGTTAGAAAGATATAATTACCCTTGTTAAATTGATTTTTTGGGTTGTACCTTATGCTTAAAATTTACAAATCTCTTAACTTTGCCCGGAATCATTCCTTCGTGCATTATAATATAGTATAGATAAACTTATCAAATATGGTTTCAAAGTATTATTAGTATTACGATAATCGAAATTGTAAATAATTTAATATGTTTTAAACAATTTCTAAGCTTCTTTTCTTGTAAATAAATCATGTATAACTAATCAGAAAACGTTGTAGACATGACTATAAAAATAAGTGCAAGTTAATATAATAGTAATATACTTATCTCAATACTTTATTTAGATTTAAATATTATTTGTTTAGTTCTTTTAGTTATTTGTAATTTTTCTTCATTTTCGTCGTTGCTAGTTTATTTTTGTTTTTATTTTTGTCTTGTTACCAAAAAAACAAATATGTTCTTCCTCGTGAAGGCCCAAGTGTACTTTTATAAACCTAAAAAAGCACACTCTTAATGAAACTAGAATATATAAAATATCTTTAAGGATTAGGTAGAAACAAAATAAAAATAAAGATTATAATGATACACTTATGTTATATACATATTATACGTTTGCCTTAAATTAATGGTAATTTATGATAAGAAATAGTTTGTTATTGAGAAGCAAATCAGTAAATGATCACAAAGAGATAATGTATGTGAACTAATTCCAACTTTAGTTTTCTTTATTAAGGTAACAAATACTCTATATGTCAAGTATGTATTAGATTTTTGTCACTCTATATCTTTTTATCGATTTAATAGAAACTAATTAAAGCGCATAAATATTTAAGTTTATATATAAAATACTTTAGTTGTATAGATGAGCTTAGTAGAAATTATAGTACATGAGTGATTAGTGACGGAACCAAGGTCGTATCAGAAGATTCCATCGATCTCCGGTCAACAGAATTTGTCCTTTATGTATATAAAAACATCAAGAAAAACATGAGTTGAACATATTAATTATAATCGATTATCATAAGATAACTCTTTAACTAAGAAGTATTGTTTTATTACTGAAAGGTCATGTTTATTTTTCATATAAATAAAAGACATAAAGTGAGGGTAGCTTTAAAAACAATCACATTTTATAAGTTTTTTTCCTATAACCTTTTCATTTTTAAACCACAAAACAAGCACATTATAATAAACCGATGTGCCTATATTCTCCATACTCCCAAATCTATGGGTGGCTTATAAGTTAAACTTTGTGGACCACATACATTTTGACACATGGCCATGAGTTCCTATATTTTATGGTCACTTTTTCTTTTGTGTACCTAATCCTCGTTGTTTTGGACCACAAAATTTAAATTCTATTTTAAAAGTATTTTAAAATTTAATAATAATACTTAATTATAGGATAATGTGTTTATATAACCCAAAAAGCGCACTCACTGTCACTACTATTTTAAGTCACGTTTAGTGGACACAACATGATGTCAATGATGGTTAGGTATAATGTAGTATTCATACAAGTCATCTTTGCTGAAAAACTATGCCGTATTTAACTATTTGACATAAAGTTTGTATTCTAAATTCATATGCATATATGTTTATTTCACATAAGTTTGTACTCTAAATTCTAATATGCATATATAAACAATGCATGTTCACATACACATATACATATGTGCGAGTATAAACAAAGACAGATGTATATATTAAGAAGTTATGAGGAGTTTGGAAAATCAAACCAATGAGGCAACCGATTGTTTTGCTGGCTTACTGTTCATCACGGTCCTAAAATAAACTTAAGGATGAAACAAAATATAATACCATTTACAAAATTCAACTCATTTAATTGTAGACTTATTTAGCGGTTTGGATGGATTTAGTGATTATAAAATGAATTACTTGTGTCATAAATGATACATATTAGGTTTGATAACATTAATTAGCTAATAAGTTACTTGAGATTGACTCGTTAAAAGCTTGGGCCAAACTTAGATAAGCTCGAGCTAGAGCCACATTTATTGAGTTTAATTAAGCATGTTTGCGAGCCTAAGTGAATTTATTATTTATATCAGTATAAATTTTATAAACATAGAATATATATTTACATAATACATATTATGATTATGTATATAAATTATGACAAAAATAAGTGGATGATATATATTATGATATATATATAAATATGTGTGTGCGTGCAGCCATGCATACACACAAACATATATGTACACGTATGTATAAATATGTAAAGGTAATTAATAACTATGTATGTATATAAATAAGATAATTTATGCTCAGACTCGCCTTGATTTGTAAACGCCAATTATTTTAAATGCATCGATCACAAAAACTAAATAACACATTTTTTAGATAACTTTTTAAGGATTCAAAAATTATTATATTATATAGATATAATATTATGATGCATGGGTAATATTGATCATAAATATGGTACGGTGGAGTTAGCTACAAAAGGAAAAACAAAGAAGATTGATTACAAGCAAAATTATTTCCGTGTGTGTAATTATATGTTGATATAGTCTATTTTTTGGTAAAAGTGTACATAAAGTTTGTCTACATAAATTTGTGAAAACGTAAAATTGAAATGCATCTAGTCATTCACAATTATTCCTCTTTTCATGCTTTTCCCTATCATTAATTTGCAAAACTTTTGGTGGTGTAGTTTAAACTAATGTTTCAGAAACCAGACCACTTGTCGGATAATTAGAAGCTCTAGTAACTCAACGCTTCATCTTGAATAGTGGGTTTGGTCTCAAAAAACCGGTCAAATTTGGAAGTGGCAAGTATTGTTGGTTTTTTGTTGGTTTTACTATGGTGTTCAAAGATTTTGTCTAGTTTATCTAAAACCGATAAGTTGTTAGCTTGTAATTAAATAGAAAGCAAGATAGATCATAATCTAGTTTGATTTTTGAAACATTAGAATAAGCATATACACATTAAGACCGATGTTCCAAAGCTTGATTATGCAAAACCTGAAAAATAACTTTGTTTCCATCGGTTTAAATAATCCTTATTTTGTTTAAATTTATCAATAAATAATCTTTTTTGTTGTAAAATTTCATATAATTAAATGTTTTACTTTATATGGGTAGGGTTCATTTGAGAACTCTTGTTAATCTGAGAACTTGAGAATTCATTTATTTTTAAATTTAAATATCAATACTTTTTTTCATAAAATACATCATTAAATCATAATATTTTTGTTTTTAATTTGAGTATAATATTGTTATATTAAAAAAATTACAGGTCAATATTACATATATATAGTATTATGATACAACATACATATAATATGATGTACTGTATATATAGTTTGATATATTATATACTAGGTTAAAAACATATGTATTACATATGTGAAATAAATTAAACATGTGAAACATTTAATTTTATGTATATTTTGTACCTCACATGTTTTTAACACTTGGTGAAATAAAAGATAATGAATATGTAAGAAATTATAAATATAAGATAATAAAAATTAAAAATTATTACTCTATTTATAAAGATTAAAATGTTATTTATATAAATTAGTATAGTTTAATAAATTATTAAAGTAATAAGATTTATATTTTAGATATTTGTTAAGTTTATTTATTTAAAACATAATCATTTACTATGAGAGACAGGTGACAAACAAATTTTTTTGATATATTAGAATAATGACACGTGTCCTCAAAAACTTTCTATAATTATATACTATGGATATGCAAAATATATTTAACTAACTTTAGTAAACTCGTAAATTACATGGGTTGAACAAATAAAATTGTAAGGCCCCGTTCCCAGGACGCTTACAGCTGGACCGTCATCGCATAAAATATTCAAAATAAACATTTCTTTTGCAACGGAGTTTAAAAACTTTCATTAATAATTAAAAACGTATCATTACATTACATAAATCGTTTACATATCAGATTATATCATCATATCAAAATGTAGATGCCAGACTCAAAACATCCCCAGTAGCGTATGCATCCATGCCTGCAACTCCTCAGCATCAACAAAGTACCTGCCAACTATTATGCATACAAAAAGCCAGCGACGCTGAGTGAGTTCTAGTTTTATAAATAAAATACTTTACTTTCGTTAAAACATATTCTTCGTAAACGTATGCGATCACACATCATACGTACACATTGATAATATTATTATTATCTTCATCACTGTTCAATTCGTACATTTCGTACTTTTATCATTATCTTTCACTTCAATCTGGATCCTGTCTCATTCAATACCCCCTGCTCATGTTCGAAGACCGATACTGTGTCGGGGCCTGTAAACAAACCCCCGCGTCATGTCCGAAGACCGACAAAGTACCGAGGTACGCGACAAGGATCCCCTTCGAGTCACGAAGACTCCCTTCGAGCCACAAAGACTCCCTTCGAGCCACAAAGACTCCCTTCGAGTCACAAAGACTCCATTCGTTCTTTACGTTCCACTTTTCATTATTATTGTCTTTCACTTCGTTATATAATACTTTACGATCATCAAACATCAAACCACGTAAAGCCATACATCATACATAACGTATAATAAAACATACTACATACGTTTTGAAAACCATTTAACGAAGAAAGACAACACACCACACACACAACATAAACCACAACACAACATCATGCATAAGCCACCACATCCCAACAGGACCTATCTCCAACATCACCTCTTAAAGCCCTTAAGAAAGCCCTAAGTCTAAAACTAGGCACAACATAATATTCTGGGCACATCAGCAGAAAATTCTAAGTATCAAAGCTCCTGGGCGCATGGGAACTATTTGGGCGCATGAGTCCTATTCGGGCGCCTCAACACTTAGTCACAGGAACACTTCTAGGAGCATGGGCACTATGCGGGCGCACCACCCATACTTGGCCATTTCCACATTTTCTAGGCGCATGAACCACTATTTGGGCGCACCACCTTTAGGCGCATCGGGACCCTTAGGCGCATGAGCAACACTTAGGCTCATGGCCAACTTTTAGGCGCATGAAGGATACTATTTGGGCGCATGTCCCCTGTTGGGGTGCATGACCCTGGGCGCATGAAGACAGTTGGGCGCATGGGATCTTTCTGAAGTGTCTAAACTGCCAAAAATCATCCGAAAGGCATTCTAACACTACCCAAGCACAGATCTAGCATACTAAGGGTGTCTAAACATCCTAACAACAATTCTAACCTCAAAACAAGCATCAAAACATAAAACCACAGAACACCATACAAACCACAACAAGCATAAGCATACGGTTATCTTTGAAAAACCTTTTCCGGTATGCATAATAGCCCCAAACACTTTAAAATCTGTAAAAGAGGGGTCTAGAAACTCACCTGAAGCAGATCTTCAAACCAGGTACTTCCACCGGTGATTTCAGCTTCAAATTCCCGAGAACCACTTCTAAAACATCAAGAACTTCGATTTAGGACTTAAAACCCAACTGAAACCGAACTCGTGTTCAAGAGAACTCACCTTAGCAGCTTCTTCTTCCTCTTTCTCCAAAACCCGAAATTTCCTTCTTCTTCTTCTTTTTCTTCTTCTGGCCGAGAGCAGGAAAGCAGATCCCTGCTTTATGGGCTGCCATACCTCTTATATTATTAAAATAAAGAAGTTTGTGCACTTTTACACCTTGCACCCTTCATCTTGTGCCCATTTACTTTTCTTTCTGAATACTTCCTTTTTGTTTTCTTTTAAATAAAAATTCAGGGTGTTACAAGTCCACCCCCCTTATATAGGTTTCGTCCCCGAAATCTGTCGCCTCTCGAACAGTTACGGGTAACGCTGTCTCACCTCTTCCTTGACCTTACACGTAGGCTTAGTCCCCTTCTAGGCTCCACTGTACTCGCACAGGTGGAACCATCCTTCGACTTATCCCTTCTTTCCCTTCTATCAGAAATAACCCTCAGTTGCTCCACATAGTTGAATCCTTCATCCATCTCGGTATTCTCTAGTGGCACGATCACATCCCCATCAGTGGAGCACTTTCTTAGACGAGATACATGGAACATCATATGCATTCCACTTAACGCGTCGGGTAGCTCCAGTAGACATGCCACTTCTCCTACCTGAGCAGTAGTTCAGATTAATCCTTTACACCTCAGTATTAGCTTCCCTTGCTTTCTGAATCAAGTGATTTCCTTTTCCAAGACGAGACCTTCATCGTTACTCCACCGCCATAGATCGGCACCGAACTCCTTTTGGGCGCGATTGCTCAAACCTCCTTCTTGCAACACTCGGTTTTTGCCTCATAGGCTGCTAGCCAATCCTTCCGAAGAAGCACGTCTATCCATCCATGTCTGTCCTGAACAGTCTAGCAGAAACACGCGCTCTCTCAATACTATCGCGCGATCCTCTACGGCATCCGGTAACCTAGTGGACTTACCAATAGCAATTTCTACATGGAAGGACGCATTGATATTCCTACTCCTAACGTGCAACTTAACACAAGGCAGCAGGAATGAAACTACTACTAGCACCACAATTTAAAGCATAGAGGCATAAATTTAACTATACTAGAAATGTACCTGACGTCACGTCGAAGTCTACTCTAGCCTCCTCCTGGTCATAGCGAATGCTCTGACCTTCATCCTCTGCCATCCTTCCTTGCATCGGAGCTCTGTGCTCTTGACTTCTTGCAGTCTCTGCTCCTGTGTCCACTCTCACCACACCTGTAACATCTTATTGCACGACAATCCCTCGCCAAGTGGCCCTCCTTTCCACACTGAAAACAGAGATTCAATCCCCGCTTACATTCTCCTGCATGCTCCTTCCCATATTTCTTGCATGCCCTCGCTTCCTTTGTTAACATCCTTGGATCATCCACCCTTACATTCTTACCACCAGCCTCAAATTCACCATCATCATCATCCCGCCTTCCGCTTCCACTCTTAACATAACTCCGCTCCTCCTCCTCATCCATCATCGCCACTGCCTCTCGCTCGTCATACAGCCTCCCCGCCAAGTCAACCACTGACCTAAACATCCCTGGCCGGGCAGCGATCAGATGTCTGTGGATATCTACCGGCAGACCTTGAATATACCTTTTGATCTTTCGTGACACAGGCGTCACCTGATCTGGCACCAGCCTTGCCATCTCGTTGAACTTTGTGGTGTACTGTTGGTGAGTCATCATTCCCGCCTCTAGCTGCAGGAACTCCCTCTCAACTTTGTCAAGCTCTCTATGAGGGCAAAACTCCTCGATTACCAACCTCTTCAGCTCCTTCCACCTCATCCTCCCGATTGCCCTGGTGCCCTCAGCCTGAATAATGTTGTCCCACCAGCACAAGGCTGAATCCACAAATGAGTGGGTAGCAAACTTCACCTTCTGATCTGCGCGGCACTCGCTAATCTCAAGTACCGCTTCCATTTCTCTCACCCAACGTTGTGCAGCAGCAGCACTCCCATTTCCATCAAACACAGGAGGCCTACACCTTTGGAATGCTCCATAGCTGCATCCCTTCGCAATCTCCTGCACAGCTTCCTCCTCCTCATCATCATCACTTGAGACAATCATGCCAGCATCGGGTTGCTCCATATCCCTAGAACCTCCAGCTTCACCTCCTCGTCGTGCGGTTCTCCTCTTCTCACTCTCCTTCTTCTCATCCTCCTTCATAGCTCTAATGACATCGGTCACTACAGTCGGCAGAATCGTCTGGATGACCTGTTGGACTTCCTCTGCTACTGCCTCCTTCATTGAGGCTCTCAGATTAGTACTCCCGTCCTCACCCTCCTGGTGACGAAGCGCTTGCTCATCAGGAGCCGTCTCAGCGGTCTTAGCTCTGCTCCTCGTGACACGTGGTATAACACCACGTCCACCATGACCTATACCTCGCGAAGCCTCAGAAGACCTACCACCAGCCATCTAAACCCTACAAGATTCAAACACTGACACGGTCAATCAAGGTAATAGCTCAAGTTATGTCAAGTATAGTAAGTCCCTAATCACAGTGGCCAGTTGTGTTTAGCCACTTACTTTACTCTTCATTCCCCCAGCATTTCCTATCCTGACTACATCAGTATCTAAATCTACACAAAAACACACAAGCCACATAACATGCGCACGTAATACCGGTTAATATTTACTTACATAAAACCTTTTACATAAAACTTTTACATAAAACTTTTACCTGCAGGCATATAGCTACTAGGACTGACTTCCCTTTGCTTTCGTCCCATTTTCAATTTAAGATTAGGTTCTTTTTGAACATATTTACATAATTCTCTTAAACTTTAGCTCTGATACCAACTTGTAAGGCCCCGTTCCCGGGACGCTTACAACTGGACCATCATCGCATAAAATATTCAAAATAAACATTTCTTTTGCAGCGGAATTTAAAAACTTTCATTAAAATTAAAAACGTATCATTACATTACATAAATCGTTTACATATCAGATTATATCATCATATCAAAATATGGATGCCAGACTCAAAACGTCCCCAGTAGCGTATGCATCCATGCCTGCAACTCCTCAGCATCAACAAAGTACCTGCCAACTATTATGCATACAAAAAGTTAGCGACGCTGAGTGAATTCTAGTTTTATAAATAAAATACTTTACTTTCGTTAAAACATATCCTTCATAAACGTATGCGATCACACATCATACGTACACATTGATAATATTATTATTATCTTCATCACTGTTCAATTCGTATATTTCGTACTTTTATCATTATCTTTCATTTCAATCTGGATCCTGTCTCATGCAATACCCCCGACTCATGTCCGAAGACCGATACTGTGCCGGGGCCTGTAAACAAACCCCCGCGTCATGTCCGAAGACCGACATAGTACCGGGGTACGCTACAAGGATCCCCTTCGAGTCACAAAGACTCCCTTCGAGTCACGAAGACTCCCTTCGAGTAAAGAAGACTCCCTTCGAGTCACAAAGACTCCCTTAGAGTCTTAAAGACTCCCTTCGAGCCACAAAGACTCCCTTCGAGTCACAAAGACTCCCTTCGAGTCATAAAGACTCCATTCGTTCTTTACGTTCCACTTTTCATTATTATTGTCTTTCACTTCGTTATATAATATTTTACGATCATCAAACATCAAACCATGTAAAGCCATACATCATACATAACGTATAATAAAACATACTACATACGTTTTGAAAACCATTTAACGAAGAAAGACAACACACCACACACACAACATAAACCACAACACAACATCATGCATAAGCCACCACATCCCAACGGGACCTATCTCAAACATCACCTCTTAAAGCCCCTAAGAAAGCCCTAAGTCTAAAACTAGGGACAACATAACATTCTGGGCGCATCAGCAGAAAATTATAAGTATCAAAGCTCCTGGGCGCATGGGAACTATTTGAGCGCATGAGCCCTATTCGGGCGCCTCAACACTTAGTCGCAGGAACACTTCTAGGCGCATGGGCACTATGCGGGCGCACCACCCATACTTGGCCATTTCCATATTTTCTGGGCGCATGAACCACTATTTGGGCGCACCACCTTTAGGCGCATCGGGACCCTTGGGCGCATGAGCAACACTTAGGCTCATGGCCAACTTTTAGGAGCATGAAGGATACTGTTTGGGCACATGTCCCCTGTTGGGGCGCATGACCCTGGGCGCATGAAGACAGTTGGGCGCATGGGATCTTTCTAAAGTGTCTAAACTGCCAAAAATCATCCGAAAGGCATTCTAACACTACCCAAGCACAGATCTAGCATACTAAGGGCATCTAAACATTCTAACAACAATTCTAACCTCAAAACAAGCATCAAAACATAAAACCACAGAACCCCATACGAACCACAACAAGCATAAGCATACGGTTATCTTTGAAAAACCTTTTCCCGATATGCATAATAGCCCCCAAACACTTTAAAATCTGTAAAAGGGGGGTCTAGAAACTCACCTGAAGCAGATCTTCAAACCAGGTACTTCCGCCTGCGATTTCAGCTTCAAATTCCTGAGAACCACTTCTAAAACATCAAGAACTTCGGTTTAGGACTTAAAACACAACTGAAACCGAACTCGTGTTCAAGAGAACTCACCTTAGCAGCTTCTTCTTCCTCTTTCTCCAAAAACCCAAAATTTCCTTTTTCTTCTTCTTTTTCTTCTTCTGACCGAGAGCAAGAAAGCAGATCCCTGCTGGCCATACCTCTTATATTATTAAAATAAAGAAGTTTATGCACTTTTACACCTTGCACCCCTCATCTTATGCCCATTTATTTTTCTTTCTGAATACTTTCTTTTTGTTTTCTTTTAAATAAAAATTCGGGGTGTTACAAAAATGTTAAAAAAAATAAAAATTATTAATTACAAAACGATATACTAAGACATGATATGATTGGAATTACGTATGAGTAATAACTATAAGTAATAAAACAATAATATAAACTTTTTAATATTTTTTTTGTTTTTCTCAAAGATAAAGTAAACATATTGTTTCAAAATAACGTTTTAAAAAATTTCCGTTTTTTAAAATTTTCTTACTATAACTTCCTATTTTAACTATTTTTTTTATAAAAAATTTACTTTAAAAATCCCATTTTTAAATATTACGTAAAAATAGTTTGATTTTTTTAAAGAATTCTTTTTATAAAAAAAACCTATTGTATAGAACTAACATTAATAAAAAGATCTATTTCTTAATTTATTAAAAAACTAATTATAATGTAAAAATGAATAAACAATATTATTAGTGATTAATGTATTATTTAATAGAAGATAAAAGCGGGAAAAATTTGATGAGAATAAATGTGGTGCTGACACGTGACACCCCCATTTATCCTTTTATTAGAGTAGGAAGATATGAAAATATTATACTCAAATTAAAAATAAAATAACTTTTAATATCATGATGTAAATTTAAAAAATAATAATAATAACGTATAAAAAAAGAAAAAATAAAACAGTTTTTCAAACGCTCAAACTAAAATTAGTTCTCAAGTAACCCTATAACTTCTTAATAACTTATTAAATTCTGGTGTTTGATTAGTAGCTCACTATATCGTAATGTTGCTTGTATAGCAAGAATGTGACATTGTCCCGTTTGTTTATAACATTTTGTGTTATTTTCGTGTTGCGTGACTTTTGTATTTTATATTATAAAAGATAGAAATGTTTAACTTTTATCTAATAATATAAATATAAAATATTAAAAACCAGTGAAAACGGTGGAAGTGGAGGCGTTTGTGGATGGCAACAACCTTCCCAAAATTGGCAATTAGCGCTAATGAATGCTCTTAAACACATCTCAAAAGCCGTCTAGCCAATAAGCATAAAGATAATGACATTCAATATTAAGTACATATAATTATAATATAATAGTAGGAACGGAGTGCATTATTAGCACAATAACTGATTAATTACATATAAGTACATATAATTATAAAAAAAATCCTATCGTAGGAAACTACGTATGAAAAGGAGTCTAATTTGTTTGGGGTGAACTTACTGTTCCCGGCTCCTTTCAAATTTTAAAGATGATAGTTTTCACTAACTGTTTTTTTTGCAATGAAAATTAACAAGAGTCAGGGACAATTATTGTCAAGAGTTGGTTTGTATTTACAAGAATCGGTTTTCACTTATGGATAGTTATATGTGGTTTTATCAAAAGTGAAGACTATAGACGGGGTAAAATTACTCATATTAAATCAGAATGGTAACATTACCAATGAGAAACAAAACGTTGTATACAAAAAGGTGTTTAAACATCTTAAGAAAGTTTTGAGAGTATGAATGTTTTTTTAATTCTGTTTTCAAACTTTGAAATTTATTGTTTTGAATTTTTCATAATGTTTATTATGTAATCAATGTTTAATGGAAGTCTAATTGTTTAAATCATCCATATATCATACGGGCTCTAACCTAGTTATGATATGATAGTAGGAACGAGTGCATTATTAGCACAATAAGAACATAAGACTAGGGTTGATTGTTCCAAACATGATCCGAAACACAACATCAAAATATAATTATGTTCTAATTTCCTTATATACTAGTTTATTAAATTGATTAACCCAAGCATGACATTATAATAAATAGATTGACTCGTTATCCCATCTAAGTTTAGAGGCTTTCAAAAGTTCTTATTCAAGATTTAAAGGTGAATATTTTAGAGCGGGTAATTAATACATACGGATCTTTAATTTTTCTTCTTGTTACATTTTTAGAAACGAAAATAATTTCTTCTCTTGAATTTTTCACCGACTAACATTTCAGTAATTTTGATTATTACCCCAAGCTACTTATTTACGCCTACTCTTTCTCCCAATATTTCATCCGGTTACTTCAATCTCGAGCTAAATACATAAATTCATATTTGTTAATTGCGAGTGAGAGACAAGACTCTAATAAAAGAATATCTAAAGAGGACATGTGGTAACATTACATTCTTTCTCATCAAAATTTTCTCGCTTCTCTCTCTTATTTAATAATTACCTTAATTACTAATAATAGTATTTAAATATTATTTAGATTAAGTGCATATTTTTAACAAATTAATAAAGATATTTTCTTATTAATGTTTTTCATAAAAAAATATTTTTTAAAATAAAAAAATTTTCTAAAACATCAAACTTTTTTAACAATATAAAATATTTTAAAATTAATATTTTTAAAAAGTATTTTTTCTATAAGCCAAAAATAATTAAAATTAGAAGTTATAATAAGAAAATTTTTAAAAATAATATAGTTTGTTTTGAAACATGTTTAATTTTTTTTTTTTGGATAAAAAAAGGTTAAAAACAAAATTTTAAAAAGTTGATATCATTGTTTGATTACTTATATAATTTTACTCATATGTAATTTTAATCATAGCTTATTTTAGAATATTATTTTATACTTAATAAATTTTTATTATATGTAATATTCTATTTATTCGACCCGTGTAATACACGGATTTACTAAAGCTAATACAATATAAAGCAAGAGTTACAAAAATAGAAAGGTGTATTTGATGCCATTGGTAGTAATTATTAGTCGAAAAACATATCATTTATGTAATTTATCATAAGTTTTGCAACACATATTGTCGAAAGAAAATAGTGGTATATATCATATGTAGTAACTCTTTATTGCGGTTATTAAGGTTCTCTTTTTTTAGTTGTCGTGTTTAACCTTTTTCTTTTAAAGCGTACAACGTGTCAAATAATTCTTGATCTTATCCTAAATAAATACTTTTTCGTAGTTACATTTCTTACAAAACAATTTAAAAGTATAAGATTGTAGCTCAAAAATTTGAGAGTTCGAATAAATAAATATTGTATCTTTAAATCATCGTTTTGAAAACCGAATCAAACCAAAAATTTTGTATGCTATGAGTCGTCAATCCAACTGTCCAACCTTTTGGTTTTTTTGTTGAACCGGCTCGTGTCTCCGGTTTTTTAATCTTGTTTCATAGTTTAAAACCGGCTTTTAAACTTGTCTTACATTTAAGATAAATAATGTTTGATGTTTTAGTTTCTTTACGTTTAGGCTAGCAATGTTTGAACTTAACTTTTTTTAGACTTTTAGTTTTTTATTTTTATTTTTTTGTGTTTATACTTTTGTAAATAATTATTAAATTGTTTGGTTTTAAAATCAGTATGATAGGATGTTTAGCGGTTCAGAATTCTGATTTCTTATTTTAGTTTCTTCGGTTTGATTCTCTAAACAAATCAAGCGAAACCAAATTTGAAATGGTTAAAACCAAACTCTTTGAAATTTCATCATTGATGTCCGAGTTTCTTCACTATGATACATATTTAAACACGATTGGACAATTTAATTAATTAAGTTTTCTCATCAGAAAAACACAAACCAATTAAATATATAATATTGTAGTGGATTAATGTTTAACTAGTGATTTAACTCGCCGCGCGTTGCTGCGGCGGCGAGCGTACGTGTCATGATCAAGTATAAAATATAATCGACTCAACTTGTTTCCGAACTAAATTTACGTAAAACATGGAGTAACATGAATTTGTATCATCAAATGAAAATATATTTTATTTAAATCGACTATATTTCAAACACAATTTACGTTAAAACGTAGAACAACTCAAAACGTACATCAAAATAAGCAAGTGCGGAAAAGCCATAGCTACATGATAAAGCATAGATTACATTCGCTCTGACACATTTCCTAGCAAAATTACATCAAAACATAGAGTAACTCGAATTTATACCAACGAAATAAAATTATAAACCCAAATCGTTCCAAACAAAATTTACACATAAAAATAAAAATAAAAAAATCCCCACCGACATATATATAACATATAATATAAAAAAATCAAAAATAAAAAAAAGCAAAAAATCCACCGACATAGTGGATTAATAGTAACTCAAAACGTACATCAAAATAAGCAAGTGCGGAAAAGCCATAGGCGACATGATAAAGCATAGATTACATTCGCTCTGACACATTTCCTAGCGAAATTTACATCAAAACATAAAGTAACTCGAATTTATACCAACGAAATAAAATTATAATGTTTGACCCAAATCGTTCCAAACAAAATTTACACATAAAAATAAAAATAAAAAAATCCCCACCGACATATATATAATATATAATATAAAAAAATCAAAAATAAAAAAAAAACAAAAAAATCTACCGGCATAGTGGATTAATAGTAATAGAAATGAGTTATATAAATAAAAAAATCCATATTAATATGTAAACTCAAGTAACCCAAGTTGATTTTGGGATTAAAGAGTACCTCTAACCACATCTTTTGTATATATCTTTTACTTTGCTATATCATAACATATTAATATGTAAACATCATGACATAAAACACAAACAACTTATACCTAAACGTTTATTCAAACGAAATGAATATATATAAATATAAATTTGGATCATCATCATCATCATTTCGCTAACAGTTGGTTTGTTTAGTTTAAGTAATCATTAACCTTTATATAAACCTTAAAGTCTTCATCCTTTTGCACCATTTGATCCTCCCATAATTCCTTCATATTCCAATGGATAATCATCACCTACTTCCATCATTTTCATCCAATCTCAACGGAGATGGTGGCTGCGGCAACGGCGGAGATGGTGGCGGCGGCGGTTGTCCAATATCCTCATTTATCACACCAGACGATGGTGTGTGCTGCATTCCAGCAAATTTTGATCAATCCTGCCCACCGGCCTATGACTCATATTTGGGTCCGTTCACTAACGCATCAAAAATGTTGAACGGACCCAAACTGTCAGTCAGTTTGCAGCCGGTGGGGGATTGGCTCAAGTTCAGCCGGAAACCAGCAACTCATCACACTGGTGAGCGTTTTCAGCTGAACTTCTGCACAAGAACCCGCCCGATGAAGTACGTGGGGAACCAAATATGTTCCCCAAGGAAGCTGTTTAGAGGAGTAAGACAAAGGCATTGGGGAAAATGGGTGGCGGAAATCCGGTTACCGAGAAACCGAACACGCGTGTGGCTCGGGACATTTGAGACCGCGGAAGAAGCTGCGTTTGCATACCCGAATTTAACTTAAACTTCCCGAGTCAGTTGAAGGCTAACTCGGGTACTGGGAGCACTGCAGCTTTGCTGGAAGCAAAACTACAAGCTGTATCTAAACGGGTGGTGGACGTGGGGGCTGATGGTTTAGCACCGGCATTGCGGGAGATCGGGTCATTGGATACACCGTCGGTCGGTGGTGGTTCGGAGGTATTGCCGCCGGAGGTCGGAGAAGGGGTTCAGCTCAGTAGAATGCCTTCGTTAGATATGGATATTATTTGGGATGCTCTTCTTGTTTCTGAGTCATGAGTAACATTAATTTCATATGATGTTTTTAAGTTTGTTAGCACAAAATGTCACACGTATATAAATGAATGAATGAACAAACTTAATCATAGATAAAGAGTTTGGTAACATGATGTGTTTGATTTATATCGGTTGTTTTTATCGTTGAGAACAGGTCGGGTCAGGTTGACCTAAAAATATGACTTGTTCTTCACGGTTTTTATAATCGGTTCTACCAGTCAGACAAGGACCTGAACATGTTGCCGCTTCGGTTCGGTTTGTATGAACCGCTATGTTTTGGACCTAGTTTTGTTTATAGTGTTTATTTCTTTTAGTTTTTATGGAATAGGTTTTATCTTTTCTAAACGGCAACTCATATATACACTCATCTAATCTATTCTTAATTCTACTGTCGAGTATGATCTAGATCAAAGTTATCTTCAACGTTTGCATCCATCATCTCTTGCAACATAAGTTCATCATCAATGTTAGGTAGTTCGCCATCTTCAATAGAGTCTTCACTTTTGTGATCCTTATCTTCTTCGGCTTGATTCTTTGCTTCATCTTGAAACTGTTTGCAACAAGAGCGATAAAAGGGTGCTTGATATGACCGAAAACAAGTCAAGTGAAGATCCTATAAAGCTTATGACCATGGTTGTCGCGTCCAACTCATGGTGGCACTGTCAAGTGAATTATCAGGGATGTGACTGTCAATAGTCAATATACAGATGACAAAAGTTTCATCTTTACAGATGAGGTTTCATGTAAACACAACAGGCACATTTACATTAAAAACAATCACTTGGTTCATGAAAATATGTAGAAATTCTTCAATACATAACAAACTTCACAAAACAACACGTAGATACCGACTTCAAAAATAATGATTTTACAAAGCTAAACTTTGAATATATCACATATTGACATCAATCGTGCTCATCATCACCATTGCTTATATTATCATGATCAAATCCAACCCAGTCAATGAAGGAGAATAAGAACTCTCTGAAGCTCACCTTACCATCCTTGTTCCAATCCATTTCTTCTGCATTTACCCAAAAAAAGAAAAAAAAAAAAAGATCAAAAGATTGTGACTTTTTTTGTGCAAATAATTAATATCAAAATCAAGAAAATTACTGAATCGGGTCTTGGTGATACGCGTAGGCGATTTTTCCATTGGGTAGTCTGCATTCATAGCCTTGATCATGTCCTTCTTGTTCAGCTTTCCATCACCATTTTTATCAAGAAATAAGAAAGCTTCGATTATGGTATCAAATGTTGCTTTGAGCTCGGGAGACCCCACTGTTGGTGTCTGCAGCAAGATTTTGTATTCTTTGGATTTTATTCACAGAATTTATCAATCCACATGGAAGATGGGCAGGTTGTGTGACAGCTTAGAAGTGGTTTGGGCCAAAATGGGTAGCTATGGTACGAGTTAGGTAGACCAATAACACATTCGTTCAAAGTCGTTAACCTTTTAGTAAACAGTTATTGTGTCAAATATGATTGAAAAACCTATTTTTAAGTAGAAAGGTTTAGGATGTCATATGCACATAAAATTACAATTTGGGCAATTTTCAACCTTCTTGACATGTTTAGCTTTTAGCTAAACCTCTTTTATCACCCGTTGGATAATAGACAGCCCATTCACAGGTTATTAGGTCAAACAAGGGAAGTTTTGAAATGGTTAGTGTCACATACGATAACACAATTTATGTAATTTTGATAGTAACATGAGGTTTCTAATAGATTGATTTAGGAAGTTACATGCATTATAAATACAACTTGAACGACTTTTGGCCCTTTTTTCCTTTTAGGTAAACTTATTTTTTACCTATTTGACTTGTTACCCGAATCAACCAATACATAGATAAATTATCAAGAAACCAAAGATGTTAATAAGAAATGGCAACTTACAGCGTCAGATGAGGAGGAAGGACCGGCTAAAAGATAAATTAGGCACAATAGAACAATGAATTCATTAAACTGTATCCCATTGCTCCCATCTATGTCACAAGACTCAAAAAGATCTCTAATTTCCTCCTGGGTACAATGAAATTGTAACTTCTGTAAGCATTTCTTTAGCTCCTCATTATCAATGGTTCCATTTGAATCTTCATCTGCACAAGTGTCAACTGTTAGCTGTCAAGCAACTTTATAACACATGAAAGTAAGCAAAAGAAGATAGTAAAATAATAAATTTTTAATCTTGTTAAACTTACCGTATAATTCGAAAACACTTTGTATCTCCTTTAATCCTTCTTTAATTCGAGGAAACCTCAATATTATGCTGTTGATAGATCTGAAAGTGTTGTGTGTCTGTATGCTGTTGTTCTTGGCCTCCACCATTTTTCTTTCGAGTCTACTATCTAACCTCTCATATCGATTTGGTGAATTGCAGCAACATAGCATCCCTCCAACTTTTTCGGACAATGACTTGAAAGAAGGACATGTATGAGACGTACCTTCAAAAGACAGATTCATTAATCACCATATCAGATTGTAAAATTATGTACCCAGTGCTTAACTTAGCTCTCGCTTTACACAGCACCCAAAGAGGGGCTGTGCAGCCTCACCCTACACTTTGTACAGAAAGCTGCTTCTCCTGACTTTAACCTATGAGCTCAAGCTAACAAAGCACAACCTTACGGGTTGGTCCAAGGCCGCCCTCGTATTGTAAGAATATGTAAGATCTTGAAATAAAGACATGAATAGTAGCACTAGATTGACATATTTTGGTCTGTTCTATGATTCAATGATTTAAGCAGAGATCTGTGAACCAACCTAAATTGTCAAATTAGATTATTTTAATAGTTTAACACCTGGGTTCAGTGGGTTCATGAAGCTAAAAGATCTTAACTAAGCTATGATATTCATTCAGACAAAAGATCAAACACTGGTGGGCATCAATACATGATAAGTATAGATATCTGAATTGAAGCTTCATGAACAACTGTTAACAAGCAAAACCCAACTAATAACATAAGTGAGAATAATTAAACAGTTAATTCTGAAAGAAATAAAAGACTTACCCATTGAAGCTTTGATTTTTCAAGAGATCAGAGGGGACTGATATATCAGTTTTGGGGCAAGAAAAGCATACTTAGAGATAATATCAGTAGAAAGAAGAAAAAGGGTGAAAGATGAATGGAATCTAGTTCTAGAAAAGTTAAATTACAGTGGTGGTACTTGTGACTTTTGAATTAAAAATTGTTCTATCTCTACATCTTAATCTTGAAAGGGGTGGCTCATTGATAGGCTGACATTACAAAGGGCTATTTTGGACTTGAATTGGAATATTGGATCGAGTAACACACAAAAACAAAAACAACCGCGTTGGGTCAATTTCTTTGCTCGACTCTTTCTTTATAATTATTGATTGAAAAACCACAAAATAAAACTCAATACAATAACCCTATATGTACTAAACAAAACTTGTTAAGCTAACTATAAAGACTCAAATACGAACACTCCAAATAACAAATAATAAACTAATAAATCACCAAGATCTATCTTTACAAGTCTTTCATACATATTAATCTCTTCATTTTTCTTATCTTTGAGCCTTTTCTTGATTATTACTTTCTTTTTATTCAAAAGTAGGTTAAAATCTCGTGTATTATATTGGTTGAGTGAAAACATTAAATTAAACAGTTTAGTTAAATAAAATATTAAGAGATTGCGAATTGAAAGGGACGACAATTCTTCTTGAAAGCAAGTAATTCAATTAAATAATTTCTAAAACTAATAATATATAAATATGGAGAGACTAAGAATTGAAAGAGACAATATTGTACAAAAAGATGGATAGCGAGAATGAAGGTAAATAGTTGACCAGAAAGAGATGGGAAAATAAAAATTAAGATCATAGAAAAAAAACACGTATTATCTTAGATCCTTATTTATTATTATTATAAGAAATAAGATATACAGATCCTTATTGATTAATCTAAGGAATATCTCTTGCATTCTTCCTCAATAATCTTTATTCTTGTACCATCTAGATCTTGATTCCTAGTAACTCTTGGATCTGATTTCAGTAAAGTGAAATGACAATGGTGATCTTGATTTCTAGTATTTCTTGAATATGATTCTAGTAAAGTGAAATGACAATGGTGGTGCTTGTTACTTTTGAATTAAAAACTGATCTTCTTTACCACTTAATCTTGAAGGTGGATGGCTCAATGATAGGCGGATGTTACAGAGGGTCCCACCAATAAAACATAATCATTCTTCATATGAAAAAAAAAATACATTTTTAGGTTAAAAGTTCTTCACCCATTTAGCTTTCCATTGAAATTGAGATCTACAAGTGAAAGAAGTTGAATAAATAACAACCCAAATTGATTAAAGATAATCTGTTGTTTGCAATTCACATTTCACAACACTAGAGTTACAGTTGGTTGAGATTGATCAGTGATCACAATTTAACAATAAATTAAAAAGAAATTGAAAAACAATTTTGCATCAAGATATCCAAACATCATCCATCCGGATAGCCTGACCCTGAGTTACTGAAAACGGCCAGTTGTCTCTTCTTAAGAACAGTCGCCTGTGGGCTCAGGCCCGCGGGTGAATCCACTGGGCTATTGTTCGATGTTAAACAACTGTCAACACTGGGTGCGAACCCGTTTTCAAGATAAGCTGCAACTTCAGGAAGTGAAGGGATTGGGATGGCGGATGGCGGACAGTCATTGGCTACCTTGATTGCAAGTTCTGAAAGCTCTTCCCTAGCTGCCTCTAACCCCGCAGTTGCAACCGCCTGACCATTTAAAGCTTTACATGCTTTTTCCAAGATTGATTGAAGGTATTTGCCTTGTGCTTCTATGCGAAGCTGGAGACGACGTTGAACCTGAAATCATTGGGTTGTTAATAAAAGATATTTTTTGATCTTGAACCAAAAACGAAGCATAAGATCCCAGATACTAGAGGTGGCAGAGTGGGCTGGCGCTGGTGGGTAAGCACTAAGCAGTTAAAACATGTACTTTCTGTTGAACTGGTTAAGTAAGGTTTAAGCTGACCTAAAACACTTTTTGTCCAACATATATTAGAAATGTTTCACAAATAAATAGTGTCTAATATAGTAATAAAAATCTATTTTCTCAATAGTAATCATTAATCAATTGTTTCATCGCTTTGATCCATTCGAGATAACGAGTAACTCAAATTGTCCCATTTAAAAGTAATCAGGTCCAAATTGCCACCTTTACCAGAATGGTAGTATTTTGTCTAAAGGTTTTAAATTTAGAGGAAAAAAAGAGAGTATGTTGGAGTGTTGGACAATTGGCTCAAATAACAAAAACTGAAAAGCAGTGATTTGAAGCAGTTGGCACAGATTGTTTTATTAGGAATTCAAGAAGTGAAAACCGGTACATCTTGCAACTTAATCCTACCAGCTATTAATAAGAAAAAAACAACTCTTAATCATGAAAGTAAAAAACCATATCAAGCATTGCTTGATTTATGCTTAGACCTTGACTGCTTTAATTAACTTTGACAGCCTTGACTTTGATTGGATAATAATTGAATTAAACTTATCACTTTTTGACCCACAAACACGATTTGTGTTTTTTCAAGAGAGAGAAAAAAACCTACCATTTTATTTGTGTTTTCAGGCTGAAAAGAAAGGAAAGTGAGTTTTTGTAAATTTTCCTTTTCTTTTAGATGGAAAGTTCTGTCATTTAAAAAAGTGTATAAGGCCTATTCGCTTCTTTATCTCTAAATCTTCACACTCAGGAGAAAAGTTCTGGAGATAAAATTGGCCAAAATTTCCATTTGGTTGGTTTTTCATCTCGTAAAAAATTCAAGAACACAAAAATTTTAGGTTCTCTCCGTTTCTTTCCAAAAGTTTCCGTCTCCACACCGTTTTTAGACTCAAGAACAGCGTAAGAAACAACATACAAGTCAATAAGCTACAAACTTTGCCAGTTTGAATGAAACTTATAGGTGCCGAGTGAGTGGGCGGGTGTATTGGGTCGTACGTCAAAAACAGATTTTGTATGGACAGGTTCAGGGTGACCCGAAACACTTAGGTTCAGTCTTTCTTTTTCTTTATAAACAAGTAATTTTAATGTGATCAAAAAAAGCATCTATTTTTACAATAAGAATATGCTTTTTTTCATTTGGCCTTTTACGTTTTTAATTGAAACTTTTGCTTTTGCCCATTTGACCCATTAGAAACCAAACATAACCCGAATCGAACAAGAGGAACAGTTCATGTATAAATGGGTCAAAATTTCTACCTTTAATAAAAATCTTGGAAAGTTTTAACCTTTGGTAGACACAAGAAATGCATCACGTTAATGAACTAACCTCTAACTGCTCATGTAATCTTCTTTGCACTTCCATCTGCACCCTCAAAGCTTCTGTAACCTGGAAGCCACTGTTAGAAGAAACAATTAAAACAGGGTTAGCAAACATAATCATGAGACATTATGCTTTGCTTAAGAAATTCAGAAATGAACATACTCATTTGAATCTTGTGGCATCATTCTTGTTGATGATGTTGTGGATGAACCTGTGTCTTGGCTCTCAGCAATGCAAGACGCTAGAAATTGGCCCATAAATTAGTGAGAATGAAATTTGTAATCAAAATAGTGAATTTCAAATTTATGCAGCGTTCTCATATGTTGCAAGATTTTGCAGCTAGCAAGCTAATCATTTAGATAGATAAAATAAATGAGCCAATTCAAAAAACTCAGTGGTGTTTGGATGTGATTTTAAAGATAGGTTTGAGTGTTTGGTTAAAAAAGTATTTATGATTTTGATTTATTTGTTCTTTAGGGTCAAACAAATCTTATTTGGAGATGCATGTAAGATGTTGTGAGAGAAATGAGGTGGCAAAGTCAGGTTGGGTGTATTTCGTTAAGGATAGGAGCTTGGGTTGACCCAAAAAACATTTTGCCCAATATTATTATCTTTTTGATAACCAGTGCATCAAAAAGATCATAAAGATCATATTATTTTTAATGGGGCTATATGAAATTATCCCAAGATTTTAGGTCGTAAGAACCTTATAGAATATAAAGACCAATCATTATGTTTACATAAGGTATGTATAAATAAACCGAATTTATCGTATGTAAGAAGCTTATAGATGCATGTAATCAAGATCGGAAAGGTCATTACCATCTTTGGAATTCTCTGTTAACTCTTTGCAAGATTGCTTCCCCAACCGATATTTCTGCAAGAATATATACACAACATGAGTTACAAACAAGGACTGTCAGATGGTAGAGTATAATTACTTATATACCATTTATCTATTATTTCCTTAATATTCCAAATTAGCTAAATACTCAACACATCAAAAGTTATTATTATAGCTTCAACACATTAAATGACTAACCTGAAGATGCGACTTCAGATGATAAAGGGTGAGTCCTTTTACCCCCATTGTCCTCATAATTGTCTTTGGAGTTGCTTCTGAAATAGCATAAAATATATACTTATTATGCGTTAGTCATGGTGTTGATTAGATCAAATTTACATGTGTATTTACTTTATCATAAAAACTACAGTGAACTGTAAACTTCTACACACTCCCATCTCCAATATATAGTTGTAAAACAATAAAGAACCATCAAATAAACAACGGTATTATCTTCTTAAACAGTCAAACATTAAAAAAAATGTAAGAAAAAAAGACGTAAATCATGTCTGCATTCAACAACTAACTAATAACATAGTTTCAATAAATTATGTGTAGACTCTAGAAGTAAATAAAACCAAAACGGTGTCTAAGTGAAATAGAAAGCGCTAGAAAACACAATTATATCATCATTTAACAATCAAGCATAAGATATTAAATGCTATTAATCATTTATACAAGTCAACATTCAACAAACACCACATGGATAATAAAGTACAACTAAATCATCATGCATCAAGTCTAATTAGTAAACACACCATATCTGCGTAGTAAATTCCACAAAGCCACATTCGGTTTCTATATCTAGACTTTGTTATAAAGCATGTAGGTCTTCACTTTAAGATCTCATAAAACTAAGAGTTCAAATTTAGGCCGTCCTATACTATTTTGAATATCTCCATTTAATCTAGGTTGTCCAATAAACTCATCACAATTCTGGTCATAGTATATATTCAAATAAGAGCATAAGCTTCTCTTCATGTAATGACAAACTAAAAACAATTTTCAAATTTGTCTACAACAATGACAACACACAATAGACCAAATAAGACACCATGAGCATCCCCTTTTATACTTTTGCTCATAAAACATGTAAACAGCCGTTATGATAAAAGAGTTTCAAACGAGTAACCCTAATAATCACATACAACAGACGTTTGAATACGCGTTTAAACTTATTTGCAATTTTAACACATCAATAATCAGTTCTGACTTCTGAGTGTTAGCCAAAAACTGCTTATCATCTTTCTGACTTTCTGAATGTTAAGAGCTAAAATAACCTGATCTTGTAAGTGTAAAATTACCTTACCAAACCTAACCTATTCACCTAACATAACCATCTAATTAGTCACTATAATCACCTTGAAAACAGGCAACCACACACAAAATCACTACTTTTCTCCCCCTTTAATCTAGGAATTTGAGATACACTCATACACCCTGACTTTTGATGTCACCCCTGATGCTTTCCAAAACAAAAACTTGAATAAAGACTACTTTGCCATACTATCATCAAGTTGCTTTTGTGGTGTCCATGAGAACTCGTTAACATTAAACTTTCAGGACCCATCAATACTCTCCTAACAACAAGATCACCTAATTCACAGCTTAGGCTCAACAAGTAGCCTTCAACATGATATCCTCAAGTTTTATATACTTGAATCAAACTTATAACTAGCTACCTAAGCCCATAACATTTTCCAAAAAGGTACCATACTAATCCCAAATTTAAGTCTTTCAAAACACCCATTAAACCCTATAAACAAACACAAACGAATACTGCACACATTCATTCAACCTCATATCACAAAATCACAAACAAAACTCAAAACAAGATATAAATAAAGAAACAACTCACTATCAGGTCCACCAAGCTGAGTAACAGCATCCACAAATCTCTCATGGAGCTCCGACGTCCACCGGAGCCGGGGCTTCGGATCCGTCGTCAGCACCAAACACGGATCCCCAACGAAATTGGAAGCATCCAACTGACCCCCAAACTCCCCATGCCCCAAATTACCTCCATCCAACGAAATCGTGTGGATCCCTGAATACATTCCACCGTAATCCGCCAAAAAGACGAATACCCAGATCAAATTAGGGCTTAAATTCGAACAATTTGCCGTGAATTGATGATTGACGAGATGGGTTGAATGAAAGAAGATGCAGAGGGTGAAAAAGATGGAGTTTTTGAGAGAGAGACAGCGATGTCGTCTTCTTCACTTGTCGTAGTCTGTCGCTTTTGTGTAGGCTTTATGCAATAATATTATTTGGGGATTCAGAGTTCGCCATTTCAGTTTTTTTTGTGAAGAGAGAGAGAATGACCACTCATCGACAACATGGGATGAGGAGTCCTATCGCTTTCTAAACTTTAATCAAATGTTTTGGTTTAGTAGAATAATAATAATATTCAAGACTTTTTCAACCTTAAATATACATATTAAATTGCAATAACTAGAAATGCTCCGGCTCCCGCACTTGTTGCGCGAATAATTATACCACGAACTTGAATACGAAACCTTAAATACGTAAAATATACTAACGGCTACCAATTTTATTTTGAACTTAAAGACATCAAGCAAACGAAAAAAAAAAATTACGTTAACATAACATAATAAACTTAACAAATTTGTCAAAATAACTTAATTTTTCACATATTTTATGATGCAATTTAAATAAATAGGTATCTAGAATATTTTTAATTACTAAAACAACTTGGCAAATTAAAAAAGCAAAATATAAATTTACAGAAACATCTATGGCCAAAACACAAAAACTATAAAAGTTTATTTAGCTAAGACTTTGTTATTATATAAATAGGTAATAATTAAATTTCTTTAATTTTTACATGAATAATTTGCTCAAGTTATTTTATGTTTTCACGGTTTATAAAAACCACATCAATTGGTATATTCTTAACTAGGCTAAAAGGAGGAGTCGTTTTGATTTTATTAGTTTTTCTAACATGATGTATTATCATCAGATAAACTTTTTTTTTATTTTCTCTAGTTTTCCTAGTTTGTAGGATGTGTTTCATTTTTCCTCGTATTTTTCATGTGTATATGTGTGTGTTGTCCGATACAATTGATATTGCATTGTGGTTGCGGTGAGTAACGTGGGATTATTTCCCGGTTTGGAGGAAAAAACCAACTCCCAGATCCGGTGCGTGGTGTTCCGGGTGGGAAAATCGGGAAGTCCGAGATTATGTTTCCCTGATAACGGCCCTTTGGCCCTAACTAATTCATACAGTTTAATTAATTGTAATAACTTGCTACCAAATGAATATCACCAAATTTTGTGATCCACTTAACATCTAAGTGTTCGAAAATTATGTAAAATGATTTAACGAGGGCGTCTCCTTTTGTAATTCCATGAATCGTCATTTTCTATTTATTCGTCTAATAAATGAGGTTATTTTTAAATTTTGATTACTATCATTTATCTTTCTTGGTTCTCTTTGTTCAAGTAATTGTGTTTTGTGGGGTGGAGGATTGGTTGTAATGATAAATAGATAAAAAGTTAAAGTGGTTATGTCACCCCAACTAAAGATTGTAGGTTTGAATCTTGGGTTATAATTTTATTCCGAATTATCTAGGTGTTGTTCGTTGTATTTTAGATTGTTTAGGTGTTAGTGTTAATAAAAAATATTATTGTTTTCCGTTTATTAGTTTTAATTCCTAAATCTTTTACTGATTGTTTAACATTTAATTTTATATTTTATTTATTAGACATTGCACTGCTAGCCTAGTATAAGTATCAATGGTTAAAATAAAACAAGCAAACAATCGAAATATGAATCCATTTATAAAATAGGTATGTAGTTTGGAAGAACTTTGATATTCTTTTGAGTTGTGTATATATCATTTTAGGGTATTATATTCTGATGATCATCTTGAATATCAGTCAGATAACTTAGAGAGAAATTATATTAAATATCCAAATATGTGTGTGTTGAATGTGTACCAGAAATAGATCAAAGACTTTACTTTTGTAGATAAGAAATCATCAAAACACAATGATACAACTTTTTTAGATAAGGAATCCTTGAAAGTACAATGATACAACTCTTAGTGAATGAGTATGTCATTTGGCGATTAAAACAATCCATAATTATTCGGTTACCGTCAGTAACGACTTCCATCCCTTGAACGGGTACTTCACACCTCCTAATTCGGATCAGTTTTATTTATTTTTCTTTTAATTTTAAGTAAATTAATTTAGTTAGACAAAAATAGCTTAAATGATATTTCATTGATGAACAACATGAAAAAATAACTACAACAGAACAATCACTATCACTGTTTAAATATTCATCTTCAAAGGTTTATAAATCATCTTTTTGTTTTTTGAACTTTTTCTCTTTTGAGTACAATTGTTGTCTTTTATAATTCCCCGAGAAAACCTCTTTATTTTTGTTTCCTCTTGTTGGCTCAGAACATTTATTAAGAGGAATAATCCATTTGCCTTCAAACAAAGAACAAAAAAAAAATAGGAATATAATCTATTTATTCTTCTTTAGTATGACGTAGAGCCTCTAATAAAAAGTAACAATTGATATGATTGGCAACAAAGATATGAAAAATATGAATAAAACGAGTATAATTCATTTTCTATAAATTAATATAATATCTTAACACTCCCTTAACCAATTAGTTTGATTCTATGTATCTCTCATGTAAAATATATTTAGTAAGAACTAAAAACCAAAGAGATGTCGAAAAATTAATTTTATCAATGTCTTATAATAAATTGGTAGTTAAAAAACAATTGTGGATTTTAAAGGATAAATTGTTAAATTCATATAAAACTATGACAAATTGACATATATTATTATAGTTAAAGGTCGTTTTTGTTAAATGTCCAAACGTCAATCTCAAACGGTGGGTGGACTTGATGATTGCAGTTTAATACATTAAGATGCATACAAATTAATCCAAGTGGAGGGAGAAGTGTTTTTTATTTGTGATGATACAATTTTATAAATATTATAGTTATAGGTTTTAAAACTTTATATAACTTTCTTTTATGATACTTGAATGATGGTGTATGAGGAGACGCGTTCTTTAAAAGATATTTAGACAAAAGTCATCGAATGTCACGAAGACTTATATGGCATGTCGCTTCTTTTTTTATGCTTTTTAAAAGTTATCGCTTTACACGTTTTAACTATTAAAACCTTTGTATGAGCGTAGCATGTGAAGTTAATTAAATAGACAACCTTCTTTCTAAGAGATATCGTCTTATATGCACAGTTATCATATTCATATATGGCTTAATCTTATAAGTTCATCTTATGCTAAATGCGGACTAGTATTAGAAACCTAATCGAACCCTCTCTCACAGTGAGTTCTATTCCCTATCTCATGCTCCTAGTGACAGGGCGAGATTTGTGGACTTTCACTGTGTTCCGCTAATATATTTTATCCTTTTATAAATGAAGTTTTAACATTTATCCATCGTCTCATTCCTAACATTCTAATAAGCAAGATGTATACTGATGTAGCGCACGGTATGAAATAGAAGCTCAAACACGTTGATTCTGTGAATACCCGTGATGTTCTTCACCCAAACCCAAATTCGACCCCAAAAGTCCCGAATTTGAAGAGACAAACTGTTATTTTCAGAAATGATCAAGTGTCCTTTCACATTACACCAAGACAACTTAAATAAGAAGATAAAATTCGAACGGGCCTAAAACAAACAACCATGGGCCAAACAAAAGCCCAAAACAAAACCGAAAAACTAGAAAAAAACATAAAAGTGGCCCAAAAACCCATTTAGAGGCCTTATTTTGGAAAAATAACGGGTTAACCCGCCTACGGTCAGAAACGGAGGCTTGTAGCCTAGGTTATGCCCATTTTCGTGCCGCGCGGTCTTGGGCCTCCAAAAACATTAAGGCCCGGTCTTCAACACTTGGGCCTGCATCATATACCCATGGTAGATTTATATACAAACAAGTGACATCATTAAGAATTCTGTGATAGCCTCGTTTATTATCTCAACCACTGAAGAAAAAGTGGGAATACCTGATAATATTCCACATAACCTAGTGAATAACAGTCATCCTTCGTATAGTCGCATCTTACGAAGTAGGAATTGCTAGAAGTTTTTCCTCGGAGCAAGTAAACCATGTTGCGGATGAAACAACCTTGGTTGATTTCTTCTACATCCATCACGTTTGCATATTGGAAACTATGTCCAAAACTAAATGTAAGAAACCATAAAAGTTCACATGCATAATTAGAAGGTAGAAAACCTCATATAGTTCCTCCTGTCCATTTAAACTCAAGGACTTATTCTCTCATTTCAATTTACGAAATGTTATCTAATTACTTGACAACTTGCTAATTGCTTTATAGGTACGTTGTGCTACTGAATATACTTTACTATCTCAAATAAACAATTCAAATATCAATATTTTGATATAACTTCAACACATATTGCATGATAAATCAACTTGCGAAGCCCCTTTTGTACAAACTAATAATCAAATGGATAGACACTCAATCGTTTGTTAAAGAAAAAGAAAAAAATAAAATACAACATATAACTAGTATCAAGTGGATTGACACTCGAAATTTAATCAATCTAACTATCTTTTGACATATGACTCTAATGAGTTGTTCAATTTAAAAACAAGGTCGATGGTGTCCTCGGGTTGACCCATCGTTTAGTCCAATGTGAATTGGATGGTGTCCCTCGGGTTGAACCCGAGTCAACGCTTACGTTGAGTTCCCGTGCTTGGATCAAAAGTTTGCCTAAATTTCCCTTGGTTAGATGATATGTCCCGATCATAAAAACGATGATACAAGAGTTAAATACTATGATTATTATTTTATTAGCAATTACAATTAAAGTGACATAATGTGTGGTGGCTGTTATCATAACTTTTTATTTGTAAAAGAAAGATTTTATATTATAAAATGATCTTCTTGTGATAATTAATGAATAAAATATACTGGTTGGTCTAATAAGTTTAGGAGGATATCAACTACCCCATGTGATAGCTCTAAGTCTAAAGTATGTATACAACCAATCATTCATGTATTTACACAAAATAGAAATCATTATGTTAGAAGTTCTTATAATTTCCACCGAATCGTCAAGCTTTTATAAATTCAAACTATGACTAATAATAGAGTAATAACTTTCAAAAGGTTGTAATTAGTTGGACCAATTCATTTTAGTATGTCCAAAAGTTTTAGACCTATTATGAATAATTAAATTGTTAGAAATGAGTGGTAAGATCGTACTATTTGAGTAATAGACTATTTTTTCAATAAAGTGCGTTACGAGGATTTATTTATTAGTTACATTTTGTAGGAATTGCTATTTAGAGTCTTTTAGATAGATTTTCGTATCATGATCTCACTTTCAGATTAAAGTATTTTTGTTGTTACTCTAAAATGTTTAATCTAAGATATCACAAATGGTTTTCAAAAATAAATTTTGGTGAAAATTGTAAAACGATACCTCAAACTACATGAATATTTTATACTAGCTTTAGTAAACCAGTGTATTACACGGGTTGAATAAATAAAATATTAAATAAAATTAAAATTTGCTAATAAAAATGATAGTTTAATATAAGATATGATTGAAATCTTCCTTAATATAAATAGAATAAAAAGTTTTATTTCAAAAAGAACATTTTTAAAAAATATTATTTTTAAAAACTTTCTTATTATAACTCCTTAATTTAATTATTTTTTATTTATAAAAGGGTTTTACTTTTTAGAAAACACCAATTTTAAATATTTTTATTATTTTTAAAAAAGTTCCATATTTTAGAAAATTTTGTTATTTTATAAAAATTTGTTTATTTAGAAATAACATTAGTAAAATGATATTTTTGTTAATTTATTAAAAAACTATTTTAATATAAAATTAATTAAATATTATTATTAGTAATTAATGTAATTATTTAATAGGATAGAGAAGCGGAAAAAATTGGTGACGATGAATGTGGTGATGTCACGTGTCCTCTATAGTTATTCTTTTATTAAAATAGAAAGATTAAAGTAGAAAGATTTGTTTCTTTAGAAATAACATTAGTAAAACGATATTTATAAAACGAGTATCCACTTCACACGTCTCTAAGCTATTAGTGTTTTTTACGTCTCTGCAACTGCCGGCCCTAGATTTGCTAGATGCGAAATAAAGAAAAATGGTCCCTTAATGGATCAAACACTCAAATGGCCCTAAGAAAACTGGGCCTAAAAGTTTGAAGGCCCAAAGTCTTTACTTACTCTGAAAGAAAATGGGCTGGCCCGCATAAAGTTTGTTTTCTTTAAATTGTTATGAATCAATGGTAATCAACTAACCATATGTCCACGTAGAGATGGGCAAACCGGGTTTGGGCCGTACCCGGACCCGGGTACAAACCGGGTTTGGGCCCAACCGGGTTTTTTGAACCCGGGTATTGGTGAACCCGGGTACGAACCCGGGTCGGGTTCAGCTAGATACAAACCCTACCCGGTATACCCGGGTAGGGTCGGGTCGGGTTCCGTTCGGGTATGAAACCCGGGTTCAACCGGGTTTTTTCTTTTTTTCTTTTTTTTCTTTTTTTCTTTTCTTGTGTGTGTGTCGAACACCGGGTCGTATGTTTTTTTTTCTTATATTTTCTTTCCATTTTTTTCTTTTTATTTTTCTTTTCCTAACCGGGTTCACTTGAATGACAAAAATTTAAACAACTTAATATATAAATATATACAAATCTTGAGCAGAAAAGGTTACACTTATAATATACAAATATTAAATACTTTTTATATAAAACATTTGAATGACAAAGAAATTTAAAAAGAACATGAAAGACATATAATATTAAAACAACTTAAAAATAACAATATCGTCTAATTTTATCTCCTACGAGATGCTTGATCAAATGCTAATTCTTCATCGGATATGCCAGAAGATACTCTGTATTCTACCTCTTCATCATGTACTTTAGCTTCGAGTGTAATCTCTTCTTCGAGGCTTATTTGGTCTTGTATACTATCCGTTGCGTCTAAGTGATCCTTTAAACAAATGCACATCTCCACTGCTTCCGGAGTTAGTCTTGTTCTTCGTAATGATATTACCCTGCCACTAAGAGAAAAAGCAGATTCCGAAGCTACCGTAGAAGCTTGGACGCTTAGTAAATCACGGGCCATAGCAGAAAGAATCGGAAATTGAGATTCTTTTCCTTTCCACCAAGCCAAAATATCGAATGCACGATAATCTTCGGTAGTCATAGTGGAAATAAAATCCATTCCACTATATCTACCGAGCTCACTTGTTGGGGTGTTACCCCTTTGACGTTTAGCCGTCACATCCCGAACAACATTCAACATAGTCAAAACAGGGTCTTTAACCGAGGTACTAGCACTTGAGGTTGATCCGCTTGGCAAGTTTATGTTTACGTTAGGCCCTTATCTATTTAAATAAAAATTATAAATTGTTTTCAAACTATGATTAAAATTTTCTTTTGCCTCGTTTGAAAAATCAGGGTTTTCGTCATGCATATCCAAATTGTCATTTATCTCATCTATCAAACATTCAACCCCCGCAACATTTAAAAACGGATTTAAAGCGGCGGCACACGTAAAAACGGGTGGTAAGTCCTTAAAATATTTTTTTAAACTTTTCTTTCATTGGTTCTATCATTTGATTAAACATATTATTTTTATTTTGAAAATTTTTAAAATTCAAAGACATAAAATATAGTTCTTGAAGCACCGAATAACTAGTGGAATAATAAACTCCCGATAATTTTGTTGTTGAGTTTTTAAAAACCTCAAGAAACTCAGATAGACGTTGAAGATTCTCCCAACCCGCATCCGGAAATGGGTCGGCTTCACCATTATCCGAAAGACTATTATGAAAAGCTTTCAAAGTGCCCTTTTGTTTTAAAGCACATTCAAACATGTGACAAGTCGAATTCCACCGAGTAGGTACATCCCAATTAGGACCTAAAAATCTAGAGTGCGTATCCTTACAAAGTTGTTTATAATCTTGATATCTTCTTCTACTTTTTTTAAAAACGTCATGTAACATAAATCGAAAAGATGTAATAAAGTTATTAACATATTGCCCGGATAGTCCGACTTGCACTACTAAATTAATAATATGTGCAACACAACGAGTATGGAAAAAATCACCGTTTGCAATCGGAAGATATTTTAATTTTAATTTTTCAACCGCGGTTGTGTTGTTAGAGGCGTTATCAAATGCAATTGAAAAAAGTTTATTTTGTAATTTAAAATTACTTATTACATTATCTAAAAAGTAAAACAAAAATTCTCCGGTGTGTGGATGTGCAAGAACACGAACGACGGTTGGAGCGTTGGACGAACCTTGACCAACGGAAGATTGTGAGTGAGCCATATCAAGATTAAAGAGAGTGAAAGTGTAAAACGAGAGAGTGAACGTGTAAAACGAGAGTAAACGAGAGTATTTTTTGCGTTTTTTGCGTATGTTTTTGCGTTTGAGACTTGAGTACTAAACCATATCAACCCACACCTATTTATACTAACTTATAAGCCTAAAAGTGACAAAAAAGGGCCAAAAATCGATCCCAACGGCTATATAGCCGTTAAAAAACGGCTACTTTAAAAAAAAAAAAACGGTCAAAACCGGGTCCAACCCGGGTTCAACCGGTTCCGGGTCGGGTCGGGTTCTAAGAAATTCTAGAAAATCATACCCGGTTCCAACCCTACGGGTTTTTTTCGGGTATAAACCGGGTATACATATACCGGGTCGTACCCGTACCCGGTTCCGGGTCGGGTTCGAACCCGGTTTTTATGCCCACCTCTATGTCCACAGTCTACATATACCTTATTTCAACTTATACTAATTAAGTTATAAATATAATTATTACATATAGAAAACGGGGAGGGAGATGTTAATTATAATTTTAAACCGATTGCGAATAATAGATGAATAACGTACATGTGCATACACGATTATGTTTTTAGTTTTAATCAAAACAAGTGTTGATAGCGGTTGAAAAAGCTAGTCTTTTAGGTCACAATGTGACATCTTGTAACTTGTATCTCATTGAATCATAGTGTTTGTGCTTCGACTTAGAGTGTAACTCATAAATCTCACATTTTGATTACCATTTACAACCGAATTATCTTGATTAGAAACCAAATGCGCAAAGATGAGGATCGATGTCAATAAGAATCCTTTCAAGCTTACAACCAAAATACAAATCTAACAATTTTCAAAAAAAAAAAAAAAGAACATTTCAAAATCAAGAAAAACTTAAGGGGAAAAAAAAAGAAAGTAGTCCAAGAGGACTACATTTGAACTCAAGCTAACATATTGAAAGCTTGATTTTTCATCCAACCTTCTTCATCAATGTAAGACATGCTTGTTAAACGTCGTATCTCCTCCTTGCTCAGCCTCGTTTCCCACCACGCTCTTCTCGACGTGTCAGATCCACCTCCTCTACACCCATCCTCGGCAAACACCAAATCTTTTCTGTTTCAACCAATCTAAAATCTTAAAAGATAGATAGAGGTGAGAGTAAGATAGGGTTGACAGGTTGTGTAACAGATCAAAACATGTTATTTAAAATACAACACAAACATGGGATAAAGTGTTATTTAAAATACAGGCCGAAACCATGTTAACCAAAATATAGGCCCAAACATGTTATACAATTAATGTCTTAACTCTAAAATACGATTGGAAAATCAGTATTGTAAAAATAATAGTGTATTTTATGAATGGAATAATTTGGGAGATATTAATACTTTGAAAACACTTTGTTAATCGTTGTGTAACGGTTTAAAACCCCATCAAGTGTCGGCTTGGTACATAAAACACAACTTAAATCGACTCAGAGAACGAAAGAGATTCAAAAAGGAGAGAACGAGATCATACATTGTGGTGCCTATGAAGTCCCCATCAAGCCATCCTTGAGGAACAATAATGTCTGATAATGTCGAGTTATAGAAAAGGACTCGAGCGTATCCGCGCCATGGTCTTCCCAAATACGTCGTGCCATTTCCGATCACATTGCAATCTTTAAACACAAAACCATTGGGGTCGCTAGCAGAGTCTCTCGATTGCGCAGTTATAAACCCTGGTTGGGGACTTAAGAATCCCGCAATTACCGAAACAGTACACCTCTAAAAAAACAAAAGAAAATAAAACTAGTTATATAATCAAGATAAACACTTTTATATCAAACAATGTTTTTATTAACCGAACTAGTCATCGAACTAGCCACGGTTAACCAGTCAATCCAGTTTTGAAAAATATAATAATCTAATTTGATTTGTGATATTAACAAAGAAAATATAAACCTTAAAATACTAAAGTAATCATTAAATAAAGTTTTTGAGTACAAATAGAAACAACTTAAAAACAATAAATGTGATGGTCTGGTTAACCAGTTTAACCCATTGTAGTGGTAACCAGGGCCGGCTCAATTTTTTTGAGGCCTGAAGCAAATGTTACAATTAAGGGCTTTTTGTAAAAAAAAATATGTATATTTTTTGCTTTCAACCTAAATTGGGGTCATAACTTTTAAAACAAATGGTAACAGGCTTTTGTTAATATTACCAATTCTTTTGGAAAAAATGTGAATAGATTTTGCTGTTTTAGTTTTTAAGTGTTAGTAAGATATCAAATATATATAACATATGAAGAAAAAAAATTACTGGTATTTTAAAATATCATTGTTATATCTAGTTTCAAACCATTTGACATTAAAACTCTATAAAAACCAATCTGTACATTTGATATTGAAAAATTAAGATGCATATCATTTTCATAAATCACTGGAATAAAAGTATAAAACTCATATAACATTTAAATCCTTTTGGCACTGTAAGAACTTAAATGAGATCCAAAAAAAGTGAATATAAATGACCCATGTATATAAAAAACTTATGTTTTTTGAAAAATTGGGGGCCTTGTTTTTTTGGGGCCCCAAGCCCATTGGTTCACTCTAATTACTATTGGGCCGGCCCTGGTTAACCCGGTGTGGTTTCATGGGTGTTCAAAACAAAAATCACCTCATATATGCTGGTGGACATTACTTTAACAGTATACAAAAGTTGAAATACTAAACTAATCATTAAATAAACTTTTTGAGTGAAAAAGAAACAAAAATAATTTAAAAATCTTATAAAAATGTGGTGGTCTTGTTCACCATTTCAACACGATAACCAGCCGGTTCAACTTATTAACCGTCTAGTCTAGTCTAACACGTGACCAGACGGTTCAACGTGTATATAGCGTTTTCAGAACATTAACGATCACCTCGTATATAGATTGACCGGAGCCCATGATGAAATCAACCGCACCGCGTATCGAACACAGTTTAAAGTAATGTCTACCAGCATCATCCCACAACGTATCTTGAACACCCATGAAACCACACCGGTAAAACGCCGATTTGTCGCCGGAGATCTTCGCTGCCACCGCGGGCATGATGGGGTTGCCGTTGCTCCCCGAAGGGTAGTTGTAAGAATTCTGATTAAATAACGTTAATCAGTTATATAATGAAATTATTAAAATGTATTGATTAAAGACAAGATGGTTCGTACGTACGATGAAACTTATGCTCTTGACGACCACCTCATCGGCTTCTGAAATAAAAGTAGCATCGCTTTCAATAGAGTTATGAGAGCTCCAAACAACGTATGTTTTTCGTTTACCAGCTCCTTTTAGATAAATCATCGGTTTATCATATGGGATTTTGATTTGTTCCCTACAAAAGTATAAAAAAAATAACTTACTTAAGAATAAAATAAATAAACTAACGTTAGAAGATAAAAAAAATAACTTACTTGTAAATGCCAGTTTTGACATAAATGCATATCCATTGCATGTTATCAGAAGGAATGGCATCAATGGCTGACTGAATGATGGTGTAGTTACCCTCACCCGACTGATCAACGATGATTGTTTGATACTTTGCCGCCGTTGTTGCCGCCGCTTCGACGCCGCCAACCCAATAGTCTGGTGGCGGTGTTCTTCCTCCACCACCGCCACCACCGTCTGATCGTCTCAAACAGACGATCAGAACAAGAAAAAGTAGAAACCTTTCAAGAACTGCCATTTTCTTGGGATTTAAAATAATATTTGAGTAAAAAGCTTCGAGAACATATGTTTGGAGATGAAGAAGAAGATATTTGTGATGGTGATGGTGATGGTGATGGTGATGGTGATGAATTGTATGTATGGTAGGAAAGTTGAAAGGTTTTTATAAATGTTAAGTGAATAATAAACGATTACTTTCTCGTTTTAAAGTGATTTAATGAAGATTATTTTTCTCTTTAAATGAGATGCCAATGGAAAGATTATAAATTCTTGTAAATAATTTATGTTCCTTAAAACGGTACAATATTTGTTTTTAGAGTGAATTGCCTTTTTTCCTTCATGTGATTCGGTTAAATTGGTTATTTTCATCCAAATTTTTTATTTTTTTTTACATTTGGCTTGAAAAAATTATTATTTTTATCCAAAAACATGAATTCGTGATAAAAAAATTTATTAGCAACACGTAAACATAAATTAAGATTTTATTTTTTTTATAAAAGTTTACATTAATACCCTTTTAACAATGAATATTTAATATTTTAAAAAAATAAAGCTAATGTTTTTGAATGATAATGACAACTTTTTTCAAACTTTAGGGAGCTAAATGCAAGAAAAAGTATTTTTGGATGAAAATAACAAATGTGATTAAATCACGAAAACAACAATTCACTCTTGTTTTTATTATCTTCTATAGTTTTAACCATGAATATATATTTACTTTTATATATTGTTATAGTTTTACCAATGAATAATTTATTTATATATTCACCTTCAAAAGTGAAAAGCACAAAATAAAAACCGAGTAATTCGTTGGATGTTTATGTAAATATGGTAATTTTCGACATGATTACTTGTTTCTCTTACGTTACAAGAAGATAATAAAGTAAATTACTTAATATGGAATGGACCTTTGCATTTGTTATTCTGTTTGTATTCTTATTTTTGAGTATATAAGGAAATCCAAGATGACAGAAGTCACAAAAAATATTTTTTTTTTTTGGGTATATATACTGTGTTTTAGTATTCGTGTGTCCGATTACAATTTTCCCTTGAAATTAATTTGTGTTTATATTTGTGTTTTAATTATAAATATTTTGCAACATAAATATGAACAAAGTTCATATCTTTCTATTTTTTTCATGGTAGAGATACTTTGTCATAAGAAATGTCCATCAAAAACGTGTTTCAAAAACTATCTTAGGTCGGGTAGTCTTTTCGGAATTTTCACTCCAAAAGGAAATTTGGATCTCCTAGTTGCAAAGGGGACAATATTGATCTGTGAGACATTTTATTACAATAAAGATTTGACTCGTCATGTTAGAAAGTTTATTTATATGTAAAAAAATTTCAAGTAACTACTCTTTTTGTTTATCTACAATATTTTAATAAAGAGTTGGTTATGTTAATAAATTTCATGATATTTATGAAGAACACTGAAACTTGTTTGTGATATTTATGATGAACACTGAAACTTGTTTGTGTACATGTCACCTTGTAAAATCTTATATGGACGAAATTATAGATTATTATTATACATCGTAAAAGAGGCCGTAATTATAAAACGTAAGTGCGTGATTTAGGAATAAATTATGGAGATATAAATGGCAAAGACGAAATAATATATTTTGATGGGAAAAATAGCACTCGATATTGATTTTTGTTATCAATTTATATACATGGAAAAACTAAATATTTGCGTATTGACTAAATTATGAAAAAGAGTAAAATTGGATTTGTTTCTGAAATGAAAAGATTAAAATCACACAAAATTGTTATATATCCATACGATTTTCTACATAAAAATTGATAGAAACATGTTAAATACATAATCTAATTGGAAGTAGAGAACTACACGAAATGTTTACATAGTGAATGAAAGACAATCACATTTACTGCAGAGAAAACGAAATATGATTAAAAGCTCAATTTATATATCATGCATTAGCTATTAGCTATAAGCGTTTATATAATTTTTCTTAAACCTAATTATGTACCGAACACGTCTCAACAACCATCTAACAATCCAACGCCTTGACCCAATTACATGTTTTAGATACGTCCATGTTATACCATTTGTTTTATGACATGATTAAATCACTTTTTATATGAAGCTACATACACCACTTGAGTTTTTATTTTATTTGTATGTTGTAACCTTTTTTTTAACTTTGACCTCCAATATAAATGGTCACTAAATCCCATTGTTATAGTTTTACCTCGTTTATGACTTTAACCCACCACAAACACCCAAAATCACACATCATTGCCACCTTTTACATTATTTTCAATTACCAATCCACCGGCCTCACCCAAGAAGTCAAGAACTATCGTTTTTTCGCATTCATACGTATGAACTTGGGTTGTAGAAACAAACCAACCCATTGGTTTTTGATCTTAAAAGAACAGATGAGTCTTAAGACCTATTGGAGATGATTTAGAAAGAATTACCTGAATGCTAACCGTTGTATAGATGTTTTACGATTTTAGCTCCTGATGTATGAGAAATTACGGTTTGATCCTTACTATCCGCCGGCCTTTGACACTAACACCAGAGTGATTACAGTGGAGAAGGTGGTTTCAATACCTTCGGTTCACTGATTTCCGCAAAGCGGAGTCGTCAAGAAAGTGTGTTGATATAGAACGGAAACTGAAGTATACAAAAAAGAAGTTTTTAATCACCAGGTATTTTGAGTTTTAGGGGTGATATCATCCTGCTGGTCGGTGAAGAGGGTGAGACGGGAAGAAGGGGTGGGGCGGTGTCGAGCACTTGAGCTGTAGAAGGTGGAAGACAGGAGCGCTGCATCACCAATATAAAAAGCTAATCTTAAATATGAAACAGAACAGTAGAGAGTAATAAAACAAACACATGATCTGTCTTCAAAAATACATCAATGGGAAATAACTACACTCGACTCCGTTACAGTGTTTTCCAATTCACTTCACAACCCCAGGAATGTAACCAGCTGACGTCAGATGCAAACAGAAACTTAAAGCTTTTAATCCAGTGTTGACTCAGGATGCAACTGAGTCAACTCAGATCAGATCAGTGATGCATAGGTTGAACCTACTAGAACAGTGATCATGAGCTGTATTCAAAGGGTTGGGGTGGTTGAGGCTCATCATCCACAGCCATGGCTGCAGTAGACCCTGTTTGTGCAGTGGTGGTTGCGCCAGTAGCTGTTGATGTGGGTGCATCGGTTAGAGCCAAAACTTCTGGCTCAGTTGGGCGGAGGTCTTTCAGAAGGACAAAACCAGATGCGGCCGGTTTCACTGGTGCGTATCTGCTGTCTTCTAGGAACTTGATGAATTTCTCTTGAGCGGGGACCACTCTTGCAGGGTTGGTTAAAATCTCGAATGTTGGTTCGGGTTCAGCCTTTTTCTCCTTCTCGGCAGCAGTGCTATCCACCTGTCAGATGCATAAACAACCAAATATGGAAAGCTTTAGTCTGAGGTTGTATTTTAATATTTTGCATTTCCTTTGGGAAGGCAATTCTCAACAAATTAACTTAAAAAAGGTTGATGTGGGCTGAAATCAGAAACGCTGGCTAAATTTTACTGTCAAATGGATCGAGCAAATGCCAACAAAGTCAACCGAGTCGAGCGGATTGAAAGTAACAAAAAGTGGTACTAAAATGTTTTCAACCTCCTTGACCCTCATAAATGGATTTATTCATACGAGTTAGATAACATTTTAGTAAGAAAAATCATGTATTAAAAGTATCTTCTTAACCCTTGCCAATTATATTGACCCAAAGGTCACGTACCTGCATCGAGTCAGCATCCTTTTCACCAGAAGCTTTCCCTTTGCCAGAACTGGATGAGTCAGCAGCACCAGACAACTTTTCAGCATTAGCTTTTTCAGCTTCCTTCTTGGTAGCTCTAGCCTTGGCTCTTGCTGATGTGGACAAAACAGCTGTCGGGAGTTTCACAGCTGATGCAGCAGTGGGCACAGTAGTAGGTCGAGGGTACTCAAACAATGACGGTTTGGCATGTGATAGAAATTCAAACTTTGGTACTTTCAAGTCATAGTTCAGTCCAATTAAGGCTGTGGGAGAGAAAGCTAAACTGATGAAATATATGAGAGGATACCAGTACCAAAATTGACTGAAAACAGCAAGTCCGATAACTGCGGTCATTTTGTCATGTTTGGTTTTAGAAAGTAATTTAATTGTAACATTTCTTCCACCAGCATCAAGAATTCCTGAAGCCAAAATTGCTCCCATTTTACTCATTGTATCTTCATGTTTATCCAGGATGATTTTTTCCAATTGTCGTCTGTTGAAAATTAAGATCACATATCAAAAAGAACAGCGTCAGGCGGAAATGTTAACCCATTTCCTTATGAATGGTTGACTCAGGTTATGTTTTACCAACAGATCAAGCATGTAAACTTAAAAAAAATCAACTAAGAAGGAAACAAAGAAAAAAGTTGCTCAAAGTGTATATATCTAGTGCATAAACCTCAATTATTTTTAATATATAATTATTAGAATTAGAATAACATTTTTTCTGTAATCATATTTTGCTTGCAAAACGTTCTATAAAAAGATTGAAAATTTAGACATTGTTTCATGGCAACCCGATGGCACCTTTACTATACTGTAGAGGATGTTTCATCTATAACAGGTCAAACTACTAGAAGAAAAAAACTTGAACTAGAAAGGAAGTGGATTGAAAGTTGTTTTTATTGCATAAAATCGACCAAATCATTTAATAAAAGTAAAAAAACATAGTATTAATATAACTTTAGTAACCATACTGAATTAAAATGTAAAGCAGGTTGATTTATGTAACATTTAATTACATTAAAACTTTGTTATACATCCCAAAACTTCTAACTAATATTCATTTTCATCTACAAAAGACAACTTAAAAATATACATTTTTAGTATGGTCTTAATTGAGGTTTTAATAAGCTTTGTTATGTTTAACTTTTATTACTTCTGCAAAAAAATGCTATAGCTTATTATCAAAATAATGTATAAAGTAGCGATAGAATTATTCACTTTCTTTATGTGTATAAGACAAAAAGTTCATAACAAACGAAAAGGTATAGCAGCAAACGCAGCCTGTTTTGACCGCCCATTTGGCACCTCTAAGAAACAGGCAAACGCAGCCTGTTTTGACCGCCCATTTGGCACCTCTAAACAGCAAGGCAGCCATGTATGTGTAGAAAAAATACCTGAAGGCCCCAACACGAGAGTCACTGGCTTCACTGATTTGGATCATGACCATGGCCATTGCAATTAAGGCACCTTGACGAACAAAATCAGTTACGTCGGAAGTCAAAGGTTCCAACAAAGATATGGCTTCACTTAGCCCAGTACCAGCACATGAAATGCCTACAGCCATGGCTGCACCATACCGTACATGTGGGTTGTAGGACTCGGATAGTAGGGCCACGGTACGGGGTGTCTGCAGAAAACATGAAAACGTGTCAAACAGCAAAAAGTTCTTTAGAAAAACTAAAAGAAAAGGGTATAGATGAGAGTCGCCCAAATTTCGTTCTTAACGCATAAAACCTGATAATCATTGCAGTGAAAACGTAGATTGTTATTAAAGTGACATAACACTGGTAAGGGCGAACTACACGAAATGGAAACAAACTTAACACTTTTTCCAAACAACCAACTTTAAATTAAGCACTATAATAGAAACCAACTTGCACTCTATAACAAACTTTCAAGACTTACATTTTAGTACTGCTTGTAGCAAATGACCTATTGAACTCAACAGGTAGCAGATCATTTTTGTATATTTTCTGAAAATTGCAGACATGACATGACATCTTATATTGTCATGTGATCAGTTCAACACTTTAAATCTTAAATATAAAATTTATGCAATTTTAAATTTTAGACTTGTACATGCATTCATTTTAAAATTTTCTTTCTACATAAGCATTTTTTACATTTGTGGCGTCTGGTGTGGCAGCTGGCAAGATATCAACCAGTGTCACATCAGCAACTTAGAGATAAAATCCATTGAACAAGGTTGGTTACTAAACATCTAAACCAAAAGGAAGTTAGCTTCCTTTTTAGAAAAGTTCCTAATCTACTCCTATTAATCACCTATACCTGCATCTTGCACGATTTGAACAAAAGACCCCTAAGATAGAGGAAGGCACCTTACGACCATAATGTCCCCTTGGGGGACTGTTAGTTTCTTTTTTGCTCCTAAATTAAAGTTGGTTGCTAAATGTCCGTTTCTATTTCGTGTCATTTGCCCTTCTTGTAATCACATTTGATACACCTTACACTAATTATCTATACAACTGTAAATTTTAGACAAAAAGTGTTTCTGGTCATCCCAACCCATACTTAAATTTACCCATTTTGCCACCTCTAGATGCATAAACCACCATTACCAAGAAAACAAAAAACAATAAAAATCACTAAAAACTGAAGAATGGTCCACATAGGAATAATCAAACTAAGGAACAAGGATAAGAGAAAACAGTATTAACCTGTTCTGGGTCTGAGTACAGGACAAATCCAAGAGCTAAAACAGCAGTCCTTCTGACATCATCACTCACATCCGATACAGCAAAGTGAAGTAATTGGCGGATTGCCTTGTTATTTGCAGTTCCACTGTATGCCAATGCTAATGCATACATCCCCCCATAACGTAGTATGGCATCTTGATCCAGTGTCATTTGTTCAATTAGAGTGTCTGCTTCTTCTTCTCTTCCATACACAGTGAGGGCAATACCTAATGCTAATCCTCTACAAAACAAACATGTGTATCAATAACAATAAAAAATAATAATCACAGGGAGGTGGCAAAAAGGGTGGGTTGAGCTGGTAAGGTAACAGGTAAGCTTTATGTCCCTGGTCAAAATAACCAGAAACACTAGTGTGTCCAAATCTTTTTATGAATATTGAGTGTGTCGTATTAAGACTATTAGCCAACTGACTACGTTATTGAAGAAAAACACACAACTTTTAATTTGCACTCAAAACGGATTCTTTCATTCCAAACCAACATTCCTTGCCACCCGGTCTTAGGGGTGGAAGTGCCTCCAATATGGCACAGGAGCTCCTATGAGACACCTAGGTATCGAGAATAAAGACCGTCCCTCCCATTTGCAATGGGGCATGGTAGAGATGAATAAGAGAGTGTGGTGCTGGAGCGGTACTCAACAAAGTAGCCGTTCCCCCAACAGTCAACTTAAAAAAAAAAATTAATTTATTATTTATTTTTCATTTTTTAATTAGTTTTAATAGGTTTATTTTCATTTAAACAGTGGAAGAGAGAGAGTACTAGGGAGGGGCATCTCCATGGTTTAAGGAGTGTTAGGAAGAGTTAGGGAGGGAACGGAAAAGGTGATGTGACGCCTACATGGATGAGAGAGTGTGCTAGGAATGGGAGGGAAGAGAAAGATGACTCTCTCCTCCCTTGTATTGATTTCAAATCCGATTTAGTGATTATTAACATTAAAAAACCTCACTAAAATGCAACGAAATCACTATACAAGAGAGATGTGTGCCGAACAATAGTTTAGACATTACTAAAATCCTCGCCACCCAATTCAATTCAAGTTGTATTCTTCCCTATGGTTACGTATAAATGAAGCTACAAGGACCCTTACAAAAAGTTACCTATCCCATTGATAAGCTATTTTTCCAATAAAAATGATTTTGATATTCAACCCATTCAACCAGTTTTCTTTTAAGCTAGTCGTTCTGCTTTAGTCATTAGAAAAACATAATCCAATCAAACTATTAATAATAAACGGGTCAAAGTTTTCACCTCTCTAATAAAGTGACATGTTATAGAAGCACCTTAAAAGATGTCTATTAATTTACCTTATGATTTTTTCATGTTGCGTCTCATGAGCATACACCAGCATCTCTGATGCCTTCTCACTTGCGGTCCCCACCATTAATAAACCCATGCTAATGCCAGCAGCTTCACCTGCAACAGCACTGTCAGTGTAGAGAACACTTTTTATCTCATCGTAAATATCTTCATCAGCAGTCCCTAAAGCTGCCAAGCCAAGACCTAAGCAAGCACCATGCTGAACCACCTGAACCAGCCAACACACAGAATAAATATAATGGATATACGTACACGTATACAGTCAGGGTCATTTGACGATCTGAATATTCAAAAGGAATATGAGAACCAACCAGAAACATTATCTTTTTAACATTGATTCACACTGTTATGACTATTAGCATGCTCAAATACGTAAAATTGTGAATCAAAAGTTAAATCCATGCAGATGTATATATATAGAGGGTTGTTCAATACAAAAAAAATTAGTTAGAGAACTGCAAGAATTGCATAAACACGTGTACCTATTAACCGAATAATGTCAAAATCCACTCTCTTTCTCTTTATCTTTCTCTAGGTTCTCTACACATACATACTTACGTTCATGCAGATATATATAGGCTTAGGATCCTATGCATGAGAAGCAAACTCATTCATTAACTTTGTGACTTTGACTCCTTATTTTATATATTAAAGCACATTCAAAAAATAACAAACTACAATTTAAAATCAGTGGGATCCGTTTTCTTCTCAAGAAGACTTATCCTACATTTTATCCGGCTTCACACACACACACATATGGGTGAGATCTGATTTTAAAAAAAGTTTCTTATCCTACAAGGTATAAAAAGGATATTTGCAAATCATGATAGGTTGAATCTTAAAAATATATGTATTTCTTTGAAATAATAGCAGAGCATCAGGTTAAAAAAAAAGTTCAGTGCATCAATTCCAGATTGTGATGCGCAAAAGGCATCATCACATTGAATATATGCATTACGTGTAGAAAACATTTTCTGAAAAAAAAATGGTTTTTTTAATAAAATCAAAGCGCCCCAAGAATTGGGAACTAGCAGGCACACAAAAAAATATTTTGCCCGCACACTCTCTCCCTCACCCTCTTACATATCTCTCTATTTGAATATACAATTTAAATGTGTGCGAGGAAATTTATGATTTAAAATTGTTAGTAAACAATCACCTCCACGTTGGTGCTGCGTAAGCTATCCCTCAAGAACTGTTTAATGCCTTCTCCGTGGTTTGCATGAATTAAACCTAAAGCATAGAGGGCTCCACCTTCAGAATAGGGACTACCACCACCGGAACCACTTTGAGGAAGGTAAGGAGCCATGAGTGATCTTCCTTGCTGAAGATGGCCTCGATGAATAACGCCTAGCCCGGCTGTTGCACTGAATTTGGCCCAGTTTGTGGCTCTGCTCAGCCAATCCTAAAATCATATGCAAAGGAGATGATAATGGCAAGACAAGAATTGCTAATAAAACTTGATAATAGAAGATGGAAAAATAAATATAGCAAAATATAAAATATATCTACCAGATTCTCCCTTAAAAATGTGTCCACAGTTGTTCCAGCATGCATAAGGGCATTTGCATATATTGTAGCACTGTGGCAAACGCTGTTTCTCATCTCGATTGATTGCTTTATTGTCTTGAGAATTAGTAGATCCGACCTATATAAAACACAGAATATTTAAAGAACTTTCCGACAATTAGCAATGAGCCAATGAAGACCAAAAGCAAAGGAGACAAGAAACAAAAAAAATAGAGATGGCAATTTCAACTCATTTACTTTTGAATTGGTTGATCTGGTTATGTTTCGTCAAACAAACATAAAAAAGCTTAAGAGGAAACAGTTGAAAGTCATGTAGTGTGTAAATTTCTAAAACCTCCTAAATCATTTTATTCATTTTGTAATCATATTTGACACTAACTATTTAAAAAAAAAAAACTAAAACTTTAGAACAAAAAATGTTTCAAGGCAGCCAAATCCTACCCATATCCAAAAATGACCAGATTTTGTGTGTTCCCAAACCCACCCATCCTGCCACCTACACAGAAAATTAGACCTGGATGACACCACTTATTGCAAATGCAAGTTTTGAAATAACAATGATCTTTGTAATCATATATAATACACTAGTTATTTTGTTAACTAAAAAGAGAACAAAAGGGTGTTTCAGGGTCAAATGGTCAATGAAACCCATACCCCAAAGATAACCCCTTCAAGCATGTTGCACCAGCCCACCCATTTTGCCACCTCTAGAAAAAAACAGATAAAGATAACACCACAAAATTGAAAAGGTTGCTCACTTGTTATGACTGTATAAAAACTGAAGAGTCAACTGAATTGAAGTTTCCCCAGACAAAATTCCCTTCATTTTAGTCAACCTTTCGGCATAGGTCACTTCAGCTGGGTCAGATTCGGGCAATGTAGGTGTAGCAATAAGTGGTTGGGTTTCATCAGCCATTTGAGTGTCCTCTGATGCAGGTGGATTTGGCTCCGTTACTGCTGGCTGCTCATGTTTCAATTTGGGACTTGACAACTGATCTCTCACACTCAATAGAAAAGCTTGGTGCTCATTTTCAATTAAGTCAAAAGCAATTTGAAATGCCATCATTGCATCATCTTTGTTTTCTGATCTTAAAAGCTTCTCTAGTATGCTTGCAACACCATCAGGTTGATCAAGAAACATAAGACATTGGCAGATGTTCAAGTAATCCGGGGATGCCAGATCTTGATATACTTTGACAAGAAGAAGAAGTACCTACCCACATTCCACATGGGTTAATGTAGTGAACAAAATCTTCAATTCGGTATCTTGATTTCATGTCTCAAATGTACAAGAAAGTATGCATTAAGTATACACGCAAAGTATGAATAAAATTCTTATTACCTCGCGGCGATATTCTCTCCTATTGACAAAAGCATGAGACACATTCATGCAATATGCCAGAGTTGCATGAACGTTATCACTGTTTGTAATTGCTTCCCTAAGTTTATCCAACCTTCGGCATTCAATTGACATTCCTATTGCTTGTTGATACTTCCCATCGGTTATACACCTTCAATAATTATTTAAAAAAGGAAAATAACAAGTGTAGATTAAACACATAGGTAGCTTCAGCCCTTGGTAATGAGTAGGGTTTAGCAAAAGTTTGAAGTTCCAATTTTATCCCTCCAAATTTCAAGTATCTTAACTACCCTTTAAAACGGTAAAAAACTCATATTTCAACATACCAAAGTAATAAAACCTATTGCTTGTTGATACTTCCCATCGGTTATACACCTTCAATAATTATTTAAAAAAGGAAAATAACAAGTGTAGATTAAACACATAGGTAGCTTCAGCCCTTGGTAATGAGTAGGGTTTAGCAAAAGTTTGAAGTTCCAATTTTATCCCTCCAAATTTCAAGTATCTTAACTACCCTTTAAAACGGTAAAAAACTCATATTTCAACATACCAAAGTAATAAAAAAAATCAGTTGTGTCCAACAAAATAAACAAAGAGAGCATTATGTGTTGAAATGATTCTTAATAATAATGTTGTTTTCTTATTTGTCTTTTCCAGAATAAAAAGTTAACTACTTTTTTTTATTGATTATAAAATGAGTAAATGTGAGAACTTTAGTGTTTCAAAAGAGAGAACATGAGCTTACATAATTCGTAAGAGAATAAATGAAAACTAAAACTTTTCGAAGGGTATATATAAATAGATCCTTGATACTAAGGAGTGATTTATTTCCTACATGTAGAGAGAGAAACGTTATTTGGTGAGATTATTACTAATTTCAGGCTTTTTGGGACAGAAGATAAACCTCCCCCAACTAGGTCAATTACTTTCTTTTTATATAAGTTATTTTTGTTTAATAGGCTTGCTTTATTTTATCAGAGACTATAGAATCCTCAATTTAAGACGAGAACTAAAAGCACACATACTTATCAAGCATTCTTTCAACTATTGCTTCCAGCCTAGGGTCCACATCAGCAGACACTTCCTTTGATTCTGCTGCCTTTGTTTTTAGAGTTGCGTACTCATCAATAGCTTTGGCTGACAAAAGAAACACATATGAAAAGGTTATGAATCCACATCACAGATAATATATGTTTGGTAACTAACAACAACATAAAGTTTCAAGCAAATATGATAAAGTCAATGCAATATACAGCATTTTAAAGAAACTTCATATGTTAAGAAAGACTAACCAAGGAGAGTATGAACATAATCAGAATCCTCAGAAACATCAAATAAACTCCCAGCTCCAAGGGCATAAGATAATGAGTCATTAAGCTCACTCAAATAGTAGAAAACCTACACGAGAAAAGGTATGAGCTGTTTTGACATGTTATAAACATACAAGAAATGCACATCCTACAGACATAATCAGTTCTGTTTTATGGTCCCGACTAACTCTACAATTACCAAATAATCTTTTAATAAGTCAATAAGAACTTGCCAAGAAAACACAGTCGCCTAAAACCAATGGATCAAACTTCTGTAGTAACATTTACCTTTGAAACAAGTAAAGCAGCCAACTGTCTTTGATCAAACTCCTCGTCTTCATATAAACTCTCTCTGGGTAAAAAGAACAAAATATGTCAGTGAATACATTGGAAAACCATAGATACATTAATATATTACAATAGAATGAACAGAAGACCGAACAATAAAGTAGATAAGATAAACAAGAAAAGTACATCATATGAACAGACCAATCGAGTTTTAAGTTTCAGGTTCTTTAGATGAAGTTGTTCTGATTAGTTTTTCTTAACTTAATACTAAAAACTGTAAGTTTCACTCTCCAATGCAACTTGACCTCTACTGTTTGCTTGATTTCTGTGAAAATGTTACTTAATAGAAATAAACCACTCCTTAGTTTTCATAATTTATGTCCATGAGCCTCATCAACTAACATGCTAAACTCAACCTGAAAGATTGAGCTTTATTGAAAGATCAATATCTCAGTCTCAATTCAAGACTACTCGATTACTATAACCCGAAGCCCTCACAAAAACTGATGATAATTTCAGATATCAATAAGCTCTTTAAATAGGCAAGCCTGTTATCTATGCAGACAAAGGTGAACGCTAAGGCACCTAGACACTCAAATGGGGCGGCGCCTCGAACACGCGCAAGGTAATGTTTTTTTACTAGACACATGTGAAGCTAGTGCCTGGTCCAGGTGAGACAAGGTGAGCGCCTTGGTACCCTAAAGCGTCACAATAACCAGCCTAAACCAGACTTTGCAGCATAATTGCATGAACAAGCCTTGTTGGGTTGAACCAGCCTTATGGCTCCTTGCTTTGACTTAATTCTCCTTTACAGACATCTCCCTTGTCGAAATTTTAGATGAAGCAATGTGGGATGCAAACAACATTAAAAAAGAAATATTTTTTTAGACTTGTATTTAAAAAGAATTAGATTAGGTCTTTTATTAGATTTATAAAGAATAGTATTAAATTCTATGCCTATTATATATCTTTTTTTTCTTTATTATTGCTTTGCACCTTGCCCTTTGTGCCTTTAATTACCTAGAAAAGAACATACCCAGTGCTTGACTTTAACTGCCTAGCCTATTACCAATTTATTATCTCAATACAAATATATAGAATAGTTCATTTTCACCAACATAATCTTGTGTATGGTCTTTTAACATGTGTTCAGCTAGTTGAAACCGTATAGATAAGGGCATCCCTGAATTGTCGATTTACCTGTTAAGCTTCCATGTGGATTCAGAGTACAGTCTTTTGAAATTTGCAACATCATGATTGCATCTAATTATATCATAGAATAAACATATAAACAAACAAAGTAACCAATAAAATCTCACTCATAGCAAGGCTACTAGTATGGTCTGAGGAGGGTGGGATGATGACAAGCATTACCCTTATCCCAAGGATAAAGAGGTTGCGCCAACTAAGACCCATGACTCCAAAAACCTTTTAAGAACCTTTGATGTGTACAATTTTTTGGTCCAGATGACACAAGATATGGCTAAGAGAATCAACTCAACAGCCATACAAAAGTAATCTTGAGTGTGTATCATAAATTTTAATCATATCTTTGTATGTGTCTGTGTGTCACCAGCGTGCTTAACAGTCTATGGCTAGACTAAGACTAAGGCCCCAAGACAAGTCTATGGCTAGGCTAACACTAATGCCCCAATACAAGTCTATGGCTAGGCTAACACTAATGCCCCAATACAAGTCTATGGCTAGGTTAACACTAATGCCCTAATACAAATCTATGGCTAGGCTAACACTAATGGCCCTAGACAAGTCTAAGACAGATCGATACACTCCCCTTATAGTCCATAACCTTGATCTGACGTCTCCAAAATCTCCAATCATGTCCGATGCAAGACTATCAAATTCGCCAAGTCCACCAGTTTAGGACCTTTAGGTTTGTCTCTGCCCCTCCTCCTTCCCTCCACTATGACAGTTTATACAGTCCTGACTGGAGCTCTCATTTGTCTCTTCTTCACATGCCCAAGCCATCTCAATCTTCGCTCCCTTATATTATCTGATATACATGCCACTCTCACATTCTTTCAAATAACTTCATTTCTTAACCCGTAGCTACCTCCAGCATTCACACTTGTGTCTTCTTATACCGTCATATCATAGAATGTTAGATAAAATTTTAAGATTTTCTAGATAATTCAAAGAAGCAGCATCCCTTGCCCTTATATGTACAATTGCAGACAATAAGATTACCCATGTTCAAATTTCAAGAATTCTTTACAATTTCCACTTGAGAGAATCAATCTGCCGTAGTGACGGAAGGAACTACTCCTCCCTAATTCTTTAATAAAATCAGACCTAAAACACGGAATGTCTTCACTCAAAAGTTCAAACCTTCAGTTATTTATTCTAACTAACTATATTTCACCACCTAAAACACTTAAGATCTTGCAGCTCAAAATACGGAGCTCCTGTTCTAACTTCAACAAACTACAATCACGAAGCACGTAACAGAACACAAAATCCAAATTTCCAACACCATTACAGCAACAAAACTACTCAACAACAAATCGTACTCCAGCGGCTGAACAACACAATCAACCGTACCAAAAAACACAAAATCAACGAACAACGATGGCGATACTTACATAATCGGGACGCTGGTTGAGATCTCGGGCCAGAAGTGGTCGACGAAGGCGTTAAGATTGGATAGAGCGTGAAGCTTTAGCGACGGATGCGGCTCGTTAAGCATCGCTAATAGACCACCAGCGGAGCTCACCATAGTCGCTGCCATAGTTCAAACTTGAATGAAAATTGAAGAATCGATGACGATTTAGTGCGATTGTATCAAATGGAGATTGGATCACAGTTAGGGTTTGGGTTTTGAATGTAGGATACAGAGTTTAGAAGAGGTGCTTTTGGGTCGATTTCTTTGGGAAGGGGCAATGTGCATAGTAATCTAACGATGATTTGTGTGGATGTTACCCTTGGACTTTTGGTTTTGTCAACTTTAACCCATTAGGTTTTATTTGCCCTTTGTGAAAATATAATAACTAGTATTAAGTCCCCCGTATTGCGACCGGGGGTGTGTTTGATAATATCAATTTCACACCATCATCAATGACTATCAACAATAGAAAAACTTGTATTAAAAAAGAATTAAAAACGAAAAAATAAAAACCGGAATGGAAAGTAGACGTAAAAACGTTGAACTCCGCATGTGAAACGTAAAACATTAAAAGCCAATAATAAGTCGATCTAACGCGGGTTATGATGGGGATGTTAAACGGAGAAGAAATAGGCGTAAAAACATTGAACCACGCGCACACGTTGTGACGCGGCGTGTTAACTCGTAAAATTTAAACCGAAACGTAAAACAAAAAAATTGTAAAAGATGAAAAGTATAAGAAACCAAAGCTGAAAGTGAAAACTTGTAAGGGTTACGTTGTAAAAGATGTATAAGTATTGGGGTCAAAAGTAAGAAAATTAAAAAATTAAACAAGAACAAAATTGTGTGCAACTCACTAAAGTATAAATACAACTCATAATGCATAAGTAAGTTGATAATTAGTATTATACAGGTTATGTAGTATTCAAATGAAAATAATATGTAAAACTAATACATTTTGAATAGTTATGTTAAAATACTAATGAAATGGTAAATACAAAAGTTACTAATATCATAACCTGACTACTTTTGAACATGTATGTCAATTTAGATAGGTCTTGATAGTTGAAAATTAATATCATTAGTGTACAACCCAAATAGCATTGATGCACAACCTAATATGCACAAAAAGGTTTATAATTAGTATTATTTAAATTGTTGTGTTAACGTGAACATTGAATCGGTTTTAAATATGGTCATGATATAAGGAAAGCATGTTACGATAGTATACGTGAAAAATCATGAAAAAATTACGTCGTCGTAAAATGAACGTTCAGAGACTAGAAACGAATCTAGAAAAAGTATAAGACTAAAATATAAACCCGTAGAAAGCCGTGATCAATCCAAATACAGTGTTTCAAAGCCAAATAAATTAACTGCCAATATTAAAAATAAAAAATAAAAAAAAAACATATGGCGATTGATTTATGTGTGAGTGCCAACCAAAAAAGGGGTATGGGTGGGGGAAATCGAATCTAAGTACCTTGGTATAAAGAGAGGAAAACTGTATATACTAGTTGACGACATGTTTTTTATTCCTTAAACTGCAATAGTGAGACAACATTGATATTGCTTATAAAATGTTTAGATGGGTAAGATATAATAGGTTCAGACATGCTTATGCGAAACTAGTAATTTCTTATGAAACTAATGTTGTTTGTGTACGTCTAAGGATGTTTATCGGCCTGGTTTTCAGGTTATTTAGTTTATACGAATTTGGATTTTATTCTGTCGTAATAGATAATCAAACCGAACAGAATTCAGTATTGTCTAAACTAAACTGTATAATGGATTAAGATTTTGGTTTGATATTAATCGAATAAACTGAATTTAAACCGAATTGGTTACTTGATTTTGGTTTTAACCAAGAATTAATTTTGTTAAAACTATTGAGTGTTTTGAGCTAATAACTAAGTTGATGATATAAGTGGTGTAGGCTAAGACAAGTGAAAATGGATTCGTGAAATTGTTTTTTATACGGGTTATTCAGTTAAGTTGAATCCATGATTCATAGAACTCAAAACTAAATCAATTACTTGATTCTTGTTTTAAACCGAAATGAATAACCAAAAAAAATCAGTTCAATTTGTTTGTTTTAGTTTAATTCAGATCGAAACAAAATGATTACATCCCCATGTACACTGTTGTATAAAGTTAACAGCTCCATTTATTAAAGGTCTTCCAATATATATGATTTATGGATATACGAAGAGATATGGGACTTAAACCAACTCAATAAAATTTGCAATATCAGAAACTCAAACTTCACCTAGACTTGTATCTATTTAAAGGTTCAATTGCAGTAAAAACAAGTTATTGATCACCAACTTGAATATTAATTTGTTAAACTAAAGAGTCATTACTTGAGGATGAGTTATATACTCTTAATATAGTACTCATTTTAGAATTTAAAAGAGCACCTATGTAGACATAAGGATTAGTGTCACTTTAGTTGGAGTGTTCAATGTTTCGATTAACAGTTTATTACATTCTGTTTATTTGGTTATGAAAATTTTATGGGCTTAATTGTTAACCGAATTGAATTGGAAATAATCCTAACCGAAGTAAACTGTTTAAATTGATTAATTTGTTTAATTGGTTTGGTTGTCCAATTAAACCGACTATTATTCGGACACCCAAGTCGAATAAGCAAGATTATGTGTAACAGTTAAACGGACTTAAAACCAAATTCACAATTCGGATATGGATCGCTTTGAAACTCGAATTCATAATTCAGTTTGGGTTTTTTGGTTATAAATGCGATTCTGTTTTCAATTATATCTGGTTTTCCATTTTTTGGAACACCTCTGCGCTCTAGCATAAGCAATATACGTTTTACCTTTGTAGGTGTCTATGAAACAGACAAGTACATGGCCATAAATTTGTTCCGTAGTACATCAACATTAAGTGACCAATTACGTGTGTTAATTCTTCGAATCCCACATGGAATTTTGGCTCAATTGCTTTAAGTTGCCGTTAATTATGTTGTATTATTTGATAAATGTACACTATTTCAATGTTCAAGGTGTAAACAACCTTGATTTATGCCCATAATTTGTTAGATTTTTGTGATAAAAGGCTAAGTGGAGGATTGTCAAATATACTTTTCTTTTCTCATAATGCAAAAAGGTGTTGATAACCAAAACATACATTAGATACATCGATCCAAACTTATACGTTAGACAAATTAGTTGACTCGCGTTAGAAAGTTGACTAATGTTGGTTGATGTCGGGACTCCGTTGGTCAACAACAAGCCTTTTGGGTGTTAGAATTGCATTAAAAAGGGCATATAGAATGATTTCAGCATAAGTCATGGTGGGTCGCTATTGGACTTCTGGCTTGTTTAACAACCAAATTTGACGACTTTATTAGTTATTTTCAGGTTGTTTATCAACCTTTGCACCTTTTCATGAAATATTTCACCTGTTGGGACTCCGTGTCTACAAATAAAGATCTATGGCCGTCATTTAAAAGACTAATCAATACCTTCCCTTTATCTTACACACAATCATTAATCACAAATGCAAAGTTCTGTTCATGAGAGATTTCCATAGGATCATCATAGAACGAAGGAGGTCCTAGGATGGTCTTAACCATCTAATCCATCAACAATTGTAGTATTTTTAAGAACATCTCATAGTATATTTTTATTAATCACCTATATCAATGTTTTGTACTATTTAAATCTCAACCTCTTAAATAGAGAAGGGGCATCTTACCGTCAGGATATCCTCTTTAAAACAACTGTAGTTTAAGTAAACATCCTTAAGTACTACGATCCATCACATCCTCATGTTGTTGCATTTCATACTTCATTTATGTTTATATATACATTAGCTCTAACACTAATGACTCCATTAGACAACAATGGTAAACATTGTTGGATCACTATGATTACACGAGTAAGAAACAATCAAACACAACTTTGAAACCCCTTCAATACATTGTTTGTTGATGATACTCGTCACATGATTGTTTTGACAATATTGAATTATATACATGATGTTACAAGCTTGTTAAGCGATTAGCATGTAGGAGCTAGCGTGTTGTTGAATGTAGTTAAGTATTTCATTATTCAACGATGTTATTTAATGAAAAATTTTATATAATATAAAATTTTCTAAAACACTAAACCCTTTTAAAATAAAATACATTTTAAATCGGTCATTTTTTAAAAAAATTATAAAAAATGTGAAATTTTTAATAGTAGTCTTATTAAAACAAACAGAATAATTACAAACTAGAGTTTTTAATAAATAATATTTTTATAAAAAATTATAAAAAAATCTTACAATAAATGTTTAAAAATAAAACTATTTAGATAAGAGAGCTAAAAAATAGTATAATTGTTTTAATTCTTGGATTATTACATATATATAATTTTAATCATATCTTATATTAAAATATCATACTATAATTTTTCGTGTTTATTATTAATTATAATCCATTTAATAAATGAGTTTCTAGAATATATATATTTATCTGTCTGTCTATCTATCTATCTATAATAAAAAAAATTAAGATAAGACATGACACAATTGTAAGTCTCATCATACTAATTTTTTTAGTTATCTCTATTATTAATAATAATATTGAATACTAATAATATTATTTATACCATTTTCAAATTGAAAAATATATAATTTAATAAATAAAAACCTATTTTTTAATTAAAAACACAATTTTTAAAAATAAAAGTTTTATAAAATACAGAATAGAATGAGTCCTTTTAAAGAAAATTCATTTTTCTTAAAACAAAATATTTAAAAACCATAGTTGTTTTATAAAACAAAAGTTTAAAAAAATACTTTATTGTTTGTTTACTTAAAATAACTATTCATACGTAATTGTAATCATATATCTTATCTTCAAACATGGTTTTGTAATTTATAAATTTTTATTACTAATTATTTAATATTTTATTTATTCAACCCGTGTAATACATGAGCTATTAACCTAGTACAACTATATATCCATATAAATGATAAAATAATTAAAAATCTAATAAATAAAAAATTAAATCATCAAAGAAAGCAACAGGAAATCAAAACTTGATCTTGATGTCTAGCTCAAACTTAAACAAAGTTAGCCTCACCTTGACACATTTACACCTAGTAAAAGACACTAATTACCATCATGTTTGTGCTATGACTACTAACATGAAGAAAACCACAAGATCACTACAACATTAATTATATGGTGAGATAGACAATATTATGAGATAGGGGAGGAAAATGACAAAATTAAACCACGAGTGAGAGGCAATAGATTATGGTTTAACCTTCCCCTAGCATCTTGAAACGAGTGAAGAAACAATCAAGATACCTGTACCAACCAATTATCTTCATACACGTTTTAAACAACCATAAAAAAACACATAAACACTTGTACTTTTACTTAAATTGTGATACGCAAAGCAGTTGCATAACAACTTACTCCGGTCTCTTTCTTACTTTCATTATATTAATACATATACTGTTCAAACGATTCCTTACTAAAAATTGATCTTTGTTAAGAGCGCCCTAATGTACTGATGTCCAAAGGGATTACAAATATAAGGGAGATGACAAATAAAGGGATTACAAATTCAAAGGCCCTATACAAAAAATGTCATTTTTCCAAATATTTCTTTGTACCTATTATCTCAGCATTCTACTTTTGAATCATATTATTACTTGAAAGAAGGAAAATTTTGAATATAGGAAGCAATAACAAACATGCATTAAGAAGATAAAATGAAATATAATACAATAATAAAAGTACAGTCTGACAATAATATAGAAAACAAGATTCTTCCCACCAGCAAAGTCACCCCACCACCCCCACCATCATCCAGCCATTTCTCACAAACTGCTAAAAATACCTGGTAGGTCACATATGAACACAAACAATGCTTCAAGATTCATTGTGTTCCGTGTTTTTGTATGCACATGAATTTAATGATGTAAATCCATCATAAGAAGTCAATTTATATCAGAGAAAGAGATCTTTCAAGGTTTTCAACAGTACAAAATATAAACATTTAAAAAAACTGAAAAATATTTTGAAATCATTGGATTCCCTTTAAAAAAGATAACCATCATCATCAACATCATTATCATTATTACTATTATGATCTACATCCCTTGTTAGTAGGTGATCTGTTACTGTTAGATGCTCCTTATTTTGTCATGTTACAGATCTTCTAATCTACATTATGCACTCGGTTTTCAATAGACTCCCGCTTCTTTCTTTACAGATAAAACAAGAATTAGGAGTACGAATAACTACTTTACTGTCCCCGCATAAAGATTAAAATTCTAAATAAATCTATTCCTAACCATATCTTCAATTGTGCCTAATCTTGAATCCAAATGAAAATTTGGAAACCGAAATGGGACCTGATTAGCGGTTAACTAGCTCTTCTTGGTAGCATCAAGTTTCACCCATTCATAACGCCCAGGAAGGGGTTTGTCGTTCACAGGATCAAAGTTGTACCTACAAAACAATTGGGAATAAAAAATATCAATCAATTGATTTGGAACAATATAATATTATAGAAGTAGAGATAGCAATTTCAGTTAGAGTTATGTTTGATCTCTAATGCGCACATTGGTATTTAATGATAACCAAAAACGGAAAAAAAAAAAATTGTGGTTGAGATTGACCCAAACGATACAAAATGTCCACATAATGACCCAAACATGTGAAAACCCATGTTTTAATGATTTGGATGTACAAAAAATTGACCGAAAAGGAACAAATGTGAAAGTATGTTGGTATTTTATAAGAAAAAACTGAATATAAAGAATTAACTAAAAAAATGGGTTGGAAGTCTTAATAGATACAAATTATAGTTCTTGTATTCATAAAATAAAAGTTTGGAGAAAAAGTGTTTTGGGTTGCCAAATTAGACTGACCTATTTTGACATGTACTAAAAATTACCCATATTAACCCTTTGCCCAATCGACTTAACCGGCCCATTTTGTCCCCCTCTAAGAGCAAGAAGTAGAAATATACTTTTCAATAAAGAGTCGTTGCTGCTTTTTTTCTGGGCCTGTGAAGAACTCGTCCATTTCACTAGATGACGGGATGTGTCTAGGTGTTGTATTTTGTACTTTATAGTTGGTTTCAGCAGGTCTTGTTGACTTTGTGGACGAACCATGAATCTTGATGGCATCTGGATCTCTAATCAAACTGCATGGTGTGGTCTCTCGAGTAGTCCTAGTATCATAGTGCAGCCAATATTTATCAGAAGTTCAGAACTGGTAAAATAAGCACCCAGATGTACCAACTTAATAAAGTTCAGTAATTAAAAATTGGCTAAAAGGAGCAGTTTTTAAACTCTTTTTTTTTATCAAGAACCACAAACTAAAAAGAAAAGAAAATAATCAAAACAAGATCTTATAGGACATTTAAGGACAAAGTTAATGTGACTTGTAATGGCACAACATGAACAACACATGCAGACAATAGCATAGTAGAAGCTTAAATAGTTGGTAGAATGTTTTCTTCCTTTAGAGACAAACAAGTATCACAAGAAAGGAATATAATTCTGAGAATAACAAGTTCCAAAGAGGTTTTTGTAAACATTACACATGAGACACCCCAGCACAAATATTCTCTAGATATAATGACTTAAGCAAATTCAAACTACAACCAGAAATATATTTCTTTTTAGAGAAGTAATATCACAATAGATAACCAAAGATCAATTTGCTTGCTTAGCTAATGAAAAGCATCTAACCAATGATTCTCGTGATGTTAAATTTATAATATACAAGAAGAAACCAATGAATAGAACCAAAAGAGAAGAACAATACCTTGCTCAATGAAAACTATTAATCTAATGTTGTTGGATCATTCACATGAATTTTTAACGTAGAAGAACAATACCAAATGTTAGTTTTGACTACACGATTTAAGGCACACATACCAATGCAAAACAAAATAATTAGTCAAGTTAGAAGGTTCAATGGTTGTAAATTAACATAAATCAAGACTAACATTTTCATTCATTCAATTTTAACACCACTTTTTGTTGATGAAAAGGGAAACAACAACACTTCTCCCTTTGGATAAAACTAGAAAATTAAGTGAGCAAGAACATGATTATTTAACATTAAATTCGCAGATCAAGAGAGATGGTGGCATAACAAGAAAGCATCACAGAGAAACAATCAAATATCAGAAAATTCAGAAACTTGAACTCACATGAACCCTAAATGCACATTGAAGATGCATTTTTATTCTTTATAATGGAGTAATGATTAGGGTACTCGATGAACACAGAAAACAAATTGATGTACCAGGAATACAGACATCACTTCTTCCATAGAAACCCAGAACTTTTTCCAGACATAAGGGTAAATAATAAAGAAAAAAAGATAACTTTTAATTTACTTCACTTCATTTTCCTTTAAGCAGACTCTGGAAACAAACAGAGAATGACAGATAACAGAATCCTCATTTATAAACAACTTTTCAGATATGGAATTTACTAAATAAACATGAGTTCTAAGTTCCTGCATGTATTATCATTGCATATATCAAAAATTCCCCCAAAATTGGATAAAATCTTGATATTATAAACTTTTTAACCAAAGAAAGCATGGTTAAAGAATTTACAGGAAAAAATAAGTAAGATCTTTGAATCATGAAACCTGATTTAAGTACTTCATTAAGCGAAATACAAAATTCAGTAAAAAAATTCTTTTAAGTAAACATCACCAAATCCAAATTTGAATTTCATAACAGAAAAAAGGAGCAAATCCCTAATTCGCTAATTTCAATTGAGGAAGAACTAAGAAGAAAGCATCACTCAAAATTAGTTTAAAAAATAACAAACTATTGAATTCAAATTAATCAAGATAAACTTTCAGATGGAAAAAAAAAATCTACCTTCTTGTTCCTTGACTTCGTTCAATCTCCAGTATGTTTCCCCCAAACGAACCTTCTTCATCACCACTTCCCAGATTAACAGCACCAATACTCTGATTATTTCCAGTTTCACGACGAACGTCTTCCTCTTCATCAACCAAATTCTTAACAGAAACATCAGCATCAACAGACGAACTCACGCCTCGTAATTCACTAGGGTTTGTCGAAACACATCTCTCCTTCCGTTTCTTCGGTGAATTCGGCTTCACGAGACGACGGCTACGGAGTTGAATGTATGAACTATCAACAACAGCTTTTTGAAGAGCGAGGGTTTTCGCACGTGTAAGAATGCCACAGAGTGAAGGGGCTTCCATTAACGACACTTTGCCTGAGGTTTTGATCTTCCTCCTCGTGTATTTGCCCATGTTTGCTTCCGTTTGTTTCGGAATTGTTATTCTCCGGTGATCTGCTCCGGCGACGGCGACGGCGACGGCGACTGGTTTTATGGTCGGAATGTGGTTTCTGTTGTGTGAATATTGATGGGTTTCCGGTGGTGGTTGGAGCGGAGAGATGAGCCGTTTGAAGTTGAAACTTGAAAGAGAGATTGATTTGCAAGGGTTTGAGTTTTCAACTTTCTAACTATTTCTACGGGTATTTGTTGTTTATAAACCACCATTCAACGTTACTCGATGACTTGGGTTGTTTGGTTTTGCAATCTTACGTTAAACTATTAAAGAATTACTTTTAATAAACTCGTCTATTACATAGTTTGAATAAATAAGATACGATTAAAATTTTTATTTTATAAATAAAATATTTTTTTAAAAAACAAACCTTTAAAAGAATACCAATTTAAAATTTTCTCTTATTATAAATCTTAATTTTAATTATTTTTTATTTATAAAAATTTTACTTGTTAAAAAACATCAATTTTAAACTACTTTTTATTTTTTAAAATGTTTGATGTTTTATAAAATTTTCTTATTTTATAAAAATCTATTTCTTTATAAATAACATTAATAAAGAGATATATTTCTTAATTTATTAAAAAATTATTTTAATCTAAAAAGGAATCAAATAATATTATTAGTAATTAATGTAATTATTTAATAAGAGGGAAAAACAAGAAAATTTTGATGAGGAGGAATGTGATGTTGGCATGTGTCCCTCCTAGTTACTTTTTTATTAGAATAGGGAAATGTACCGAATAAAAAGATAAGATATTAATTTTTAATTATGTTTTTATAACTTATTTATTAAGAGATATTATAAATTTTTAAAAGTGACTTTTAAGTGAACCGGATACATCTTAATTCCTACATCTGATCGATTTAGAGGTAACATCTTGAGAAAATTATCAAAATGTTGCCAAACAGACTCTTAAATTTATATATTTTTTAAACTATTCTATAAACCGGTCATTGTTAGGTTAAAAGAATAGTTTATTGAAAGTATGTACTAATTGATGTGCAAAAGGAATATTTCCAACAAATGTGTGTTATCGAATACAACGTGTTTGGTATGTTGATGTTGTAGCTAATGTCTTTATTTGAGGGCTAGGGAAACAATATTAGTGTTCCGCTAGTCCAACTAGGAAAACTTACCTACGTGTCATAAGGTTCTAGTGCCGCCTCAACTCCTCTCTCTGCCATCCTCTGCAACCTTATGCTACATAGGCGAGTTTTGTTAGTTGGACTATCGGAACACCCATGAATAAAAAAACAAATCAAAACTACACCAAAAACCATGTTTGTTTGCAAAACAACATAATTTTAAAAATCAATGAGTGTGATACTTGTACCAATATCGTGTTGTTCAACATGAGTGACATTGTAACATAAATAATATTGAGGCTCTATGACGAACAACGTGTTTGGCGCTTGGTTATGGCCAAGAGGTATATTTCACAATAAAACGTAGTTGTGTGATAGCATATGATGGGTGAGATACTAAAAAGTTTCCACTCAAGTTGAAAAAAAAAAGAAAATAAAAAAAATAGGCGATCTCCTGGTATCTCAAAATAGGCAATATTGGTTATATAAGTGACCAAATGCTACATTTAGTATCATACTCACACATGATCTATGTACATAGAAAGAGCAAGCCTCATCATAAACAATGAGTTCCAATAAGTTTGTTTGTGACACCTTATGTGACATCTGGTAATTTTCAGTTACCAAACTCCGTTAGTTCCGTTAAGTCTTGCATACACGTGTCGTGCACACACACTAGTTGTCGTTGAACGTTGGTGACTTAACAATAATCAGTAGTATTAAATTGATGATAATTAAGTTAACAATGTGATTATTAAGTTATGCTTATGTGATTTAAATGTTAACTGTAATTTTATCGCGTAACGTGGAAACGTGTGTATTTAATTCGTGCATTGTGTGACTAGTAAAGATAAAGTATATAATTGTTATTATTAGTTCATATGTTTATTATTATGGTTATAAACATCTTAAAAGGGTGTTAAAAGCTTAATCTTTATAAAATACAAAGTGCAAGGGTTAAAAGGTAATTATGCAAAACTTAGTTGATTAAAACACAAAAACCCAACCCTAAACACCCCATCGGCCGCGACCTGCATTCTTCCCCTCTCCCTTTGCGAAATTTGACCTAAACCAAGCAATAAACATCAATCTTGATTAGTTCCAAGTGGTTCAAACGTGTAGCAAGCATCAAACCTCGCCCAACACACGATTTAAAGGTTAGTTTTGTGCTCTTTTCACGTATTTTGATGTGGCCGAGGGTTATGGTTCGAATGTGATGATTGGATGTCGAATTCCTTAATGTTTGTGGATGTTACTATGTTAGTTAGATTGAATACATGCTAGTTAACGTTGATTATGCAAGAAAGTTTGGATTTTGTTTGTTTGTTCACATGATCATCTTTGGCCGAGAGTTTGAGGCGATTTTGGATCAAATTGGATGTTGAATGTTGGTTGTTTGATGTTGTAATGATGCTAGTTAGGTTGTATGCATATTGGTTAACGTCGATTTTGCAAGAAAGCTTCGATTTTGATTTATGGTTCATAGGTTACTAAGAATAGTAACTTTATTTTGCATGAATTGATGATTTGATGATGTATGAATGTTATGGATGTGTTTGTGATGATGATTAGATGCTAAGTTGATGATATGAACAATTGAAAATCAAGAAGATGTGTTATAGTTCATACATTGCTAAAAATAGTAACTTTTGGTGTTGGACGTTGATGAATCATGATGATTAAGTGTTGTTGATCATGTTTAGATGTTGTCATGGACTCGAATTGGTATATAATTGATGAATTCATGAATGTAGTGTGAGTTTGATGAATTTGGGATGAACTTTCCCAAAAGGGAAACTTTAATTGTGCAAATCCTTAAATTGGATGATTTGAGCATGTTTGGGATATTAGGATCATGCTAGTGTGTTCATGGATGGTTTCTAAGGTGATTAAATGTGTTGTTTATGTTGTATGAATGTTGATTTGGGTTGTTACCTGTTTTGGCCTGTTAGTGGAAAAATCATGGTATGAGTTATATAGGTAAGCTAGGACTTTTGTGGATTGATGATTGATTAAGAATGAACATTTTGGATGTTATGAGCATGATAATAGTTGAGTTTCGGTATGATATCTAGTTGTATGATGATCTAGTTGGTACATGTGGTAAATGAAGTGCTATATGTAATCAAGTTGTATGTGAAAATGTATGATATGCTGTTGTGTTAGTGTTAACGAGTTATCACCTATAATGTCACCAACGGGTCAAACGGGTCAACTGGGTCAAATGTGTCTTGTCTTTCTAAAACCTTGAGTTCCTTGGTTTATAGAGCACTAGGGTTTCATGTTGATTTTGTGTACACGTGCTTATGTACTCTTGTATTCTAGGTGACCTTTGAAGGTTGTCTTTCCCTTTTTCTTTCAAGTTAAGCTCTAAGTTAATTCTTGCGCGTATCAAGTGAGTTCTTGCCCCACTCATTTTACATAATCTCTTTTGGGGGAGATAGCATACTGTTGATCACAAACGCTTTTATATATGAGTGTGTATAATATTGATATAGTGCTGTTTACCATGGAAAGTCCTCACACTTTCGGATTGTTAATATTGAATAGCGGGGAAATTTTGGGTAGTACTACTGGGTCTGACGAGCCCCACCTGTGCGACTCGAGGTCAAACGGGTGCAATTTTGTCCTAACACATATTCGTCACGACCTGGTAAGTCGTGACGGGAGGCAACAAACGTAACACAGTCAGCTTCGATCGCGAAATCACTATGATTAATATTTTTATGTTAATAGACTAGCTATCTATTGCAATACACTACTTATGCTCTGGAAACTGTTGATTGGTTTATATTTTAACGCAAACTCTTGAACTCACCAACCATGTGTTGACTTGTTTAGTATGCTATTCTCAGGTTAAGGTTGCCAGTTGCCTAGGAGCACGCACACCAGCATTGTCGAGTTGTCTACATTGCCTTGTTTACAAATTTGGGATTTCTTTTTTATTAAATAATTGTGTTTAGGGCGTGTATGTTTTGCGCATTCTCTTTACATACTACTTGTTTTGGTTTTCTGTTTTAAAAACGCTTCCGCAGTATTTTAAACGTTAATTCTGGTTTTGTTTATTAATCATATAGAGTCGTTCTTGGTAACTAATGACTGAGATCCTGGTATGTCACGCGCCTCGCGGTAAAACCCCGGACGCGGATTTTGAGGGTGTGACAGATTGGCATCAGAGCCATTGGTTATAGGGAACTATGTTGCATGCACACACTAGACTATAACCGCACAGTTGTTAGTTACTTATCGCTTACTTTCCTTACTGTATACTCATTGGCATACGCAATACGTACTTCGCAGCATGGCATCATCGTCCAGAAATTTAGGCAAGAGACCTGCACGATCTGAGTCACCTCCTACTTCTCCCGTACCGAATAGGGGATTTAACTGGCCACGACATCCTTATCATCCTAGCGAGATAGACTGGGATCAGCCTTTCATACCTCCTGAGCTCGATCCTCCGCGTAACTGGGATTTCTACCCCACTTACATAAACCGTATGGCTTATAGAGAACGCGTACCACCAGTAGCACCTACACGACCTAGGACTAGGTCCTCAACCGCCTCTACTTTGCCTACACTTCCTACTTTGAGCATTCCTCTGGAGCAGGCATTTGCAGCCCTAGTAGCCACACTGGACACAGAGCGACAGCGGATTAGAGGACTCACTGATGAGAACTCTGCATTACGATCTGAGATGCGTCAGCTGCGTTACCAGGTAGATACGCTTCAGGAGCGACTTTCGATGGCCATTGGTGGACATCATACGCTGGCAGGCAACGTGGTAGCACTTAGTGAGCGCATGGACATACATGATCACCATAATATGGAGATCGATAATAGGTTTGCTGAGTTAGAGGCACAGCTAGCAGCACTTCAGATTGTTGAAGCCCCTGCACCTTTGGTGGACCCTGATGAGGAAGACCTAGAAGAAGAACCCGAGGAAGCCCCCGAAGAAGAACCAGTAGAGATGGATGAGGACAGTGACGGATCTGATGTACTGGACTGATCCTACCTTTTAAATGACTTAGACTATGTAGTGTTTCTTTTCTTTGAAACCTATGTGGGAAGGGTTGTTTCCCACCCAACTGACAAACTTAAATTTTGACATTGATGGAATATTTTGTGACTCAATTGCAATTTATTTATCTTTGATTATTATTTCTGTTATAAATGTTGTGGTTGTGGTGAATGCATTATCTCTTATTGTTTACTGTACCTTGATGAGATTAATGTGTTGGATGTTACTCATTATTGTAATTGTGAATTTTAAAGTGAAATATGGACGCACGTGGAAGAGGACGTGGGCGTGGTCGTGGACGTGGCGTCGGAGGCCGTGGAGCCGGAGCCATAAACATGACGCCTGCGGAATTGGCGGCATTAATTAACGAACATGTTCAGGCGGCAGTGGCTGCTGCCCAACCGGGACAACCAGCAGGTAAATGATAACAAGAGGTTAAACTGATTATCCTAGTTATTTGTCTAGGATATCTGACTAATGTTTGGGTTGTCAAAACAGGACCACCACCATGTACCTACAAGTCCTTCATGGACTGTAAACCCCATACCTACAGTGGGACGGAAGGAGCTGTAGGGCTTGTAAGGTGGTTTGAGAAGACAGAGTCTGTCTTCGTGAAATGCAACTGCCCGCCTGCTGATCAGGTGAAGTATGCCACCGGGACATTAGAAGGCGCAGCACTTTCCTGGTGGAATGCCCAGGTACAAATGCTGGGTCAAGCCATGGCCAATGAACTACCTTGGGATGAATTCAAAGAAATCATGACTGAAGAATATTGCCCCCGAAATGAAGTGCAAAAACTGGAGATTGAGTTCTGGCAACTCAAAATGCAAGGCTCAGAAATTGAAGCCTACACGACTCGTACTCATGAGTTAGCCACTTTATGCCCAGGGATGGTGAATGAAATGCACAAGAGGGTGGAGCATTATATACGGGGATTGGTGCCCGAAATTCAAAGTATGGTAACTGCCTCTAACCCCACTACTATACAACAAGCTATCCGAACAGCCCACAGGCTGACTGACCAGGCAGTTGAGCAAGGACGGTTACCCAAACGAGGTGCGGTGGCAAGCGTGCCCGACCAGAAACGCAAGTGGGATGGTTCAAGCAACAAGGGATCGTCATCCAGCAGCCAATCTCAACCTCAACAACAGCAGCAAAGTCAGCAACAGCAACGGAAGTTCGATAACAACCGAAGCTTCAACCAGGCGACTCACTCAAATCAAGGACCCGGTGGGTATGGTGGAAGACTGCCGAAGTGCAACCGGTGTAACTACCACCATGTGGGTCGATGTGATAACTTCAAGTGCCAACGTTGTGGGAAGATTGGTCAGCAGCCAAAGACTGTCGGGGTGAATTGATGAAGAAGCCTCAACAATCACAAGAAACTCTGAAAGGTTGTTTTGAGTGCGGAAAAGAAGGCCATTACAAACGCAACTGTCCCCAGCTTAAGAGGAATGGTAATGGCAACAACAACAATGGGAACAACAACAACAATAACAATGGCAACAACAATGGAGGCAATAACAACAATGGAGCCAAAGGAAGAGCCTTCGTCATTGGCTCAGGTGAGGCTCTAAACGACCCTACAACAGTAACTGGTAAATTTTCGGTTAATGGTTGTTTTGCTACCGTATTATTCGATACCGGAGCCGATAGAAGTTTCGTGTCCACTAGGTTCTGTAATCTTTTAAGTGATATGCCCTCAACCTTAGAATCTAAATACACCGTAGAGTTAGCTGACGGTACACAGATTCACATAACGCATATTCTTAGAGACTGCAAGATAGAGCTTGCTGGTCATACATTCACCATAGATCTCATGCCTGTTACGTTAGGAAGCTTTGATGTGGTAGTAGGCATGGATTGGCTTTCCAATAAACAAGCAGAAGTCATATGCCACGAGAAGATCATACGGATTCCCATTGGTGAAGAAGTCCTTACGGTTAGAGGTGATAGGAGTGGTGCGGTGATAGGCATCATCTCGTTTATGAAAGCACAGAAGTTGTTACGAAAGGGTCGACTAGCCATATTGGCACTCGTCACAGATAAACAGACTGAGGAAAAGAAGATAGAGGATATTCCCGTAGTTCGTGAGTTTCCCGAGATGTTTCCGGAAGACCTTCCTGGATTACCGCCTCATCGTCAAGTTGAATTCCAAATTGAGTTGACTCCAGGAGCCGCTCCAATTGCGAGAGCACCGTACCGGTTAGCTCCGAACGAACTGCAGGAATTATATGCCCAACTACAAGAGTTGTTGGATAAAGGGTTCATCCGACCGAGTTCGTCGCCCTGGGGAGCGCCAGTTCTATTTGTGAAGAAGAAGGATGGTACATTTCGAATGTGCATTGACTATAGGGAACTGAACAAGGTTACTATCAAGAATAGATATCCCTTACCTCGTATCGATGATTTGTTTGATCAACTGCAAGGATCAAGCTATTACTCTAAGATTGATCTGAGGTCTGGGTATCATCAGCTGAGAGTTCGAGAAGAGGACATCTCGAAGACTGCTTTTCGTACACGATATGGTCACTATGAATTTTTGGTCATGCCATTTGGGTTGACGAATGCACCAGCAGTATTCATGGACCTCATGAATCGCGTGTGCAAACCCTATCTTGATCAGTTTGTTATCGTCTTTATTGATGACATACTGATATACTCAAGGACCGAGGAAGAACATGAGAAGCACTTACGTTTGATCTTGGAATTACTTAGAGAGGAACAACTGTATGCAAAGTTTCTAAGTGTGATTTCTGGATACGTGAGGTACAATTCTTGGGTCATATTGTCAACGAGAAGGGAATACATGTTGATCCTGCTAAGATTGAAGCGATAAAGAATTGGTCTGTTCCTAAGACACCGAGTGAGATACGACAATTCCTTGGATTAGCGGGATATTATCGACGATTCATTGAAGGATTCTCTAAGATTGCACAACCTCTCACAGCCTTGACTCACAAGGGAACGTACAAATGGGGTGAGAGTCAGGAATCTGCTTTTCAGTTGCTGAAACATAAATTGTGTAGCGCACCAATATTAGCGTTACCGGATGGTAGTGATGACTTCGTAGTCTACTGCGACGCTTCTATTCAAGGACTTGGATGCGTCCTGATGCAGCTGGATAAAGTGATAGCTTACGCCTCTAGACAATTGAAGATTCATGAGAAGAACTATACCACCCATGACTTGGAACTGGGTGCGGTAGTTTTTGCCTTAAAGATCTGGAGACATTACTTGTACGGTACCAAATGCACCATCTACACCGATCACAAGAGTCTTCAGCACATCTTTGAGCAAAAGGAGTTGAACATGAGGCAAAGACGCTGGGTGGAATTGTTAAACGACTATGATTGTGCTATTAAGTACCACCCGGGGAAAGCAAATGTAGTTGCTGATGCGTTGAGTAGAAAAGAGACTGCTAAACCTCGACGTGTGCGAGCTCTGCAACTAACGATTAGTACGCAATTACCTGAACAAATCCGAGAGGCTCAAACAGAAGCTTTGAAAGCAGAAAACATTGGGTCTGAATCGTTAAGGGGTATGGAAAAACAATTGGAAGTAAAAGCGGATGAAATTCGTTACTTCATGGATAGACTATGGGTACCTCTACACGGAAATCTGAGAGACTTGGTCATGATTGAGGCTCACAAGTCCAAGTATTCTATACATCCTGGATCTGACAAGATGTACCACGATTTGAAGGCGCACTATTGGTGGCCTAACATGAAAGCAGATGTAGCTACTTATGTGAGTAAGTGTCTGACCTGCTCGAAGGTTAAAGTGGAGTATCAGAAACCATCTGGTCTACTACAACAACCCGAGATCCCTATGTGGAAGTGGGATCAAATATCAATGGATTTTATTACTAAGTTACCTCGTACTCTACGGGTAGTGATACAATATGGGTTATCGTGGATCGATTAACAAAATCTGCTCATTTCCTAGCGATAAAGGAAACAGATAAGATGGAGAAGTTAACCCGACTTTATCTGAAGGAGATCGTTTCGAGGCATGGAGTACCAATCTCAATCATTTCTGATCGCGATTCTCGTTTCACATCACACTTCTGGCAATCACTGCAGAATCTTTAGGTACGCGATTGGATATGAGTACTGCTTATCATCCACAGACTGATGGTCAAAGCGAGCGTACTATACAGACTTTGGAGGACATGTTACGTGCTTGTGTGATTGACTTCGGGAATAACTGGGAAGTTCACCTACCATTGGTGGAATTTTCTTACAACAACAGTTATCACACTAGTATAAAGGCAGCACCTTTTGAAGCTTTATATGGGAGAAAGTGTAGATCACCAGTTTGCTGGGCTAAAATTGGTGATAGTCAATTAACGGGTCCCGAGTTAGTACACGAGACAACTGAGAAGATTGTTCAGATAAGAAACCGCATGGCCGCAACGCGAGACAGACAGAAAAGCTATGCTGACAAACGACGAAAACCTTTGGAATTTCAAGTTGGTGACAAGGTTTTATTAAAATTCTCACCGTGGAAAGGCGTAGTTCGGTTTGGTAAGCGAGGAAAGCTAAATCCGAGATACGTTGGACCATTTGAGATAGTGGAAAGAATTGGTCCAGTGGCTTATCGACTAGCCTTACCTGATTCATTGAGTGGAATCCATGATGTATTCCATGTTTCAAATCTAAAGAAATGTTTAACGGATGAAATGATGGTGGTACCACTGGAAGAAGTTCAAGTAGATGAACAATTACGTTTCATTGAGGAACCTGTCGAATTGATGGATCGTGAGGTGAAAACGCTTAAGCAAAGCAAGATACCCATTGTCAAAGTTCGTTGGAACTCGAGACGTGGACCAGAATTCACGTGGGAACGTGAAGACCAAATGAAGCTTAAGTACCCTCAGCTATTCGAAAGGACGATGCCAGCCGGCGAAGGTATTGATTAAATTTTGGGACGAAATTTTTTTCAACATGGGGATGATGTGACAACTCATCCAAAACTCACACGATTTCGATTTCCTTGTGCCAATGCAGTAGACCAGTGATGAAACACTCACCATGTAACGCAATTTTCGGGACGAAAATTCTTTCAACATGGGGATAATGTGACATCTGGTAATTTTCAGTTACCAACTCCGTTAGTTCCGTTAAGTCTTGCATACACGTGTCGTGCACACACACTAGTTGTCGTTGAACGTTGGTGACTTAACAATAATCAGTAATGTTAAATTGATGATAATTAAGTTAACAATGTGATTATTAAGTTATGCTTATGTGATTTAAATGTTAACTGTAATTTTATCGCGTAACGTGGAAACGTGTGTATTTAATTCGTGCATTGTGTGACTAGTAAAGATAAAGTATATAATTGTTATTATTAGTTCATATGTTTATTATTGTGGTTATAAACATCTTAAAAGGGTGTTAAAAGCTTAATCTTTATAAAATACAAAGTGCAAGGGTTAAAAGGTAATTATGCAAAACTTAGTTGATTAAAACACAAAAACCCAACCCTAAACACCCCATCGGCCGCGACCTGCATTCTTCCCCTCTCCCTTTGCGAAATTCGACCTAAACCAAGCAATAAACATCGATCTTGATTAGTTCCAAGTGGTTCAAACGTGTAGCAAGCATCAAACCTCGCCCAACACACGATTTAAAGGTTAGTTTTGTGCTCTTTTCACGTATTTTGATGTGGCCGAGGGTTATGGTTCGAATGTGATGATTGGATGTCGAATTCCTTAATGTTTGTGGATGTTACTATGTTAGTTAGATTGAATACATGCTAGTTAATGTTGATTATGCAAGAAAGTTTGGATTTTGTTTGTTTGTTCACATGATCATCTTTGGCCGAGAGTTTGAGGCGATTTGGATCAAATTGGATGTTGAATGTTGGTTGTTTGATGTTGTAATGATGCTAGTTAGGTTGTATGCATATTGGTTAACGTCGATTTTGCAAGAAAGCTTCGATTTTGATTTATGGTTCATAGGTTACTAAGAATAGTAACTTTATTTTGCATGAATTGATGATTTGATGATGTATGAATGTTATGGATGTGTTTGTGATGATGATTAGATGCTAAGTTGATGATATGAACAATTGAAAATCAAGAAGATGTGTTATAGTTCATACATTGCTAAAAATAGTAACTTTTGGTGTTGGACGTTGATGAATCATGATGATTAAGTGTTGTTGATCATGTTTAGATGTTGTCATGGACTCGAATTGGTATATAATTGATGAATTCATGAATGTAGTGTGAGTTTGATGAATTTGGGATGAACTTTCCCAAAAGGGAAACTTTAATTGTGCAAATCCTTAAATTGGATGATTTGAGCATGTTTGGGATATTAGGATCATGCTAGTGTGTTCATGGATGGTTTCTAAGGTGATTAAATGTGTTGTTTATGTTGTATGAATGTTGATTTGGGTTGTTACCTGTTTTGGCCTGTTAGTGGAAAAATCATGGTATGAGTTATATAGGTAAGCTAGGACTTTTGTGGATTGATGATTGATTAAGAATGAACATTTTGGATGTTATGAGCATGATAATAGTTGAGTTTCGGTATGATATCTAGTTGTATGATGATCTAGTTGGTACATGTGGTAAATGAAGTGCTATATGTAATCAAGTTGTATGTGAAAATGTATGATATGCTGTTGTGTTAGTGTTAACGAGTTATCACCTATAATGTCACCAACGGGTCAAACGGGTCAACTGGGTCAAATGTGTCTTGTCTTTCTAAAACCTTGAGTTCCTTGGTTTGTAGAGCACTAGGGTTTCATGTTGATTTTGTGTACACGTGCTTATGTACTCTTGTATTCTAGGTGACCTTTGAAGGTTGTCTTTCCCTTTTTCTTTCAAGTTAAGCTCTAAGTTAATTCTTGCGCGTATCAGGTGAGTTCTTGCCCCACTCATTTTACATAATCTCTTTTGGGGGAGATAGCATACTGTTGATCACAAACGCTTTTATATATGAGTGTGTATAATATTGATATAGTGCTGTTTACCATGGAAAGTCCTCACACTTTCGGATTGTTAATATTGAATAGCGGGGAAATTTTGGGTAGTACTACTGGGTCTGACGAGCCCCACCTGTGCGACTCGAGGTCAAACGGGTGCAATTTTGTCCTAACACATATTCGTCACGACCTGGTAAGTCGTGACGGGAGGCAACAAACGTAACACAGTCAGCTTCGATCGCGAAATCACTATGATTAATATTTTTATGTTAATAGACTAGCTATCTATTGCAATACACTACTTATACTCTGGAAACTGTTGATTGGTTTATATTTTAACGCAAACTCTTGAACACACCAACCATGTGTTGACTTGTTTAGTATGCTATTCTCAGGTTAAGGTTGCCAGTTGCCTAGGAGCACGCACACCAGCATTGTCGAGTTGTCTACATTGCCTTGTTTACAAATTTGGGATTTCTTTTTTATTAAATAATTGTGTTTAGGGCGCGTATGTTTTGCGCATTCTCTTTACATACTACTTGTTTTGGGTTTTCTGTTTTAAAAACGCTTCCGCAGTATTTTAAACGTTAACTCTGGTTTTGTTTATTAATCATATAGAGTCGTTCTTGGTAACTAATGACTGAGATCCTGGTATGTCACGCGCCTCGCGGTAAAACCCCATACGCGGATTTTGAGGGTGTGACACCTTAGTCAAAACTTGCATCGCACATTCACGATATTATACAACATAAACTACAAAGTCATGTCTGCAGCTGTAAATCATGATAAGCTGACTAGGACAAGCGGTGTTTATTGATTGGCCCTCCTTACCCTCATCAATTTGGGTTCTAGCATGTATATCTCGTGTGTTGATTTTGTTTCTATTTTTAACTTTTTATAAATCCTTTTAGTTTTTTATTTCTTTTTTTAGTTTTCTTAATGTTTTGTTGACCTTCTCCCTGTTTAATTCTGGTTTTTATTTTTATTTTTTTGTCATTTCTTCTTTAAATAATCTTAATTTCACTTTTAACTTTTATTCATGTTTTTTAACCACTGTTTTGACGATTTATTAACATTGTTAAAAATCGGTTCGTCCTTGTCGCGAAGCACTGGTGAAACTTAGTTAACACTAATATATAATAAATGACCACTTCAACAACCATAAATGTGTTTTGTTGGAGCTATTCCACATGCCTAGAAAAGTATGACCTCGTCATGGGCAAACCAAACAACATTGTCGTACAATGAGCAATATGATATAACGAGAGGGTAACGTGGCTAAAGAAAACGCAACGGATGACATAGTTAATAATAACTATTCACATCATGTCCTTCAATTAACCAGTCATTTGAAGCGGATTGGATATAAGTTGATTAAAGATCGATGTGACACTATAAATAATATTTTTGTGAATTTTAGACTTTTCGTTATGTACTAGTTGGTTACCCGCGCGTTGCGGCGGGTTGTTTAAATTGTTTAACATGACAAATCGAAGCCAAAATGTTTCATGTTGTCATTTCAATGACGCTTAACAACTAATCTTACATCTATTATTTGGAGCCCATTTATTCATCGTTTGTTGTAGAGACTTGATGCGGCGTGATTATTCTTCATCATTTGTTGCAGTGACTTTATGCCACATGACTTTCCACTGTAATAACTTCATGTTCTTTCAGCTCATTACTTTGTAGAAAAAACAAATGGTAAATATAACAAACTTATTCCATTCTATTAAAATTAGAAACAAATGTTGCCCTTTTTAAGTAAGTAAGTTTGAAAATTAGGGTTAAAATTAGTTGCAAATATTGTTGCTTTTCATTTACAAGAGCATGGCATAGCAATGTAGTCCAAACAATCAATGATTAAGAGATAAATAAATTCTTTTGAGGGAAAAAAGGCCACACGTGTATTTTTGAAAGACTTTATACACTTCAAAGCTTGTAAGCTTGTAATGGAAATTATGACCAAATAACCGAATTGATAAATTCATATAAACATAGTTTATGGTTATTAAACCAACTCCATTTACAACCATACGTGTTATTTATTTTAGGGTAGGTGTTAAATGATTAAAATGTATTACTATTTGAAATTCCTTTGTGATAAGGGCCTCTATATGTGCTAGATTTTACATGTTGCAAAAGTGGATACACATGTCGCTATCCTTTTGTAACATCATTTTAGAGAGCAGCACTTTTAGCTTTCCTTTTTTGTTGATGGGTCGTCTCTTGTATTTTTGTAAAAGGATAGAGATAAGTTACTGATCACATTTCAAGGTTTGTGCATTCCAGTCATGTAAGCCCTCTAAGTACAACATACATGATAGCATGTGTTATAACTCATCAACTTAAGGGTTTGATTAGTCACTTAGGATCTTGAAATATACCTTAACTTTTGTACAATAGTTTGAGTTTAGAATGCATTTTGGGTCTAAAGTAGATGTGAACTTAACCAAGTTCATGGTTAAAGATACCATATCGGGTTTGTTACCTAGACTCCTTTCGAAACGTAGGCTCGCCTTTGAGCTCAAGCACTATTCAACCCTAAAGCTAACTGAAATATTGGCCGATCCAGAAATCACTTCTGCTTTCTCTAGCTCCAATGTTCCTAACTTAGAAGCTTGAAATGAAGAGCAAACTTTCAACATGTTTTTTGAAACCTTTTGTCTTTTACATTATTCTTCCAATTGTGTTTCACACCCACCTATGCCCCATTATAATTCCATGTAGTCATCATTGGAATAACTTGTTTGATCATCATATCTTCATAGCCTGAGGAGTCGTTCATGCATTCATCGTATGACTACATATCATCAGGTGTTTTAGCGAAGCCATGGGTATATAAAAATACATACAACAATGCAATATATCACAACCTTACATAATTCCTAGCATTGAATTCCATTTTTGTGCAAAATTGATCATGTCTTTTAACCAATATTTCATTTATTAAATGATGTACCTCCTAATCAGATGCTACATTTCAAGAAAACAACAAAATTATGTGTAGGTGCATAGTTTAACAGATGAAGCATGTGATTTTCATGAAGACCTAAAAGTACATCAACCAAAATTCAACATCATTTGCAACCCAAAATAGTTTCTTTTGAGCCTCTGGAATCAAAATTCAAAATCATCATGTAAACGAAAGCCAATAATTGATTCATGAACAAATACCTTATTCGTGTAGTATTTACTCCGGTCAGCTTTATACACTAAGAATGTTTGTTTGCCATTTTACCTAACTCGATTAGAAAAACCAAATTGAAACAGTAATTAGAAACTTGAATTCAATACCCTCGTTTCCGGCTGTTAAGACCCCAATCAGGCCAGGTAAAGGCGATTAGAAAGCATATGTGTGTATCCATAAATCATTTGAGAGACTCACCCTTTCAAAACAGTCGATGATAAGCTGTCGGATTCAAATAGCATCCTCCCCTTCATTTGAAGAATCTTTCATTGAGTACACAACTGACATTTGATAGATAAAGTATAATTGAAACTAATAAGTAACGGACTCTAAAAAATTAGTTCTTGACCTTCAAAGCTCACAACCCTAAATTGAAATTAATTATGTAAGTTAATCTAAAATGAAAAAGTATACTTTTGCAGATCCATGAATTTGTTAAATGTGCTTGAGCTGCAAAGATACATGCATTACATTATCATACAATTGAGTTTAGCTAATGTGGTAATATGAATACCTCCAATTACTACAATAAGAAGCACTACAGCTAGTGATACCGGTGCCAGCTGCCAAACTACTTTGAATCAAACCATAAATCCAGAAGGAGGCGATTCATGTGATCATTCTTTCCGCCTTTTGGTGCATTTGGAAGAGCCGGAACGATGTTGTTTTCAACTCCACTCGGATGTGTATCACTCATCTTTTGGAGAACATTAAAGCCCTTAGCTTCTTTTGGGTGAAAACCCGGTCAACATTGGGGTCAATTTAATGGGAGGACTGGAAAAATTTTTATTTATAATTCTATAATGTAATTTGGTGGTTTCTTTTAGTGTATTTGGCTGTTCATCCAGCTCCTTGCTGGCTGGCTCTTTTAATGGAGAATTCATTTTTAATGGAGAATTCATTTTTGCTGTTTAAAAAAAATCCAGAAATAAATGTTGCCATTTAATGTATGAAATTTTCTAGCTGTCATGTATGTACAACACCAGAACACACAGTTACATAGTAACCCTAAACTCTAAAAATAAAAAATACAAAAGACTTGAATTTTACTTCTCACTAATGGCATCATGCACACATGGAACGCAAGGTATAGTTTTTTTGCCCAGGCGTTGCTCCGGGATTCTCAGCGGCCACTTGGATTTCATTCTTTCAACTATCAAACAAAATGATATACTCTAATTACTTTTCTTTTTCAAAACATAGAAGCTAATGGATTTGAGTTACCAAAATTTATTGATTTTATTGGGTTATGAAAGAGATATATATTCTATCAGCTAAAATTTAATTCTAATAAACAAACCATCAAGTAACACTAAAAACGTATCATAATTACCTTTTCTTCTGAATAGGGCTCTGTAATATATATTGCATCTCCTACATTGAATATCAAATAAGTCCCTTTACCCTCAAAAGTATTTGAAACCATTGTAGAACTGCCACCATTATTCAACCCACCCAAATGGCCACTATTACTTGCTCCACCGTTTGCTTTACCTGCGGTCTCGGTTTTCCCACAAATCCAAGCATCCGACTCCCACTTCCACTACTTCCTAAGAACATTGATCGATGTCACATATTTTACTCCACTATTTGCAACACTATAGCTTGAGCTAGGCTATAACAAAAAGATATCCTTGATCTAAATCAGTAACACTTACTACTTTAAAAAGATTTGAAAGCTGCAAAACTGAATGTCTTTGATGTAAATTAGTACACGTAAAGTTGTAAATTGGTACCTTATAAAGCTAAAAAGATAGATTTTTAAAAAGAGTTATGAGAAGTTACTAAATTTGACCTGATGTAGATGCCAATGACATGTATAGCTTGTAAAAATTGAAGTATCATTCTAAAACAGCTAATGCTAATATTACTAATAATCCTTAATGATTCAATATATATAACATTTTAGTTATAGGAACGATAACAATAATAGATCAAACTTCCATAATTACCAATCCATCTAACAAAGTTTTAATACGTGAAATAAAACTATTATACCATGTTAATTCTTGGTTTACCATGAGATGACATAAAGAAACATGGCAGCAATATCTATTCAAAATTGGTCACTCAAAATGTTGGAACATAGTTCTTCAAATCAAGTTTACCATAAGTTGTAATGATTTTGACTTCCCGTTTCCTGACATGAGAATGCTACTATGGTATCTATTTATAGAGATGATAATGTACCAAAAAACAATGAGAAAGCACCTATGGAGGCAATAGCTCACCACTCTGTTGACGTTGCCATTGATGCTTGACGTGCAGAACTTTAGTTCTATTCAAATATCAAAGGAAGAGAACAAGTTAACAGCAACTTGGACCGTCATATTGAGCATCTGCACCATTTTCTTTTTAGTATAGCCCCATTTTACGATGACGTGTTTGTACTGCCATTAGAGATGAGTCTAATTGTTTAGGAGGCAAATAAGCAGAATCAACTTAATAGTCACTGCAATAAAACAAATTTTGACATTGTTTAGTGTGTAATTTGCATATAGATCCTAAAAACATTATTTTTTTCCAAACACACAACAACTAACTATCTAATTAAAAACACCTAAACCACATCCAAAATAAATCTTCTACAGTGTGATACTGATTATATCATATCATATACAAAACCCAAATTCTATCAACCTATGTTTAATTTTTCTTGCAATATCCAATACCAATTTGCACTTAAGACAAAAAAGTATTAAAATAACACGAAATGCACATGAATATGTTCTTTTGTATCGAATGCTTCGATTCATAAACTTTCCTCAAATATTTCCTAAATAAATAGCAAAACTAATCAACTCAACATGCTTTCTTTTTCTCCAAATCAATGGCAAAATCGATGTATAACAGAGGAATAAATAGTTAACCATGAACAATAAAAAATCTATAAAAATCACTACCAAATCAATAAAAAAAATCAGCAACACTTACAGAACGAACACTTTAAATTAGCTACAACTCACAACTCCAAAGATGGCATATAACATAAGATCTAGCTAATAGAAAACTCAAAATCTTTAGGTGACAAAGATCACAATTCACAAAAATAAAGCTACACCAATATAATATAAAAGCTAACACACTAATTAAAAACTAAATGCACAAATAGGATCATGTAAACAACAATTATAGAATACAAACACAAAGCTTAAAATCATCATGGCCTAATTAAGCTGGATCTTTAAAAGGGTGTGTGAAATTAGTGTCAAACAAGATCAATCATACGAGTCCACAATTAACATCTTGAGAATCAATCAATACTACTCAAAATTTCATCAAAACTCATCAAGAATAACATAAAGCAATTGATATTAGCCACTGAATCATATGTTAAAAAAACAATACCTAAAGAAAAAAGATTAAAGACTTACAATTGCAAGTGTATGTATTTTGGTAAGCTATGAATGAAAAAGATGAAGATCTGAAAATACTCTGACAACAAAGCGAACTTTGCACCAATAGCCGTATCGTTCTTCTTGCCCTGCACAAAAGGGGGCACCATGGTGTAAGGCCCCGTTCCCGGAGACCTCACAGTTGGGCAATCATAGCATAATTAAAATAAACATTTCATAATCCATTAAAACAATGCAGCGGAATTAAACATCAAAAGCCATTCATTAGTTTGTAAGCACTGTTGCTAAGCAATACAGGTTTGTTAATAGTTACAAAATAATCCTTAATTTGCATTACAAAACAACAATGTTATAGATCATGAATGGATGTCAGCCTTGCCCCAAAGAGTAGCCTCCCCGAGTGTCATCCTCAGCAATATTACCTGCCAACTGAAAATGCATAAAAGTCAGCTTTGCTGAGTGAGTTCTAGTTTTAAAAACATAAAAGTACCTCGGAAGAGTTGTATATGAAAATACTCTTTCAAAATAACATAATTTTCTTTTGAATGTGATCATACATCATACATACATCGAGGTTATATCATCATTATCTTTCATAATCGTTCGTTTCGTACTTTCATTATTATCTTTCACTGTAATCTAGATCCTGTCATATGCTATGCCCCATCGTTGTGCATAAAGCAACTTCAGTCTTGGGGTTAAGCGACAAGGATCCCATTTCGTACATATTAGTCAATCTCAAAGATTGACTCCTGCGTGCATCCTCATGGGTTAGCTAAACCGCACACAGTTGAGCTAACAACCCTGGCTGTGAACCTCCTTTTCATTTGCTTGCAAGACTTTTCATTCGTTCATTCGTTTATTATGTTCCACTTTTCATTAACATTAATCTTTCCCCTTTATTAATGATAATACTTTATGATCATAAGCAATCCGCATAAAGTCACATTATATAGTAATAGGAACACAAGAACGATCATAAAACATGAATAGAATAATCAAATGATAATCACAGGTCAACCCTAGGTCAAACCCTAAAATTCAGCTTTCTCCAAAATTTCAGAAAATTTTCTAAGTGTCTTAGGCGCATGGGAACTATGCAGGCGCATCAGCACTGCATGGGCGCATTAACACTATTTGGGCGCAAGGTTTCTACACTTAGACATTTCCGCAATATTTCTGGGCGCATGAGCCTCCCAGGCGCATGGGCAAACACTTAGGCTCCTGAGGAAGGTCTTGGGCGCATGACACTGTTCAGGCGTATGAACCTACACTTGAACACTTAGGCTAAACTTTTAGGCGCATGGGTACTATTAGGGCGCATGAGCCCCTACTTAGAATTTTCTAAGGAAATTTCCAGGCGCATGGGCCCTATATGGGCACATGACCTGTACTGAAATTTCTAGGCGCATGGGCCCTATTTGGGCGTATGACCTGTACTTGTACATATTTTCACTAAGTTCCCAGGCGCATGGGCCCTGTTTGGGCGCATGACTGCCTGCTGTGCACCTCTGCATATCAGAATCTGTTCAAACCTGTTGTAGCACCTATTCAAAGCCTAAATAAACATTTCTAAGCATTCCCAACACATAAACAAGCTTCATACATGAACATATACTTATACAAGCTCACGGGTACAAACATACATACATAAAATCTTTTAACCATGCATTTTCAGCCCCAAAATCAGTTTAAAATACATGTAAACGGGGTCTAGAACTCACCTCTTGCAGAAGACAAGTAAAACTCCACCAAACTTGGCTGCACTAGAGTTCAAGACACCTAAACCAAACATAAACAAGCATTAAAACACCAAAAACACATAGAAATCGGTTTCTAAGGTGGAAAACCTCAAAGAAACCGAACAATTAACATGTAAACACACATTCCTTGAAGATTCCAGCTTCTTCTTCCTCACAAAACCGAGAGAAAACCATAAACACAACCCTTTCTCCTTCGGTCACAGCAGCAGCAGAAAGAGCATGGGCGACCATGCTCTTATACTCATACTTTTTTTTTTACTTTTATACATATTTACACAATGCACCCTTCATCTTTTATCATTGCCTTCTTTATTCAAGATTCTTTTCTTCTTTTACACTTTTGGCCCTTATAAAAATTCGGGTGTTACAAGTCTACCCCCTTAAAGAGGTTTCGTCCCCGAAACCTGTCATTCTTCAAATAACTGTGGGTAGTGTTGCCTCATCTCTGCCTCGATTTCCCATGTAGATTCGGATCCTTTTCGGTGCTTCCACTGCACCCGCACAAGTGGAACCACTTTATTCATTAACCTCTTCTCCTTCCGATCGATGATTGCCACTGGTTGCTCCATATAGTTGAGCCGTTCATCCACTTCGATATCCTCCAGTGGTACAATCATGTCTTCGTCGGCTAAGCACTTTCTTAGATGGGATACATGGAATGTCGGATGAATTCCATTTAACTCATCAGGCAGTTCCAGCCGAAAGGCCACCTCTCCTACTCGTGCAACGATTCGGAAAGGCCCTATGTATCTCAGGCTCAGCTTGCCCCTCTTCCTGAATCGAATGATTCCCTTCCAAGGCGAGACCTTCAACATGACCTTATCCCCCACGTTGAACTCAATTGGTCTACGCCTCTTATCGGCATACGACTTTTGCCTATCCTTGGCTGCCTTCATAAAGGCTTTGATCTTTTCGAGCTTCTCATTCGTAGCCTCAATCACCTCAATGCTTCCGAATTCTTTCTGCTCAATATCTCCCCAACATACGGGCATCCTACACCTGCTACCGTATATCATCTCGTATGGTGGCATGCCAATACTGGCATGATAACTGTTGTTGTACGAGAACTCTGCTAACGGTAAGTGATCATCCTAACTTCCTCCAAACTCAATCACGCATGCACGAAGCATATCCTCCAGTGTCTGAATTGTTCGCTCAGACTGACCATCTGTCTGAGGATGATAAGCTATGCTGATGTGTAGCCTCGTCCCCATGGCATCATGAAACCTCTTCCAGAACTTAGACGTAAACCGGGTGTCGCGATTTGACACAATAGACACCGGCACGCCATGACGGGCTACAATCTCTTTGATGAACATATCCGCTAATCTCTCAGATGAATACGTCTCGCGGATCGGTAGGAAGTGAGCACTCTTCGTCAAGCGGTCGACTATCACCCAAATGGTATCGTACCCCCTTGCAGTACGGGGCAGCTTCGTGATGAAGTCCATGGTGATGTGCTCCCACTTCCACTCGGGTATATCCAACGGTTGGATCTTTCTGTATGGTTTCTGATGTTCTGCCTTCACTTGCAAAGTAAGGCACTTACTCACATACTCCGCCATGTCGCGTTTCCTACCCGACCACCAGTAGTCCTTCTTCATATCTTGATACATCTTGGTAGCACCGGGATGAATAGAGTATCAAGTTTTATGAGCTTCATCCATAATTCGCCCACATAGATCCCCGTATCGAGGAATCCACATCTCCGAAGCGGGTTTTAACCTCGTGGGTGTTCTCTCCCAACTTCACAACTAGACCTCTCATTCGTTTAGAGTTAAGGCGTTCTTCCTTCAATGCCTCATTCTAAAATTCCTTAACCTGTGTCATCACGTCTGAGGTCATCACCAACTGATACGCCTTCACCCGAATCGGCTCAGGTCTCTCTTTCCGGCTAAGGGCATCGGCCACTACGTTGGCCTTGCCCGGGTGGTAATGAATCTCACAGTCATAGTCCTTGATCAGCTCTAACCACCTTCTTTGCCTCATGTTGAGATGCTTCTGCTCAAAGAAATACTTTAAGCTTTTGTGGTCGGTGAAGATTATGCACTTTGTCCCGTATAAGTAGTGCCTCCAAATTTTCAATGCAAAGACCACTGCAGCTAACTCTAAGTCATGAGTGGGATAATTAACTTCGTGGGTCTTCAGCTGTCGGGATGCGTACGCTATCACCTTTCCACGTTGCATTAGCACGCAACCCAGTCCCGAATATGAAGCATCTGAATAGACCACTAAGTCTCCGCTTCCTTCGGGCAATGTCAGGACAAGAGCTTGAGTCAATCTAGCCTTTAACTCCTCAAAAGTATCCTCTTGTTCTCAACCCCACACAAACTTCACATCCTTGCGAGTCAGTTTGGTCAAAAGTGAGGCTATCTTGGAGAAGTCTTGAATAAACCTCCGGTAGTATCCTGCCAAACCCAAGAAGCTTCGAATCTCGGATGGCGTCTTTGGAGACTTCCATTGCATCACAGCCTCAACCTTCGTCGGGTCCACCATAATTCCTTCAGTGTTCACCACGTGACCCAGGAATTAAACTTCTCGCAACCAAAAAGCACACTTAGAGAATTTGGCATATAACTTTTCTCTCCTAAGTGTTTCCAACACTTCGCGTATGTGACCAGCATGTTCTTCCTTGCTCTTCGAATAAATCAGGATATCGTCAATAAACACAATCACCGATTTATCCAACATCTGCCGGCACACTCGGTTCATCAGATCCATAAAGGCGGCTGGCGCATTAGTTAAACCGAACGACATAACGAGGAACTCATAATGTCCATAGCGCGTATGGAACGCTGTCTTAGGGATATCTTGCTCTTTTACCTTCAGCTGATGATAACCCGATTGAAGATCTATTCTGGAAAACCAACTGGCACTTTGAAGCTGGTCAAACAAGTCATCTATCCTCGGTAGGGGGTATCGGTTCTTTACCGTAAACTTGTTCAACTCATGGTAGTCTATACACATCCTCATACTACCTTCTTTCTTCTTAACAAATAGGACCGGAGCACCCTAGGGAGAGATACTCGGTCGGATGAATCCTTTATCCATCAACTCCTGCAGTTGAACCATTAGTTCTTTCATCTCGGTCGGAGTTAACCGATACTTTGCTTTGGCAACGGGTTGTGCACCGGGTATCACGTCAATCTGAAACTCGATCTCGCGGTCAGGTGGCACACCTGGTAAGTCTTCTGGGAACACGTCCGGGAAGTCACATACCACTGGCACTTTAGACAATTGTGGTATCGACGCGTCCACATCCCTTACGTACGCCAGGTAGGCACTACATCCGCGTCTCATGCACTTCTCCGCCACCGCCATCGAAATCACCTTTGGGACCATAGTGACGCGATCACCATATACCGTCACCAAACTTCCATCGGGCGTAAATAATTGAATCATCTTCTTGCGACACACGATGTTTGCCTTGTAGGTTGCTAGCCAATCTATCCCTATTACTACATCAAATCCTCCTAGGGGCATCACATATAGCTTAGCAGCAAACCTATGACGTTCTAATTCTATGCCACAGTCTTCAATCATACAAGAAATTCTGGTTGACTTACCAATAGCAGTTTCTACATCAAAAGGCTCATCAATTCGTCTACTACTAATAGGCAACTTAGCACAGAAAGCAGCAGATATGAAACTCCTACTAGCACCAGAATCAAATAATACAAAGGCATAAGTGTGATGTACTAGAAACATACCTGACACGACGTCAGGGTCTACCCAGGCTTCCTCCCGCGTCATAGTGAAGGCTCTAGCACTAGCCCTCTGCCCTCCTTCTTTGGCTCTCTTCTTCGCCCCGGAGCTCTTTGCCCTTGGCTGCTTGCAGTCTCTGCTCATGTGGCCGTCCTCGCCACAGTTGAAGCACCGTGGGATCCCACACATCTTTGCCATATGGCCGGGCTTCCCACACTTGAAGCAAATATTTGACCCCAAGAGGCATTCCCCACTGTGCTCCTTTCCACACTTGTCACACTTCCTCGACCCCGAGCCTGCAGTAACAACTCGCCGGTCATCCACCCTTCGCCTCTTGTTATTCGGGGTAAAACCACCACGCCCGAATCTCTTTCCTCTCCAGTTATTACCACCACCATCAGTCTTCTTCACTTCAACCACTGCCACTTCCCTTTCGTCATATAACATTCCCGCCAAATCCACTGCCGACCTAAAAGTGCTTGGTCGGGCAGCGATTAAGTGTCTGCGGATGTCAGCTGGCAACCCCTGGATATACCGCTTGATCTTCCTTGATGCCGGCGTAACCTGATCTGGCACCAGCCTCGCCATCTTATTAAATTTGGCGGTGTATTGCTGGTGGGTCATAGTGCCTGGCTCCAGCTGTAGGAACTCTCTCTCGATCTTGTCGAGTTCCCGATGAGGACAGAACTCCTCGATTACCAGCTTCTTCAACTCTCCCCACCTCATTCTTCCGATGGTCAGGTTGCCTTCGGCTTGGACAAGGTTGTCCCACCAACACAGCGCAGTGTCAACGAAGGAGTGAGTGGCGAACTTCACCTTTTGATCCTCCCGACACTCGCTAATCTCTAGCACCGCTTCCATCTCTCGTATCCAGCGGTGAACAGCTGCGGCATTGCCATTGCCGTCGAAGGTAGGGGGTTTACACCTTTGGAATGCCCCGTAGCTGCATCCCCTTGCGGTTTCCCGCACTATCACATCCTCTTCATCACTAGAGGCTCCTCTTCTTTCATCCAACTCCTTTTCCTCAGTGTGATTCCTTACGTCACCCCCTCCTACCAGCAGTAGTTCTCCGTCACTCCTCCTTCTCCTTCTTTTCATCTTCCCTAACAGCTCGGATTACTTCAGTCATGACAGACGGTAGGATCGTCTGCATGGCTTGGTGAACCTCCTCCACCACTGCCTCCTTCACCGAGGCTCTTAAGTTGGCACTCTCATCTCCGCCCTCCGGGTGATGAAGATCGGGCTCAGCATGAGCCGCCTCTGCAGTCTTGGTCTTGTTTCTAGTACTACGTGACCTACCACGAACGCCCCGCGTTCCACCACGAGAAACTTTCGATGATCTTCCACCAGCCATCCTCTTAAACACTATAACATTCAAACACCAACACGATCATTCAAGGTAATAGATCAGTTAATGTTAAGTATAGTAAGTCCCTAATTACAGTGGCCAGTTGTGATTAGCCACTTACTTTACTCTTCATCCCCCGAGCATTTTCTATCCTGACTACATCAGTATTCAAATCTACTAAAGCACATAAATCAAATAGCATGTGCACTTAATACCGGTTAACATTATAAAAAAAGGACATACCTGATGGCACGTAGCTACTCGGGCTGGCATCCCTCCATTTTGTCCCATTTTCAGTTTAAGTTTAGGTTTTGTTTGAAAATATTTACCCATTTCTCTTAAACTTTGGCTCTGATACCAACTTGTAAGGCCCCGTTCCCGGAGACCTAACAGGTGGGCAATCATAGCATACTTAAAATAAACATTTCATAATCCATTAAAACAATGCAGCGGAATTAAACATCAAAAGCCATTCATTAGTTTGTAAGCACTATTGCTAAGCAATACAGGTTTGTTAATAGTTACAAAAGAATCCTTAATTTGCATTACAAAACAACAATGTTATAGATCATGAACGGATGTCAGCCTTGCCCCAACGAGTAGCCTCCCCGAGTGCCATCCTCAGCAATATTACCTGCCAACTGAAAATGCATAAAAGTTAGCTTTGCTGAGTGAGTTCTAGTTTTAAAAACATAAAAATACCTCGGAAGAGTTGTATATGAAAATACTCTTTCAAAATAACATAACTTTCTTTCGAATGTGATCATACATCATACATACATCGAGGTCATATCATCATTATCTTTCATCATCGTTCATAATCGTTCGTTTTGTACTTTCATTATTATCTTTCACTGTAATCTAGATCCTGACATATGCTATGCCCCATCGTTGTGCTTAAAGCAACTTCAGTCTTGGGTTCAAGCGACAAGGATCCCATTTCGTACATATTAGTCAATCTTAAAGATTGACTCCTGCGTGCATCCTCATGGGTTAGTTAAACCGCACACAGTTGAGCTAACAACCCTGGCTGTGAACCTCCTTTTTATTTACTTGCAAGACTTTTCATTCGTTCATTCGTTCATTATGTTTCACTTTTCATTAACATTAATCTTTCCCCTTTATTAATGATAACACTTTATGATCATAAGCAATCCGCATAAAGTCACATTATATAGTAATAGGAACACAAGAACGATCATAAAACATGAATAGAATAATCAAATGATAATCACAGGTCAACCCTAGGTCAAACCCTAAAATTCAGCTTTCTTCAAAACTTCAGAAAATTTTCTAAGTGTCTTAGGCGCATGGGAACTATACAGGCGCATCAGCACTGCATGGGCGCATTAACACTATTTGGGCGCATGGTTTCTACACTTAGACATTTCCATAATATTTCTGGGCGCATGAGCCTCCCAGGCGCATGGGCAAACACTTAGGCTCCTGAGGAAGGTCTTGGGCGCATGACACTGTTCAGGCGCATGAACCTACACTTGAACACTTAGGCTAAACTTTTGGGCGCATGGGCACTATTGGGGTGCGTGAGCCCCTACTTAGAATTTTCTAAGGAAATTTCCAGGCGCATGGGCCCTGTTTGGGCACATGACCTGTACTGAAATTTCCAGGCGCATGGGCCCTGTTTGGGCGCATGACTTGTACTTGTACATATTTTCACTAAGTTCCCAGGCGCATGGGCCCTGTTTGGGCGCATGACTGCCTGCTGTGTACCTCTGCATATCAGAATCAGTTCAAACCTGTTGTAGCACCTATTCAAAGCCTAAATAAACATTTCTAAGCATTCCCAACACATAAACAAGCTTCATACATGAACATATACTTATACAAGCTCACGGGTACAAACATACATACATAAAATCTTTTAACCATGCATTTTCAGCCCCAAAATCAGTTTAAAATACATGTAAACGGGGTCTAGAACTCACCTCTTGCAGAAGACAAGTAAAACTCCACCAAACTTGGCTGCACTAGAGTTCAAGACACCTAAACCAAACATAAACAAGCACTAAAACACCAAAAACACATAGAAATCGGTTTCTAAGGTGGAAAACCTCAAAGAAACCGAACCAATTAACATGTAAACACACATACCTCGAAGATTCCAGCTTCTTCTTCCTCACAAAACCGAGAGAAAACCATAAACACAACCCTTCTCCTTCGGTCACAGCAGCAGCAGAAAGAGCATGGGCGACCATGCTCTTATACTCATATTTTTTTTTTGACTTTTATACATATTTACACAATGCACCCTTCATCTTTTATCATTGCCTTCTTTATTTAAGATTCTTTTATTCTTTTGCACTTTTGGTCTTTATAAAAATTCGGGTGTTACAAGTTCTCATCGCAATCGATTCGGATTATAAAGGGGATCGAAAGGGAAGGGGCGACCTGTGAGTTTGGAATCAGGGAAGATGAACTGCTTGAGCAAGAGGTAAAGCAACGATCGAGAAACGTAAGACTAAAATCAATTGCAAAACACAATTAGCAAGAAACTTAAGACCAAAATAGAAACCTCACCTTGAAATCAGCAGAGAGGGTTAGACGGCGGTGAATTTGGGTTGCACTGGGATGTGGCTCACCGTCGTCTGCTTCGATGGATGTACATATACACGTCGGTAGTGGAAAACCCTCATTATTGCTTGCATTGAAGATGAAAGCGTGAATGCAATTAATTTCAGGAGAATTGTAAGGCCGGAGGTTTCCCAACTGGGGCCTCAATCACGCGTAACGACCGAAAGACGCAGAGGTGAAGGCGAAGGAGGGGTAGTGGAACGGACGCGTCTTACGAGATGTGCAAAATGACCTTTCTACCCACCTTTCCTACATTATATAGTATCAAAGATCAAAGATAACCTAGCATAAACAAGTATATTATAATACAAGAAAACAACAATCAATGCATAAATAATGACAAAATCCGTATACTTATGGAACAACGAACTTTAATTGAATTAATCAAATTACTATTCATGTATGTGTAATTTTATTTTGGTATGTATTATAAAAATATCTTTTGAAGAATAAAGTTTTTACTTTTAAATACCAGCTAATCTTATACTTGCAATGATTTGACTCGCACTACACTCGTGTGAGGTGATCACGAATGTCACTAAAGTACATGATCATGAACATATATTATATAAGTATTAATTTTATGTTGGATTTGTATAAATAATTCAAAATATTGGTTTTACAATCACGTATATTTAATTTCTATGATACTAGGTAAAAACCTCGTGTATGCTCAAACGTCTACATCACTCCTTGAGCATCTCATTTAGCTCGATTTATCTCCCCATTACTTGCACATGCTAAAATCATACAAGATGTGATTGCCTAATGAATCGACCAAGAGAACTTATACGATACTAAATTTGGGGTTTGATATGGTATTTAATCTAGACTGAATATATTAACGGGAAATATTAGTTTTCAAACAAGTCTTTAATTTAAGAGCCATTGTTTGGTAGTGATTGAGCGACAGACATTACATGATACATGTGATTATGCAACTGTCTTGCAAGGGCAACATCTCTTGTTTACTTGTTTTTAAGATTTATTGATTAAGGTAAAAATAATTATTTTGTCGATCTATTCAGTTAGTCGGTCAAAAAGATACGTGATTTGCGAAGCTTTAAAAATGTCTTGTACCTAGTCCCGGTAACCGATTATTGATTACCCATTGGGTTGGGTTCCCAAACACATTTCTTACTATCTATACTGTATATAACTTTAAGGCACAATAATTCAGACATATATAAGTTAAAAAGTTAATAAATCAGTAGACTCCTTAAAGGACACAAGAATATAAAAATAAAAATAAAGTGTTACAAGTATGGTTTTGGTAAAGGAATATGTATCTTCTAGTAATCGCGTGAGGTATCACATGATTTTGTACTCATTCATACCTACAAAGACTTTCAATACTGATTACACACACTACATATGTCCTATTACCCGTCATCAATATTTTAGGTTTGCATATTGGGTCCGCCTTCATGATATGTTACGTATTATTTATGCAGGTTGGTGCATACTCACAAGTTACTGTTCACTTTGACAAATAAAAATGTACAAGTTGTTTGAGCACCTTTTACGAGTAATTCAATAATATTAATTTTAAAATCACAACTTGCCTTTGATTAGGTTACAATATGATCTCTCAATTTTAAGTACGCTTACCATTAACCTTATACGTTTTCATCTGTTTTTCCCATCTAGACGACAATTGGGCCATTCATAAGTTTTTGTTTGACTTTTATCTTATAGTTTTTTAAAATGATATATTAGAAAATTATAAATATACCATCACGAAGTAATTATTTTTATCTATGCGCTAGTTTAAAATTATTCAAAACCTAGTTAGCGTAATAATTCACATGTCATCGAAATACATACACACAAATCGACAAAACACTTAAAGGTTTTATTTTTCACTGTCTTCCTCTTATACCTTTAAGTATGATGTTTTAGATAATATTTAGATTAGTAATTACAACATTAATATTTCTATCAACGCTCCGACGTGATTTTTCTCAAGAGGTGAACATTAATATAAAAATATTTGAAATCGAGCCTTACAAATTTGAACACTTCATCGCAACGTGGGTCCGAATAACCTATTTCTACATGTTTATTTTGGTGTAAATTTAATGCATAACCGTGCGTGCGTGGTAATGTACAAGTAATAGAAACAAAAATAAACAAAACCATTGCAAGGTTTCATTTTTTAAAATCTATTCTCTTATTATGGTTTTTATAAATTTCTAGATTTAACGTTGCGATATGCTTATTTTAACGGGGTGAATATTATTGCACGAGTTGTCGAAATCGAGTCTTACAAAAGTTTAAACATCATTGCACCGTGCCTCCAAATATACTGTTGCGACGTGCTTATTTTTATTTACCTTTCGGCGTAGATTTGGTTCAAAACCGAATTATGCATGATAATTCACAAGTCATCGAAACACAAACATAAAATTCATCAAGATGTTACAATGTTTCATTTTTTATAACTTTTGTCCCTTTTACGATCTTTAAACTTGTAGTTTTATAAACTTTCAGATTATCATTTTAATGGATGCTTACTTTTATCAACATTCTACCACAACTTTTTTTGATGTGAGTGCTAATGTACAAATCATCGAATCAACCTTACAGATTTCTCGTAGTGCATGAGTTTTGTCTATTAATTGTAGTTTGATTTTTTTTCTGAATCCAAACCTAATAGTTTTGGGGATACTTTGTAGTTTTCTCCCTTTTAGAATGCTAACCCCAACACGAATCTATGTGTTTGATATTTTACGAGTATGGTTATGGTAAACGAATATGTATATTCCAGTAACTGGGCAAGGTGCCATTTAATACCATATATGTCCCGTACATATGAATATCTTCAAAACTAACGTCATACCCTATATGCGTCATGTTACCTCTCTCTAGTGTTTTAGGTTTGCTTATTGTGTTTGGATTCATTTTTGATATGTTATTTATTTTTTCCAGATGGATGCACAAATCATAAGTTATTGTTCACTTTATAAAATCAAGTGTAAAATGCGTCCCTAACGAAATTACAATATTATTTGAGCATATTGTATGAGTGATGTAAGCATATAAATGTTAAAATTACAATGTTACCTTCATTAAGTTACATCTTGACACTCTTAACTTTAAGCACACCTACAATTCAAACCCTATTGTTATATTTTTATGGAAGTAGATTTTTAACATTTGATTCACTCATAACATATTTGTGTTCTCTTACAAATTTTAAAATATGAAATTTCGAATGTAACATCATGATATGTTTATTATTATCTGTATTTTAATGTAAATTGATTTAAAACCGAATTAAGTGTGATAATACAAGTAATCGAAACACAACACGTCGTCTTACAAGGTTTACTTTTTTACAAATTTACATTTTTTTTTTGCCTTTTACCATCTTTAAACTATGATGTTTATAAACTTACAGAATTACCTTTGTTACATGTTTTTTTATCCATGTTTCAACACAAAAAAACACTTCGGGTGAATATTAATTTACAAATCGTCAAAATCACTTCGGGTGAATATTAATTTACAAATCGTCAGAATCAATCCTTACAACTCTTAACACCCCGTTGCAGCACACGAATTTCATCCCCCTATCTGTAGTTTGCTTTTAGTTTATGGACTACATTATGCCAAATCTAATAGTTCGAGGGACTACTTTGTATTTTCCTCCCCTTCTAGAATGCTGACCCGACTCAAATCCACCGGGTCAACCCTGAACCGCCCAATTAACCGACTTTAAACCCTAAATATACACAAAACAAAATCCCCAATTTCTCATTTTACTCATTCTTCGCATCCACACGTTGTTTCATCGTTTACGTTCGTCGGATTTGATCATCGCAAACAAACCCTAGTAAGTTTCCACTACGATTTCTTGAGCAAAAAGCTTAATCTCATCGGATAATTAGTGTATTTGTTTCATGTGTTCCTAATTGCGACGTATGTTCGTCGATTATACATGTTTATACGCGATCTGTTATCTGTATCGTCGTCGCGTATGATTCATCTTGTTTTTAGTTTTTCGATTCTGCTTTACAGGTTTTAGTAGTTGTTGTGATTAGGATTTCAATAATGTCGGTTTCATTTTTCATGACGGATATCTAGGTTTTGTTGTTGTGTCGGTGCTTTGTTTTTGTTTCTCGTGGATAATATAGGCTGGTTTGTGCTTAGTTTATGTTCTGATTTCATGTATGTTTTTGTGGATAAATCGTTGGTTTTGAATATTTTGGATTTTAATCGATTTTTGGGGAAGTAACGTACTAACGTTTTCGATTTGATTTTGATGTGTGTTACAGTTTGTGGGAGAGTTGGAGATATGGATCCGGTGGATCTAGAGATCGCGAAGACACAGCAGGAAAGGAAGTTAATGGAGGCAGCACTAGCGCCGAACTCGATTACTTTTGATACCGAGCTTTATGATGGAAACAATCGATTTCAGGATTATAACAGGGAGATTCCTGCTAATGATGAGGAAGAGAATGTGGATGCTATGGATAATGAGGTTGCAAGGAAATTAGCTTCTTACACTGCGCCTAAGTCTCTCTTGAGTGATATGCCCAGGGGTGGTGATGATGAGTCTTTAGGGTTTAAAAAGTCACAGAGGATTATCGACAGAGAAGATGATTACAGAAGGAGGAGGCTGAATCAGGTTTTAACTCCAGATAGACATGATGCTTTTGCTAGTGGTGATAAAACCCCCTTACCTGAAACAAGAACTTATGCTGATGTTATGAGGGAAGCAGCGTTGAAAAGAGAGAAAGAGGAGACTTTGAAAGCAATTGCCAAGAAAAAGAAGGAAGAAGAGGAGAATAAGGCTGCTGGAAAAGATAAGGAAACAGCTGCTGCACAGCCAGCTCAAAAAAGGAGGAACAGATGGGATCAGTCTCAAGATGATTCAGGTGCAAAGAAAGCTAAAGCGGGTTCTGATTGGGATATGCCTGATTCAACTCCTGGTATTGGAAGATGGGATGCAACCCCAACACCAGGAAGGATTGGTGATGCAACTCCTTCATTGTCCAGGAAAAACAGATGGGATGAAACCCCCACACCTGGTCGGTTGGCTGACTCAGACGCCACTCCAGCTGGTGGAGTCACACCTGGTGCTACTCCAGCGGGTATGACATGGGATGCTACACCAAAGCTGTCTGGCCTAGCTACTCCTACACCAAAGCGTCAGAGATCAAGGTGGGATGAGACTCCAGCTACCATGGGAAGTGCCACACCTGGTGCTGCTACGCCTGCAGCAGCTTATACACCTGGTGTGACCCCTGTTGGTGGGGTTGAACTAGCCACCCCGACTCCAGGTGCTATCAATCTCCGTGGTGCCATCACACCAGAACAATATAATCTAATGAGGTGGGAGAAAGATATTGAAGATAGAAACCGCCCATTAACTGATGAAGAACTTGATGCTATGTTTCCACAAGAAGGGTACAAGATTTTGGAACCCCCTGCTACTTACGTTCCAATTAGAACTCCTGCAAGAAAGCTTCTTGCCACCCCAACTCCTTTAGGAACACCTCTATATGCTATCCCTGAAGAAAACAGGGGCCAACAGTTTGATGTTCCAAAAGAGATGCCGGGTGGACTTCCATTCATGAAGCCAGAAGATTACCAATACTTTGGTGCCTTGTTGAATGAAGAAGAAGAAGAAGAATTATCTCCTGACGAACAAAAAGAGAGAAAAATCATGAAATTGTTGCTCAAGGTCAAGAACGGTACCCCACCACAGAGGAAAACAGCTTTGAGGCAGCTAACTGATAAAGCCCGTGAATTTGGTGCTGGCCCATTATTCAACCGTATTCTTCCATTACTTATGCAGCCTACCCTGGAAGACCAAGAGAGACACTTATTGGTTAAAGTCATTGACAGGGTTCTTTACAAGCTAGATGAGCTTGTTAGACCTTATGTTCATAAAATTCTTGTTGTGATAGAGCCTTTGTTGATTGATGAAGACTACTATGCCCGTGTGGAAGGCAGAGAAATCATATCCAATCTCAGTAAAGCAGCTGGATTAGCAACTATGATAGCTGCCATGCGACCTGATATTGATAATATTGATGAGTATGTCAGAAACACAACTGCAAGAGCTTTTAGTGTTGTTGCATCAGCACTTGGAATCCCTGCTTTGTTACCTTTTCTGAAAGCAGTCTGTCAAAGTAAGAAATCATGGCAAGCTAGACATACGGGTATCAAAATTGTTCAACAGATTGCTATTTTAATTGGGTGTGCAGTTCTTCCCCATTTAAGATCTCTTGTGGAGATTATTGAACATGGGCTAAACGACGAGAATCAAAAGGTTAGAACAATTACTGCCTTATCACTGGCTGCCCTTGCTGAGGCAGCTGCTCCGTATGGTATTGAAAGCTTTGATTCGGTTCTTAAGCCTTTATGGAAAGGTATCCGATCCCACCGTGGGAAAGTTCTGGCTGCTTTTTTGAAAGCAATTGGTTTTATTATTCCATTAATGGACGCCATTTATGCTAGTTATTATACAAAAGAAGTTATGGTTATTTTGATTCGTGAGTTTCAATCTCCTGATGAAGAAATGAAGAAAATTGTGTTGAAAGTGGTGAAGCAGTGTGTGAGTACTGAAGGTGTTGAAGCTGATTACATTCGAAGTGATATCCTTCCAGAATTTTTCAGGAACTTTTGGGTCAGAAGAATGGCGTTGGATCGAAGAAACTATAAGCAACTTGTTGAAACAACTGTTGAGATTGCAAATAAAGTTGGTGTTCCTGACATTGTGGCAAGAATAGTTGAAGATTTGAAGGATGAAAGTGAACCGTATAGAAGAATGGTGATGGAAACAATTGAAAAGGTTGTAGCAAATCTGGGTGCATCAGATATCGATTCTCGTTTAGAAGAGCTTTTGATCGATGGTATCTTGTATGCCTTCCAAGAGCAAACTAGCGATGATGCAAATGTTATGCTTAATGGATTTGGTGCAGTGGTCAACTCTCTTGGTCAACGGGTAAAACCATACCTTCCGCAAATTTGTGGGACCATAAAATGGCGCCTAAACAACAAAAGTGCAAAAGTAAGACAGCAAGCTGCAGATCTGATTTCAAGGATTGCAGTGGTTATGAAGCAATGCCAGGAAGAGCAACTCATGGGACATCTTGGGGTTGTTTTGTATGAATATTTAGGTGAAGAGTATCCTGAGGTTTTGGGTTCTATTTTGGGTGCTTTGAAAGCAATTGTGAATGTTATTGGTATGACCAAAATGACACCACCAATAAAAGACTTGCTCCCACGTTTAACCCCAATTTTGAAAAATCGTCACGAAAAGGTCCAAGAAAATTGCATCGACTTAGTGGGCCGTATTGCTGACCGTGGTGCTGAGTTTGTCCCTGCCCGTGAGTGGATGCGAATCTGCTTTGAGCTGCTTGAAATGCTTAAAGCCCATAAGAAAGGAATCAGGCGTGCCACTGTGAACACATTTGGTTACATTGCTAAAGCCATTGGACCACAAGATGTCTTAGCCACACTTTTAAACAACCTTAAAGTCCAAGAAAGGCAAAACCGTGTCTGCACAACTGTCGCCATAGCAATTGTTGCAGAAACATGCTCACCATTCACGGTTTTACCTGCGTTGATGAATGAGTATCGTGTGCCTGAATTGAACGTGCAAAACGGTGTTCTGAAATCTTTATCTTTTCTTTTCGAGTATATTGGTGAAATGGGTAAAGATTATATCTATGCGGTGACTCCGTTACTTGAAGATGCACTCATGGACCGGGACCTGGTTCATAGACAGACTGCTGCCTCTGCAGTCAAACACATGGCTCTGGGTGTGGCTGGGTTGGGCTGCGAGGATGCTTTGATCCACTTACTGAACTATGTCTGGCCCAACATCTTTGAGACATCACCACATGTTATAAATGCTGTGATGGAAGCTATCGAGGGGATGCGGGTGGCTTTGGGTGCAGCCGTGGTGCTTAATTACTGTTTGCAGGGTTTGTTTCATCCAGCAAGGAAGGTTCGAGAAGTTTATTGGAAGATTTACAATTCACTTTATATTGGTGCTCAAGATGCACTTGTGGCGGCTTATCCTGTGCTCGAGGATGAAGGGGATAACATTTACAGTCGGCCCGAGTTGACTATGTTTGTCTGAGGTTGACTTTTGAGTGAAACTCACTTATCTTGTTATCAACTGTTTTTTTTATCTTGTTATGCTTTTGAACTACTTATTTTGGATGCTGCTGTTTTCGAATTGATAATGTGTGTCTGGAGTAAGGCAGTTACTTGTCATTTTTAAGATTTATGTGATTTGTTTCTCTTTTTCTTTTTATATTTTCTTGCATCATAGGTACCTGGAGTACGCGGTAAAGCAGGTGTGGGTGAGTCAGCAAGCACAATCGACACGCTGTTTTGGTGATCAAGAGGTAACTCAAAACTCACATTTGAGTTTTGTTATCAAATGTGAGTTTTTCTTTTTAATATATGTAATGCTATCTTAAGTTGCCTGAAATTCCCTTAATCGATCGTTTATGCTTGCATTTACTTTAATTTAGCTAGCTTGAGTGTATTCTGCAACCAACTAATAGGTGACTGACATACCCGTCCATATTCGTATACACGGGTGACGGTTGTGACTGGTTTACCCACCGCCATGTGCAATTTGTGCGTTACTGTGTTGTTTGTAGTCAGGCGAATACATCAGTTGAAAGATATTGAGTGTGTCATGTGCACACATGAAGTGGGTTTCTGTATAAGAAGATGCTGGATGTATGTATGTATGCATTTGGTTTTGGGTTTTCCAATAGCCAGATTATTTATATAATTAACATGGACAAAACCATCACCGTAATAAGTAATTTTGATATCATAACATATTTACTTGTGCTTTTGTGGGTGTCTAGTCTAGTCTCGAAGAGTCAGAGACGACCTTGTTCTCTATTTCTTTAATATCCAGACAGCGTAGTTCGCCTCTCTGAAGATATAAACGTTATGTGTGTGCTATGTGATATCGATTTGCGAAAAGCTCGAGTCATGTTGTCTAAAGCTTGAGTTGATCAAGTTTAAACAAGTTCGAGTCTAAGATAAGATCCATCGGAGCACTACGTAAATACTTAATGTCTTATCATATGATAATTTTTAAACATAAGGATAAAGAGTAATATATAACGAGTATAAGCCCCTCTGTGTTATGACAAATGCGTAAGACAATGAAAAAAAGCTGATGTTGAAGTGTTGCCATGAATCCGCTGCATGTTTTCAGGTTAGGAAAATGTTGTCGTTAACGTTTAAAGTTTTCTAAAAAAAAGGTTTGAAGCCCCACAAATCTCCGCATTACGTTGAGACTGTTACATAAATAATATTTGAAACTTGTATAAAAGAAGAAACCACTTTAAAAACTCCATGTCGGAATACTTATAAAAATAAACCTGTTGTGATATAAATATAATTTTACCTTATAAAAATAAACATGTCGTGATATAAATATAATTTTATAAGTTATAAAAATAAGGTGTGTGTTTAGTTGTAAGTGTGTTATCTATGGATTTTTAATTATCAAACCGAAATCACTCCTGATTCATAATTGAATTATAAACTTATTGAAATTGTGGATCCTAATTACACCTTTGATGACCACACGCCTTTTGCGCACAATTATTCGTTTTATCCGAAACAAACATACAACATACGTAAGGGTAAAAGTGGAGATATGAAAAATAACTGAATATATTAAAGTCAATGAGTAGGTGACAATTTCAACATATTTACTCAGGTCAATACGAGTTAAAATTTATCTCTAACAGGTCAACTACAATGCTTAATATTAATAAGAAAAAAAAATTTAGACGAAAAAATATAAAAGAAGGAAAAAAAAAGTATAGATAACAGGTATCAAACCCGCATGCTCCAGCTCAATGAAGAGACCATAATCAACTCCACCATCACCAACTATATTGATAAAACTTGAAAGACGTATTTAAGTAGTGCTAAAGTCGATGACTTTCTATTGTTCATCGACATTGTTAAATGAGTTATAGTAATAAGAAGATTATATTTACTAAGGCTGGTTAAAAAAAATGAATCTGGCTAAAAAATCAAAGAAGCATCTCAGCATTTTATTTCATAAATCAATGGTTGGAATTAGTTTTTAGAATAAAAAAATGATCTCAAGAGTATTATTGGAAAAATCACTTTTATTGACTTTTGTCACATCCCCCATTTTATTTAAACTCTCGTAACTTTTTATAAGATAATTATTTTTTTAAAATTAATTACACAATGAATCAAGTAGTTTTAAGCTAGCTCTTACTTGTATTTTGTATTTAGTGAGGTTTTCTATTTAATCTGAGTATAATATTGTAATAATTTTATTAAACAAAAAAATAATACTCTTTTTAAATTGTGATGTTTTTTATTAAACAACACATTATGTCTTGTTTTAAAGTAAGACAATATTTTGTGTTGTGTTAGGGTAAGACAACATTTTGTGTTGTTTTAAGGTAAAACAACATGTTTTGTGCTAATCTTATGTTAAAACGTCACTTAAAACTGTTTTGAAATTGTGTTGTTTTACAATAAGACAATGCATTAGCATTGTTTCATGATAATAAAACACTTTTTATGTTGTTTTACTATAAGACATCTTGTTTTGTGTTGTTTAGGGTAAAATATCATATAAAACAATATATATTTTTGTGTTGTTTACAGTAAAATAACATGATAAAACATCACATTCTCTATAGTTTACTATAAATTAACTCATTCTATGATGTTTTCATGTTGTTATCATGTAAAATAATACATCCCGAGATGTTTTCAAGTAAAACAACACGTTCACACGTCCCGTGTTGTTTTCACGTAAAAAAGGACGTTATAAGCTGCTTTCATGCTAAAACACACGTTTCGTGTTGCTTTTACGTAAAACAACACATTATCTGCCACTTTTACATTAACCAACATATGATGTGCTTATTTAACATAGAACAAGTTGTTTTTAGCGGATTTAGGGTACAATAACAGAAAACATGCTGCTTTTATGTGATATTTTAATATATAACACATGGTAAAAACAACAAAAGCAATACAAACAACATATAACTAGACAACAAACAAACTCATACTAAACCAACAACAACATAATAATAATAAAAGAGTATAATGATGAAACCATTACATGATGTAATATGTTGTTGTTTCGTACATGTCATGCCTAACATAATAGTGTTTCTTATACAGGGGTAACCTGATAAATCCACTTGAATAATACACATAAATTATCACATTATTTAGATTATAGTAAAATAACATGCACTATGTTGTTCTCACGTAAAACTGAACGCTATATGCTTTTTTCATGTGATGTTATCACTTAAAACAACACATTTAGTGGTGATTTCATATAAAACAATACAAAATTGCCAAAAAACACGTTTTATGCCGCTTTCGCATATTACATCACGTTACGTGCTACTTTCACGTAAAACATCACATTATGTGTTGATTTAACATAGAACAACATGTTTTGTGTTATTTTAGGGTACACCATCATGTTCCATAAAAATGTGTTATTTTTCAAATGTTTGACGTCACTTAATAAAGCAACAAAAGCTTCTCACACATGATAAAACAATAAACTATAACATAATGAAACAACAAAAGCAACACAAACAATAAATTAGCACATAATAAGCACTAAAACCAAAAAAATGTAACACTGAAATCATTACATGATAAAATTAGTTGTTGATTCGTACATATTACATCTAACATAATAATGTTCCTTACAATGCAACTCAATACAAAAAATGTTATCATTTTAAAAAGAAAAAAGGAAGATTACGAAAGTAATCAAAAGAATTTAAAATGTTAACATGATGAATCAACTTAATTAATAAAAATGAAATTATCACTTCGGCTGAATAAATGATGGCACGATGGTAACATTTCTAATGGACTCAAAAAGAACTAAATTCAACTCCTTCCATTCGGAATTTCATTAAAACTAAAATAAACAACTTAAATTATCCAAGACATGAGACATCTAGGTCTAGTAAATATCTTTGGTTAGCAAACAAACCAACATCAAAGTTCAATAAACATAGAAACATTCATGAAAACAACAAATCAAAATCAACATAAACAAAATTACCTTTTTCATTTCAAAATCGATTCACATCTATAGCAAAAGCGAGTGAATCGAATAAAAAAGGATAGTGTATAGCTTAATTTCGTATATTTGAACATGAAACTTAGATCGATAAAATGACTATTACGAAACAAAGGATGGCGATTTTGTTGTCGTTTCCTGGTGTGTTTCTGAAGCGGTGCCATGTAAGAATGGAACAATTGGGGTTAGGTTGGGTTGCGACAACTATGCTGGTGTTTGTATAAAGGTGCTGAAGTTTAAGGGAGACTGGAAAGAGAAACCTAATTTTACAATGGTCAAAAATGTTATTTTCTTAAATTTTCTAATATGTCACTTATCATTCTCTTATTTTTTTTCTTAATCTTTTTAGTCAAACTAATCTTTTATTTGAACATATCTATGTATTTACTTATTTTAACTATATATATGTAATTTATTCTACATAATGATTCCCCAAATAGTTATAGAAAAGGAAATTTGAAATATTTAATAATGATTCCCCATATAGTTTCCTTATTTTCTTTGCTAATTAACGGTCACAAGATAGCCTTGCAACGGTCACAAGAAAGCGTCGCAAGTCATTATATAATCTCAGCCCTAATCGATCATCATCTGCAAAACCCAAATTAGCTTCCTCATTTTCTCTCGCCGGTGATCGGTGACCACGCCGGCGCACGGCGGCCACCGCACCACCGCCACCGCACCTCCGCACGGCGGACAATTAATTACTTCAAGTTCTTCATCTCCGATCGATGGGCTACTTAATCATCGATTAAAGGTAACAGATTCAACCCTCAGTTGTTGTATCATTCTGTGTAACTGCTTAATTATAGATTGTTCTTGAACTCTGATGTTGATTCTGGTTACTAAGGATTCGTAATTTGGTTTTTATTTTGTGTAGATAGACTTTACACACTACTGGAACCTTTTAGGATCTGTGATATTGGATCAAACTTGATTACTTGTTTCGTATTATTTCTTTGAAGAATAGCTGATGACAATAATGGGACAAGACTAGTACTTCTCAATTTAAGTATCAAATTAATAATTTTTTAAAATACTTGCTGATTTGTGAATACGTGAAACTGCTTTTGCTTTTGTAGCACTTGTCAAGATTTCTGGGATACCCTTTTGGGTTTGAGATAATCATTCATTTTTTGAAGATCGGTACACTTTGTCACTGTTTGCTTGAACTACTACATGAACATGAACTACTGGTTTTACATAATTTAGTTAGCAATGTTTAGTACTTTGTCACTCACGTTGAGTTATTGTCTTATTGAAGTATTTAGTTGATGATATCTACATTTTTTCACTCACATCGAGCTATTGAATTGAAGTATTTAGTTAGTGATATCTACATTTTGTCTTTCACTTATTGATTTCCCTAATACCTATATATTTGCGATGTTAAGTTGTTCATTTTGACTTTTGAATTTGATGGCACTTGGAGGAATTAGTGGGAAATAACTTTTATTAGCTCCTCTGGTTTCTGTTAATAACATTTGTTGATTCTAGTTTTCGTTATAGTCTGTGAATCTAATATGGATTTGACTCGTTTTTGTTTTCCTAATGTTTCAATAGTAAATTTATTAAACCCATATGGATTTGAAAAACATATTGATTATTTCGTAAAAGTTATATACATATCTTTTGATAACTTTTTAATCTATTTAACTCCATTGAAGTCGCACTATAGGAATAGATCGTGACACATTGGACAAAAATTAGTTGTCGGATGCACCTTTTCTAGCATAGTCGTTCTCAAGTCCGTCAAGGTAACGGAGTACAAGCGTCTTCCATAGCTTCCACTCACATTTACACCACCCCTAACATTGCGGAAGCTACATCATTAGCTGACAGATATCACAATTTTTCCCTTGAAAACTACATATTTACCTTGCACAAATTTACAAACTCTTATTGAATTATACACATACTTTATGCACATTCGAAAAGTGTACTCTGCCATCACTATAAATTACCTTGAAGGAACTGCGTAGGAAAAGCCAATGCGAAAACATGATGAGTTCAAAAACCACACACATTAAATTATTAGCTTAGAGGTTTTTCTGTTTGCGACATTGACTTTCAAAAACAACTTTATATGTTTAGTCTTAGTGCAGGATTAAGGTAACTTGGAATGAGAGGATTAGGCAGGGTCCGTTAGCGTTACACCTGCAGAGTACATGTCGATAATTGGAATTCGTGAAAGCGAAGGTATACATTTATTTGCCTTAGTATGTTTAGTATTAATGGAGGATTAAGGTTATGGTCTTATAAGGGAGACTCGGTTAGCGTTTGGTACGCAGGAATGAGGGGTGTAATGGAATGGAACCATTACAAAGTTGATTCCATTCCCTTAAATTCATTCCATTCACACCCTATTTTTTTTTCATTCCATCCCTTCTTTCATCCTTAGTCACCAACACCATCCACCCACCTACACCAACGACCACCAAGATTGATTGTCACCGCCAACCACCACCGACAACCACCACCAATTACGACCAGCTACTCCTAGCACCACAACTGCCTCCACCGCCCACCACCGACCACAGGCCTCCACCGCCGCCCACCACTGGCCACCATCACCACTATCCACCATCATCATTGGTCATCACTATCAACCACTTTTGTATTCCATTCCTTCATCTTTTCCTGCCTAACAAATAATATAAAATAATGATTTATTCCATTCCTGCATGGTAACCAAACAAGATAACGAAATGTAATGAAATGGAATGTAATGATTCATTTCATTCCTTCATCCATTCCATTCCCTCATCCATTTCTTTCACTCATTCATTCCATTAACTCATACAAAACAGACAGAATCTTCCCATTTAGGTGTGTTTTTAACAAGCTTGATTTTTAGATACACATTGGACTGTCACCTTGCCTTTATACTTTTGTGTTTTAGCTTTGCATTGATTACCTTGTGCTTATACTCTTATTCCTTCTAGTCTACTTAAGCATTTCCTTATCCCTACACCATGACTCACTTAGTTTCGGAGTATGTTATCATAGTGTATGCTTTTTACTCGTGCGATTACGGGGAAGGGACCTTGGTACTTCCTCACCGGTCCTTTGGCACACTTCGTAATGACTTGAATTGTTGTGGCAACAGCTTTACCATGACTTGGTCCCCAACTTGGAACTCGACGTGCCTTCTCTTATTGTCGGCCCATTTCTTCATCTTCTTAATCGCCTTATTAAGTGATGGCGACGTAAACATGGAGAGATCAAGAAATCATTGCCTAAAACCCTTTCAGCCATACATACAATTCAAGAAGCGATACAACAAGAAGAAGCCATGTTACTTAGTAGTAGCAAAGGTGGATGACAAGGTAATTTGCCAAGAAGGAGCCATGTTACTTAGGAGTAGCAAAGGTGGATGACAAGGTAATTGACAAGGAGGTTGCACCAAAAGTGATCCCGAATGTACTTGAAGGATACAAGGATGTTATGCCAACAGAACTACCAAAGAAACTACCCCCACGAAGAGAGGTTGACCATCAAATTGAGCTGGAACCAGGGTCAAAACCCCTAGCCAAGGCCCCATATCGTATGCCACCACCGGAGTTGGAAGAGTTGGAGTTACGTAAGCAGGCTACATTCGTCCCTCTAAAACCCCCTATGGTGCCCCGGTGTTGTTTCAAAAGAAGAAGGATGGCTCGCTTCGTATGTGTATCGATTATCAGGCCTTAAACAAGATCACGGTAAAGAATAAGTACCCAATTCCGCTGATCACTGATCTATTCGATCAACTCGGCAACGCAAAGTACTTTTCAAAGTTGGATCTTCGATTAGGGTACTACCAAGTAAGGATTGCTGAAGGGGATGAAGCTAAGACCACGTGTATCACTAAGAACTCATATGACCTTGTGATGCACGTGGTCTTAGCTTCGTCCCCTTCAGTAATCCAACTTTGAAAAGTACTTTGCGTTGCCGAGTTGATCGAATAGATCATCGATCAGAGGAATTGGGTACTTATTCTTTACCATGATCTTGTTTAAGGCCGATAATTGATACACATACGAAGCGAGCCATCCTTCTTCTTTTGAAACAACACCGGGGCACCTTAGGGGGCTTTAGAGGGACGAATGTAGCCTACATCCAGTAGCTCTTACTACTTACGTAACTCTTCAAACTCCGACGGTGGCATACAATATGGGGCCATGGCTGGGGGTTTTGACTCTGGTTCCAGCTCAATTTGATGGTTAACCTCCTCTCTTCGTGGGGGTAGTTTCTTTGGTAGTTCTGTTGGCATAACATCCTTGTATCCTTCAAGTACCTTGTCATCCACCTTTGCTACCGCTAAGTAACATGGCTCCTTCTTGTTGTATCCCTTATTGAAAGGGTCTTAGGCCTACTCCTTGACCCTCACTCCATGCTTACCATACAAGTCCTTCCCTCGTCAAGGATACACAAGGAATTAGCAAATGGCATAGGGAAGGCACGTATCTTGTTGAAAAACTCTATGCCAAGAACTACCTTGAAGTCATCCATCTCTACTACTATGAAGTTAATAGGCCCTGACCATTCTCCAATCTTCACTTGAACATCCTTTACCTCCTCGTTGTGTGGCATTGGCGTTAACAATCTTCATTGTACCACCGCCTTTAACAAAACTAACGTCGAGTCGTTGAGCCACTCTGATGGCCATGAAGTTATGAGAAGCTTATGTATCCACAAGGGCCCATACTTGATTGCCGTTGATGTTGGCCTACACGTATTGTAGTCCTACTCTTGCTCGAGACTATCCATAAGTGCCCATACTCAGCGTTGTTTGAGCCTCTACTCTTGCTTTGATTGCACTTAGCACTTGCATTGACCCCATGCAAACGTCTCCTTCTCCTTCATCAATGCAACCTTCCTCCCTTGCGATCATAGCATGTAGGCTCGATTTCTTTGGATAGTCCCGAGCTTTGTGTTGCCCATCACATATGAAACACTTATAATCTGTCGTAAGTGGTTTATTTTCTCGGGACTTCTAATGGTGTAGTGGCTTACGTGCAGCATTGCCAAAAGTTTGGGCTGATTTATCTCCCCCACCTTTCTCGTGGTTACCTTTCGATCCTTGGGTTTAGAATCCCTTCGGCTGTAGTCGATCAGTCCTTCGGCTACACGATGGCCGAAGAGAGACCTGAACACCACGTCGCTCCAACTTCGTCTTGGCCCATGGTTGTAGACCATCGAGAATGTAGAACATGGAGTCCTTATTAGACATATCCGGAATCTCAAAGACAAGAGTAGTAAACTCTTTGATGTAGACCTTGATGGTGTCGGTTTGTTTCAGTTTACGTAACCGACTCCTTGCTTCATTTTCAGCATTTTCCAGATAGAATTGTTTCTTTAATTCCTTTTCAATCAGCCCAAGTGTTGAGGGTGCACATATCTCTTTCGATCTCTCCATGTTTACGTCGCCACCACAACCCCAAGGTATCCTTCAAATAAAGCGTGGCTGCCTTGATCTTGGTAGCATCGTAGGTGATGTTCACACCATCGAAGTAACGTTCCATCTCTCATAGAAAGTTGTCTACAGCCCTTGCCTCGCGTTTGCTAACGAAGGGTGTTGTTTTAGGGACTTCGATCCTTGGTGTGACCACGGCTTTGCTACAATCATTCACCTTTGCTTCCAAGCTGAAAAGGCTGTGATGCGTGTCGGCCAAAAGCTCATCCATGTCTTTTTGGTCCTGTTTGAGTGCATCCTTGATTGCCTATCTGATTGCATCGTTTATCATGATATTCACTTCTCCACGAAGTACCTCGGTTGCAGGTATAAGGTCTTCCCTAAGTTCAAGGAACTCAGTCTCCAAGCTTTCTATTCGTTGTAGCTAGTCATCAACTTGGGTTCCAAGACTTGTCATTGTTGATTCCAATTTAGCAACTCGTTTCTCTAGGGAAGTTCCAAGACTTAGGTCCTTTGACTCTTCTTGCTTCCATGGGAAGTTTCGTCCTGACCACGATTCTCTTCTCCTCCAGCAGCGCTTGTGACCACAATCTTCTCCGATTCAGTCGCCATCCCAGTGAATCGACTTGCTCTGATAACACTTGTCACGGAGTGATTCTCAAACTCTCGTGCGACACTTAGTCACTAAGTCAGCCTTGATCTCGACTAGATCACCAAGTTAGCAGCGATTCAACGACTTGTAGAGATTACAAGAATGATCACAAGAAAGCTTAAAAGAAAGAATACTTGTATTGCTTAAGAACTTGGATACAAGAAAGCTTGATTACAATACTTGTGAGGTGATTTGGAATGAACCTATCACCACCTATTAATACTTGTCCTAAAGATCTAGATTATCCTAATCTAGAACTATCTTAGATCTAGGATATTTGTATGCAAGTAAATTTCTAGGCTAATCTTAGACTAATCAATCAGATTTTTCTATGGTTAAGTCTAGATACTTCTTGAGATATTTTTTAAACATTGAATCTTTGAAGTCTTAAGAACTTGCTAGAAAATTCTGGAATCCCGACCATTGTGGCTTGAAATATAAGTGGTGCGTGACAGTATGCTAACTTAGGATCTGCTCTACATGTGTATGCTAACATAGGATCTGCCCTACACCATGACTCACTATGTGTTGGATTGGTTGGTTTAGATCAAAAAGAACTTCTTCTTTGATCAGTAGTTAACGAATACGGAATCTAAGTTAACTATTTACTAACAAAACACAAATACTTTAAGGAAATATAAATGCACAAATTATTCTTTCAAAGTATTCACTTGATTAATTGTTTGAGTACAAATGATACAATTGACCAATAAATTAAATGGCTTGAAAAACTTGCCTCTACTATACAAGTGTGAGGAAGTATGAAATCTAAACAGTAAGAATAAACTATATTATATGCTCAGAATGTATAGCAAGTCAGACAATCGGCACATCAGAGTTAGGCAACTTCATTACTATGTTGTCTCCAAAAGGCACACAGCAACCGTTGGTACAGACAGTCTTGTCTTGTGTAACAGTTGATCAGCTGGCCATGGAATTAGGTGATGATCAGCAGCAATCGATCGACAACTCACCAGTTTAAGGCTGATAGGCAGTTGTTTAGCATATGTGATTCGACAGTGGATTCAGCACTTGGCTTAATTCGGCAGTTGACAGCCAGTGCTGAATTCCTGAGTTTTTGGTAGTTTCCTCCTCTTCATCGATTAACAAATTCCCTCTAGGATGATACTACAAAAACTCTGTCTTCATCCTTCAAGCATTTTGATTATTAGCAGTTCATACATGTATGATCTTCTATCTCTTAAGGGGTTGTCTGAAAAGATCATACTCTTTGACTTCAACTTTGCCGGCACCAGCATATGTTAAGTAGAAAGTATTGGTTGAGGAATTGTAACTCCAATGGGTAATTCATGAATGTTCAAGGGAGTCACATGCAGAACTTCATCTTTCTTGTCTTTCCTTTGCTCAACCTTGTTTCCAAATTTTATTTTTAGAATGACAGCTATTGATTTGTACTTGTTTGGCATGTCTTCATATTCTGAGATTAACTTATACATTCCTCTAGCTCAGATAGAAAGAAAGATTTTAACTTGTTCTTTCTTTCTATAAAGAAACTCTCTGCATTCAAATCATAATTCTATTTGATGATTTTTGTGTCATCAAAGTTGACTGGGTTTCAGCTTCAACCTTCGGTTGGCCAAATATCACCTCAGCTGATCTTCTGAGGAAAGGACCATCAGGTGTGTTCTTTTATTGTTTATGAAGTGGGGCTTCAAGCTCTGATACCACTTGTTGGATTGGTTGGTTTAGATTAACAAGAACTTCTTCTGATCAGTAGTTAACGAATACGGAATCTAAATTAACGACTTATAGCGTGGATGGACTTTAACTTTTAAGTTAGTGACCAAAATGCCCCTCTTTAAAAATAAAAATTAGTTTGAATTGTAAAAAAAATAAAAACCAAATCAATCTCTTTCTTTCTAAACTTTACATCCCCCTCCCTCCCCCTTCTCCGATGATATCTCCGACCATCTCCGGTGTGGCGGTGTCGCCGCTCAAAACCAACCACAATCAGTTCCCTTTCGGTTACGTAGTCCATTTTAATCACTTGGATCGGTCCTTTCAAGGTATCAACCGAGATCTAAGTTCTGTAGTCCTTTTTAATCACTTGTGTCCGCTGCGAACCGTTCAAAATCATCCATGGGTTTAGGCCATTTTGGCCGGTTTAAAATTACAGAATCGCTGGCAAACCCGTTGTTGGAAGACGGAAATCCCGGTGCCCGAACCCATTTCCAGTCAATTGAAGCAAATAGCTGGTTTAAAACTAAGGATCTAAGCTCAAATTCGACTCACTTGTTTGCAATTGTGCCCTTAAACACTGAGCCCCTGAAGAACACCATTCCAACACCCAAGATCAAACATTTCATTCAACGAGTTATTGTTAAGAGTGTTCAAAATCAAAATGAAGGAAATTGGGGGTTCTGTGGGTGTTGAAAGAACTGAACATGACTGAGGTTAATGTTATCAACAAGCTGCACAACGATTGATTTTGCGGTTGCAGGAACCAATTGTTGTTAACCATTGAAAGCATGTTGAAAATGCTGATGAGGGGTCAGAGGTGGTGGTGCTTGTGTGGTGGTGGATCGGAGATGGTGGTGCTTTTGTGGTGGTGGTGGTGCTGGTAGGCTAATGGTGTGGGTCTCACATTCTATATTAATTTATTAATTTATATAATTATTTTAGTTTTATTGTTAAGGGTTTCACGGTGGTCCTGTAGTGGTATGGCGGTGATTTCGGTGGTGGTTGTTTAAAAATAATAATTTTTACAATATATAATTCGAGGATGTTACACCAATGTAAAGAACTTAAACAAAATTGGGTGATAAATGTCTAATTTAGCCATCTTCCAAACTTCATAGTCATTATTTTCCTCTTTTTGTTCATTTTATGTTTGGCAGCGATTCTAAGCTTTCTCTTTGCATTTCTCTCTGGGTTAACAACTGCCATAATCTTTTCCCCTTGCTTTCTTTTCTCTCTCTTTGCCTTGAGATTTTTCCTGATTAAATTATAAACTTGATTGAAACTCTGGATCCCAATTACACCTTTGATGTGATCACGCGCCTTTTGCGCACAAGTATTCATTTCATCTGAAACAAACACGCAACATGCGTAAGGGTAAAAGAGGAAACATGAAAAATAACTGAAAATATTAGAGACAGTGACAATTTTAACTCTTTTACTTATAAACAAGTCAATACAAGTTGGGATTTATCTCTAGCACTTGAAATTATTTTTTAAAAAGTCTAGAAAACAAATACAATAGGTCTCCTAGAGTGTGCTTAAAATACAGCATATGATTTCTGTAAATCGTATAATAAAATAAGTTAAAAGGTGGGACAAAAGATTTTTAATCTGATGTATAATAAATCCTACACATATGTTCAAGCTCGTCACACCTGTTTCAACCCATACCAAGTGTTACTTATTTTGACCCATTACCAAACCAGCTTATTATGCCACCTATTAAGTGAAGACAAATGGATTATATTAGATGCTGAAAACTTACCAGAGAGAACTTTCCCAGCAAATCCCTCGCAGACTTTGTATAAAGGAAGGAGCACATGATAATCAAGAGTTTGACCATCTTTCTGGTCAACCTTCTCCATAACTTCATTGATAGCAAGAATTATAGGAGAAATGCGTGTGAAACTTTCAAAGACGATTTTCATCTGCAAATAGTTTTACAATCGTCAGCGGTAAGAAACTCCAAGGTATAAAATAATCAAAACCTGTATTGATAAACTATTTTATAAGAGTACAATGAGGATAATTAGAAATGAAACCTTATCTAATCAAAACTCAAAATTATAATTAAAAAAAAATGCAATACATAACAAACTCTAAAAAAATTGAATGTAACAATAACTAAAATATATATCTCTAACACAACAGACGCTAAGAATGACTCAACTGCAAATTATTACATGTTTAAATATTATATTTAACTGGTTGATTTATAGATTGTTACACATCTCAAACAGATCAAGAGAACAGCTAAAAGAACAATGGTCAAATCAATCAAACAGGTTGAAAATTTGCCCAATAAATTACCAAATGTCCGCTATAACAGGTCAACTTGGTTTGTATCAAACGAGTCGAATATGTCAAGTGAAAAAGACAAGCTAAAACTGTAACGGGTCAAATGTAATGAAGGATTTAAAGGTCACCCAAAATCTACTTCTAATGCAAGCAAGTTTCTAACTAAGCTTTATAAAAGAATATGAAACTATTGAAACAACATAGTTTTACTAATTAAAATTAAGGCATCATTTAACTAAAAAAACCGGTAGTGTTAGCAGGTCAACCTTTACCGAGTCCAGACCCTTTTTGACTTGTACTAAAGATGCCCTTTGGACCATTAGCCAACCCATTTTACGCATTAAAAACAGTAAAATATGTCTGGAAGACAATTTTACAATTTTACATTTCCGAAGTCCAGATAAACATATAAAGCACAGTGTAATCTATAAAAAAACATACTAACCTGAACTTCCTCCCCATCAAGCGCAATCTTTCCCATCGTCTTAATTAGAGAAGAGATGAGCAAATACCGATGTTTCTCACAATTCTCTATGTCTATATGACCATTAAGCCCTGATGCAAGAGATGCAAACATACTTCTTCCTTTTCTTGAATCAAGAATCACAAAAGCTCTCAGAAGAATTTCTTCATCTTTTTGTTCAAGGGTTGACCAGAATACTTGAGATTCCTTTCGTTGCCCTAATATTGAATGTAATTGAAGAATTGCAAAGACGGTATTTTTCACAAGTTGTTCATTTGCTAATTCATCAGTAAGTGATGCTTTCAACTGAGAGCAGAAAGAAGCTGCTACAAAGAACAGTCTACTTGGTCTCATTAAGAGAATGTCACCAGTCCATTTGCGGTCTATATATGATTTGAAGTACAAAGCAATAAGACGGTTTGAGACAGTTCGCAACCAAATGTGTGGATGCAGTAAGAATTCACAGATTAATTCCCACAAGTCCTGTAGACAAAGCAATAAAAAAACATAGATAATTAAACACAAGTAAAGCAAAGAACTACAGGAAAATGAAGGAAAAAAATCTTCAAAATTTTGTTAGAAATAGGCATATAAAATCTCCTCAAAGCTTGTGATCATGAAAATTTGGCAAGTCAAAGAAAATTGTAAGGATCTCATACAAAATGAAAACGGCAATATTCTTTGTAAGTTGATATTAACGCACCTCAAGATCTTTTTCGAAGGACAGATCAGAAAATTGACATAATATCTTCTCGAAAAGAACCAGTGAGTAGTAGCTTTCCTTCCATAGGGGAATTGTTTCACTGGACAGATCCGTTTGACCATTTTTCAACATGTTGAGCGCAGATGAAACTATGCGTCTAATTACAGGAAAAATAGCATTGATATGTTTTGCAAAGCGTTTCTCCATCACCTCTACTAGTAGTCCCAAAACCTGTAAGATATTTCAGAACCATCAAAAACATTATTGACTTTGATCTTAATAATCCTCATTTTAGCAACTATAATGTACTTTAGTTCTTTTAATAGAATATCAAACAAATGGTGGTAATATTATGATTTCATATTCTTAATGTCAAAGAATGAGATGGGAATGCTGTTCTTCCTGAGTAATCCAATTTACTAACAAAGTTCATTAATTAAATCTCTCACATATAAACACTCGTTACACTGGGCTACTTTTTGTCACCCATCTTTTTGGTCAAGAAATAGTAATAGTAACTTGTGGCTAAAAAACTGGCCAAAGCAGTGGGCAGGTAACAGGTCAAATGGGCCTGGGTGAAAAGTGTTCATACTCTGGAAAAGGTCAAAACAGGATGAGTTGAGTGGTCCTACAGACAACTTTTTGTCCTTTTTTTAAAGAATTTTAATTCTTGGGATTATAACATATTTTTTAACATTAATATTTATATCTCAGAATAAAACAATTTTAGGTGCATTAAAATATCCTTTGGGCAACTACCAACCCACTTGACTCATTCTCCTTTGAGATACCCAAATAAGTTTAATCCGTTTGACCTGTTTGAGATAAAACACAACTAAGTTATAAGCTAGCAAGTCAGAATTAAAGGCCATACATGTGCTGCAGCGCTCCATAAACCCTGTTTCTCTCCTAAATACCAAAACAAAGAGTACTCTAACATGGAATGTACGCTTTTTGAACCGACGCGACCAACCAGAAGTTTTATAGCAGTCCCAGTCAAAGATTTGACACAATTGTCCGAATCGTTTGCTAAACAAACAACCAATTGGAGAAAAATATTTTGTGAATACTCATCCAGAACTTCGGCTGAAAACTTCTTAATAATAGCATGGAACATTTCAAGCACCGCTTCCCTTCCAGTAGAGTGTTCATATCTATAAAAATTAAAAATTTACTTTTAAAAAAGGAACTAATTAAGATTCAATATAAAAAAAACATTGTTTCTTATTTTCCTTTACAAAAAAGTCACTCATCTGAATTTGGCAAACAGAAGTCCCTAACATTTTAAATTTATAAAAAAAAATTATATAAATGGTAAAAGTCAGTTACTTGCATAGCCATCCACATGGAATGGCACATAATTGTTCTGAACATTAAAGAATTATCCAAGTCAACATCAGTCAACATGACATCCACATCAGCATAAGAATATCTACATGGTATCCATGTATGTGCTGGTTAATGGCAAATTCAAGCTAGTAGCATAGCCATTACCTACGTCACTGCCATGTAAACATTTCTGCTCATGTGAATGCCACATATACACTTTAGTCGACCATAGAAAACGAACATCTCTTAGGAACCTACCATAAAAAAAACTATCAAGGTATAAAAAGAGCCATCAGCCAACATGTCATCCACATCCAAAAGAGAAAGACGCTGACATATTTGCTAACTGTGCAAGTAACTGGCAGTTTCTATCAATTTTACAGGTACCAAGGTAACCGACATGTGCCATTTATTTCACAGGTGTTGACTAAATAACAAGCATTTACTGATATTTGACATATTAAAGTCCTTAAACTTGTTAAAATTGTAATAAATGATAATGGTTGTTCACTTGCACAGTCAACACACATACTTGTATGCCACTCAAGTTTTATTTGCGACTGTGGACACAACAAATACTCTTTTGCTGAACCTTCTTAGAACACTGACAAAAGTTCAAGAACTTTACTTTGTCAGTTTGTTAAAATTCAGTTGAGGGACTTTCCAATGCAAAATGAGAAACTAAGTTTGTTTTGTATGGTGTTAAACTAATGAATAAACTTAAACACAAAAAAACCATAATTTTTAGGACTCACAGTTACCTTAGATTCGCAAGCAAGAAGTCAAGGTGTTGTTGCAACCGTTTTCGTGAAAGTGAATAATCAAGCAAAAATCGTAAAAGAATCCTACTACACAGCTTGCGTATTACCCCAACTTGACTTGTTACCATTAACTCTGCAGCTTGTTTAGCAAGGTCATAAATCTCAGGAACTACAATTTTACGGCTCACAATTGCTTTCAACAAAGAGAGGGCAACAAAAGATGGGTTCCGTTCAAGATCAACAAAAACCGGGAATTGCAGAAGCATATGCACTTGCTCAGATGAAAGTGTGATACTCTTGCTTTTTAGAAGAACCGTTAATAACCGCATACAAGATTCAGCCAACGTGCTGCTAGCATCACCTGAACCATGCAGGATAACAAAAAGTGCAGTTTTAATATTATCTGCTTGAGACTTAAGGGATGGTAATGGAATCTTCACAAGAAGTGAAAGACACCAAAGAGATACAGATGTGATATCTTCAAACTTGGAGCTCAAGCAACCGCATAATAATCCAACGAAAGGGTCCAAGAATGACATTACTTGCTCTTGATTTTCTTTGACTTTCATTTTCTTTATTCGCTTATGCAAAATCCCAAGAGCAAATACCGTAATAAGATGTGAACATTGTGAATGATATTGACTTCTTGTACTGCTGGCATCATCATCCTTATGTTCAATCCCTTGGTTTCCATTCACACCATCTTCAATTAGGCCATAAGTGAAAATAAGAATATCTTGCTGGTTTACGGTTGGGTTACATTCTATACCTAAAGCTATATGATGTAACATAGTTTCTAGTTTTGACTTCAACTTTGGGGTCAACGGTTTTTGAAGATGACGTTTAACGAGTGACATCAGCTTCAAGGCATGGGTTTTAAACGTGATGTTTTCAGCAACCAACTTCAGTGTCTCAAACGACTTCTTTTTTCTCGTCTCCTTCATTTTTGAAGCAATTTTATCAACCTCTTTTTCTTCAGAAACATCACCAAGAATATCATTTTCCACCATAGAGAGAATATCCTCCAAACAATAATCCAACTTTCCACAAATGGAACCTGATAAACACTTCGATAATATGAAATTGAGTGTATATCCAAGAACGTGAAGCTCAAATCCTCTTTTTAAAGTTGATCTCAACACTTTGAGAATAAACTGAAGATATTCTAACCCTAACTCTTTCAAACAAGCAGCCAGAGCAGACCGTGCTTCATCACGATTACTCTCTAGACGACTTTTTAAAAAGTTTGAAACCCGATGAATTATGGTCGGAAGTTGAAGCTCTAAAATGTTGCCAGGAAGTAGTTTTAACAACTTGAGTGCAACAAGACTCACATTAACATTGACATTATCGGTATCCAAAGTCAACAACTTCTGTATTTTTGGCAGGACGCTTTTATGAAGAGAAGTTTGTATATCAGAATGTTTACCTATTGAGGAACATTTAACCAAAACCACTGAATTTTCAGGTTTGACTTCTTGAAAATGGAAGTGGTCAAGAATCGACGAAATGAGTCTCAAAAAAAGCTTTTGTTTGTCGGGTTTGAGTTTGACTTCTTTGAAGCATTTGCACAAGAGTGCATAATATTGTTTCCAACTCATAGAACCAGAAATAAAGGCAAGGGCTTCAATGCAAGCATTTCTAAGATGTTCTCCTTTTCCATCTTTTACTTCAAGTAACATGTTGTATAATAGTGGGACCAACACTTTATTTGTAATAACCTGAATGGTTAAAATAACAACAAAGGTAAGTAGATGGCCACATCGGTTGAGTAATAGGTCATAACGAGTATTATGGTATGGATATAAACATTCGGGTTGGATGGGTAGGTTGACCCTAAAAACACCCTTCATCTGTGTTTCCTTTAAATTGCAAAGTGAGTTCCTATTTTTATTATTTTAGTTACTAGAACATTGATATTGAATCTTTGTTCTACCTGTTGTTGATAAGATATATAGTCTTCATATTTCAGCATTTCAAATTTTAAAAAATTTACTTTACAGGTGAAAGTAAGGTGGGATTTGTAAAGATTTGAGGTTTGACCACAAAAGAAAAGAATAATTTATATAAAAAAATGGAACTTCTTGGGAAAAAAAGTGTGAAACTGTGGTGGAAAAGAATAAGAATAATTCATTGTAAAGTATCGAATTAATGATGGTAAGGACATTGATACAACCTAAAAAACTAAATGATCATTGATACTGGCTACTACTCATGAATGGGAAATTGTGGTTATTAAATGCTTATTTAACATTTCTGTTTTAAAAATTGTTATTAAAGTACTAAAATACTTCCGTATATAGCAGATGAAATAAGTCATATGCTTTAAAATAAGCTTTTGGTGACTTTCAGCACATTTAACCAATCTGACTGTTTTCTTCTCAACTTGGATCAATCGACCCATCAAAAGTTAAACATAAAACAAATTGACCAGTTCATCAGTAATAATCAAAAGAAAACTGGTACCTCCGATAATTGGTGATCACGGACAACACTGCAGAAGCGCATCAATGCCCTTGCTCTCCTATACTTCTGTATTCATGATATCAAAATGCAAACAAAAAGTAAAATGTGACATAGACTTTTAGAAGACCAGCGTTGCTTCAGCCAAATAGGTAATAAAACATCAAGAGACACGCTACAAAGAGTTCTATAATTTCCTATCAGCATTAATGAAAAGGGAATAAATGAACAATATTGTAATTTTGCATCAACATACGAACCTGTAAGTGAACAATATTGTTAAAGAAATCTTGTTCTGCATCAACATGGCAGAGAGCGTGATATGATTCAAGTTTACACACATTAGGAAGCCTCAACACCATCTCCCGAAGTAAATCCATCCAAACCTACAAAATAGATATAAGAAAATAAATCAAAAATCTTTCAGAAACAAGTAAATGACAAAGTAGAAGCCACAAATCAAAAGAAAATGCAGCTAATTGAGTTTTTCACCTTTATGACAGAAATTTCTCTGTTCATAGCATCCCCCATATACTTCAAAAAGAAGTTGTTTATTGTATTTTGAATGCCTGATTCAGACCAACATCCGTTTGTAGATTGCATTTCACCAGAAATGATCTTCTGACAGAATTCAAGAAACAAAAGCAAAAGCCTATATGCACTGTTTCTCAAAATTAAGTCCTGTGATGACATGTCATGTACACAATGTGACAAGATAACTAATGTTTGCTCCTCTCGCACACTGCAGAAGAAATCAATATTTATTTTCTCATAAGCACCAATTATAACATCATAATCAGGAACATCTATCTCCATGGAAGACGTAGCATTCAACTCCCGAAGAAGTTTTGCCTGCAAAAACACCATGCTGAGCAATAAATAGATAGCAACCAAAATGGGGGGATTTTCTTAAAATATAGTAAAGGGGGCAAATGGGCACAACAAGTCATTGGTCAAAAAGATTCTTATCAGGTTGGGTAAATCTTCGCTACAAAACAAAAGATCAAGTCATTGGTCAACCGAAATACTCGTTCTTTTTAACTTTTTTAATAAATAATCGGTTGGTATCATATATGATTACAGAATATTATAGATTTAGATGATAATCTAAAACTCAAAATAAAATAAAATTATATAGAAGGTTTCATGCATAAAAAAACAAAGTGGGCCACCTTCAACCAACTAAACGGTACCCTTTGAAGATACTTCTTTTATTTTACCCCTTAGAGATTAAACACAACCCAAGTTGGCCATTTCATATATAGATGGATCAAAGATTCCACCTCAAAGCAATAGTATGACTGTATGAGAAAAGAGCTTAAAGATCATTATTACCACATGGACTATAGAAGGGTCACTTCCAGCAAGGACATCCAGCATACCACAGATAGCCAACCTGACATCTGTGGTGGCATGAATAAGAAGTGGAGAAATAGTATTCAAGATTCTTGAACTGTCTTCACTTCCCAACATTGGAACCATCTTCTGAATTAAATTCAAAGTCTCAACACATGAACCTGTGCAAAAGTTGATATGTTATATAAATTAGTAATTAATAATAAAGCTTGAACAAAGAGCATTTTACCACAATGCCATTAGAAAATTGATATACTAACCCCAGTCATGAGGTTTCTTGGTTAGAGATGGTAGCAAAATGTCAACGAATTTGTTCCCGATTGAAGGATCTTCAATATACTTGGGCAATAAATTGAAAATGCTAAGCTCTCTTCCTCCAGAACTTTTGAGAGATTTCCTACATGAGCAATTCAGATGATAATTACAAGCGTCATCTTTAATCTTTATAGAGCCAAAGGAGTAAAATAAAAAGGTAGCTAAAAATAGAACGGGTCAAATGGGTGGAACTGCCCAAACATGTCAAATTCCAGCCAAGGTGTAGTTTTTAACCATATTACTCCAAAAATTAAATTATTATAATCATACTTAACATGCTAATTATGTGTGTGTATGAACAGAGTACTGAGTGCAGCCTGACCGGTTCCAATCCATACAAAAACTATATGTAAACCCCTTTTGACCGATTACGCAACCCACCCGTTTTGCCACCTCTACTAACAATGGAAAAACTTCTGCAAAAAGAAATTATATACCTGTTAGTATTTTTGCATGTGAATAGATGATGCAAGCAGCAGACAAGTGTATTGATATTAGGAAGCAGAATTCCTTTAACATTAGTATCACAACTTGAAGCCTCAGTGTCAAGGTTAAGAAGATTCTCGATGAATCTAAGAACACATGATATAATGGCCTCAGAAGCTGTCGTGACAGTTAAAATTGAAAATATATCCGGGACAAGATTATTCGCCCTGCGAAATTGCGAGACGAGTTTGTGGCTTTTACTCATAGCAAGAAAACAAACAAACAGTGAACTTGGTTTCTCACTGCTGGCACCTTCTTGCTTGAAACCATCAATTAATGGTTTTAATGCTGAAAAGAACATGTCCCAGAATTCTGAACTGAAATCATGATCCTCAAATTTACCCAGTACCAAGGATATAATCTTTAGGCATAAAGATCTCAAATCCTTAAACTGTTTTCGGGCTAAGCTGGCCTGCAAGTCAAAAGCAAATAATCATTGGGATAAGTAACAAGTAATACTGCCAGAAATTTCTATAACCAATAAAAGTTTTTAAGAAAAGTTATACATCCTACAAAAGTTTTCGACATAAATATAGTTTTATAGGCTGTTAAGGAATGATTTCTGAATAACGACGACTTTGTCTCAGTACCACCCAAAAAACCAAGACAGTCTCCTTGGGAAGATAACAAGTGCCAGTCAATTTTTCATTTATCGTCAGTAAAGGTAGGTAACTGAGTGTTGCTGGGTAAGGGGTCAAACTGGTTGCAGATCAAAATGGGTGTCAACCAAAACACTTCCTGTCCAGGATTTTTAATTTTTGATTAGTCGCTAGTGTGTCACTATAATCACAAATGTAACATTCCAATAATAATCTATATTTCAAATAGGGAAATTACCTAGAAGTGTAACGCACTAAAGACTGATGTCTACTTGGGCCATGTACACTTTTTATCGATAAAGAGTACCTACTTTTAAACTCTTTTGTCAAAAGCACACAAGGTGCACGCCTAGGCCTCCAGACACAGCCCAGTGCAGCCTTGTCGACTAGCTCTAAATCACATGAATAGCTCTAAAACAATTACACTAGCCTAAACAAGCCAGCAAAATAATCTGAAACAACCTAAACAAGCCTAAAACACGTCTAAAACCCTTAGAAATGATATTTCTATACTATGTGCCTCGCTTAAAAAAGTCCGTGCTTTTTAGCACCTTGCGCCTAGGCTAAAGGCTCAACCTTTGTGCCTTGACTGCGCCGTGAGCCTTCAAAAACTATGCTTTTAAGTTGTTTTTTTGTAATTCCATTCAAGTTTTTACCCTTTATAAGTCAAAATTACCCCTCGTAAACGATTTACGATATGCCCCCAAGTAAAACATTGACCTATAGTGCATTATCTTCTATGCAATTTTCCATTCGGAGTTAAAAAAAATTAGGCCTTAAAGAACACTTTGCACAACTTTCAACACGTTTAACCTGTTTGACCCTTTAGAAATAAAGGGTCGGGTTGGCCACCCGAATCACTCATTCACAAGTGAGCAAGTCAAAACTGCCACCTCTTCATAGGCATCTTATGTCAAATAAAAAATTCACAGAGGTAATAACAATACCATGGATTGCTTTTCTGCCCCACCATTTTCCTCATCCATACTTGGTGCACAGCTAGCTAATATTCGAACAACACTTCCCATCAATGGATCAAGAACGGGCTTAACACGTGACTCGTCAAAAACTCCAAGAATTTCTTCAATCACATGTAAAAACCCGTATATTTTCTTTGAAGACAATAACTTGATGCTATCCATGGTAAGATGTCTCAAAACAGCTGAAGAATCAAAATCAGCAGAAGTTTTACGTGAATTCCAGATCAATTCATCCACATCATCGACACCCGATGAACCAATTTGTAACGGCCTTATTAATAAACCAAAAAACAGAGGAAGCTCATTGATATCAAGCTCAGCTAAGAACCCAATAACTGCTTTCCTGTGGTGCATGCTTGTGGCCTGAAAAAATACTAACACTAATTATGTGTGGTTTTAAACAATGAGACAAATAGAAAATGAATAAAGCTGGTGTAAAGGTTATTGAGGCATTCAACTTTTTTCATTAAGGTCACCCCATATATTCAAACTATTTTCTTTTAACAACTCCTAGATCTTCTACACCCTGCAAGATTTGAACCCCCAACCTTTTAGTTGTGGGCTACACCACTTAACCACCAAGATGTTGTTGGGTTTGTGGAGTCTTGACTTGGGCTCGGGTTAAAAGACAACTCAGTGGCAGATTAATTAAATTAAAGACCTGGCCCGTTTTCATTTAATTTTAGCCCATTAGGGTTTTCTTAGGGATTAAGTTGTAAACCCTAATTGTCTCTATTTATATTGTGTCATTGTACTTGTAATTCCTCACGAGTGAGGCAGAAAGCAATAAAATAGTATCCTGGTTGCAGCCCGTGGACGTAGGTCACATCGACCGAACCACGTTAAATCTCGCGTGTTCATCTTTATTATTATTTTCTCTCGCCGTTTGATTGTGTTTGTGTGTCGATCTACACCCGGATCCCTAACAGATGTCCACTTGGGCCAACTCTTAGATTTTCTACTATATGGTTTCATTTATAACAATTAGTCCAAACCTGCCCTTAAAACTTCTGAGAAGACAGAAAGTCAGAAACACATTTAATAATGTGTTGAAGGTTAAAACTATTGTCTTCTTTTAGTTGTGGGCTACACCACTTAACCACCAAGATGTCCCCTTGGGCCAATTCTTAGATTTTCTGCTATCTGGTTTCATTTATAACAATTAGTCCAAACCTGCCCTTAAAACTTCTGAGAAGACAGAAACACATTTAATGAGGCATCAATGTGTTGAAGGTTAAAAGTTAAAACTATTGTATTAATTTGTCGTCTTGCATTTTGGGCCAAAGTTTGTATACACGAGACCAGGCACATACTTAGGTGGTGTAGGAGTGTAGTAAGTAGTTTTAATATGAGTGGCCTTGATGAAAAACGTTGAATACTTAGGTGGCCTTCATGAGCATTATCCCAAAAATTTGGTTAACAAAACAAACCTTTCTAGAAGCAAGTGTTTTCAATTTCCTAACTTTTGGGACAAGAAGACGAACGACAAATGGCACAAGACAGTCCCGGTGCTGCTCACTAACTAAATGGGAGTCCCTAGATAAACTCCATCTTGTAAGTTCATCCCTTAAGGTCTTTGGGTGGACCAAATTTCTAAGATTCTGAGCATACGAGACTAGGAATTCATCTTTCCAATTCAAGAGACAATCGAGAACCTTCAGCTGCACCTCAGGATCATTCTCATCAAGCAGCCTGAAAACAAATGAAATTTTAATCTAATATATGTTGAACATTGTATAATGATATGATGGAACACTATAATTCCTGAATTTATAACAACCTATATTGCAAAACCTCCTTGAGAAATTGACTCAGATAGAAGGCTTTTGGATTGCGCATCAGCTTAAGCAAGTCTAACCAATCTCCAAGAACACCCTTCCACACTTTTCCTTTAGTGGCTTCCAAACTAAATGATCTCACACTACAACATCATAAACAAAAAGAACAGGTGTATCTTAGTATTTTATCAACGAGAAAACAAAGTAGCTAATCTAAAAGAATTACCTAGAAAGATCGGCAACCTCATAACCCAAAAACTTCAAGAACAAAGGCATGATTTGCCGAGACCGTGATTCCACAAAAGTTGATACTTTTTGTAATGACTTGATCAACAATGATAAAACAGTTGGGGCTGGAAAGTCATCATATGAAGTACCAACAAATTGATTAAAACAACCGAGCAAATCTGAAAAAGAATATAAAATATTGTAAAACTCTGTTATGTTCCAAAGATAATCCAACATAGATAAAAGAAATTAAAAACCATACCATCATAACTGACATGCAATTCACTGTCACCTTGATCAGAATGTTCTCTATGTGATACAAAATTAGAGACACATTTACCTAGAAACTTCACGCATATTTCCCACACCAGTAAATGATAATCATTAACCATAACAACAAAGCAGTCCATGGCTGGATTCCATAAATAATTAAATCGGTTATGGAATATGCCAATTATAGCATTGAACACAAGGGGTATATAAGCATCACAGATCCTTTTAGCTACGAGATCCATTTGTATCTTTGATATCAATAGGACAACTTTCCTACTAGTAGCTATTGAAAGAGACGTGGACTCAATGGCGAGCAATGAATGGAGAACCTGAAATAAGAGGATAAATAAAATGATTAAACATAATGAAATTTCATTATATTAATGGTGAAAGCAAGCAAATTGGTACGAACATTGCCACTGTCCTTGTGATCATTGATTATCATATCATCCTCTGAAGGTTGATTACATGGGGACTTATTAGAATCTATAGATTCATAGTGGCATAAAATTCTTAGTGTGAGAAGACGAATCTGCCTGTCGGAGTGACACAAGTTTTCGGAAAAAATACTAAATGCATCAAAGGTTTTTCCGGCCTCTAACTCAGAATGATACTTTTTATGACTGTCATTCACTTGTGTGGTGAACCTGCATCACACAATCAAAGAAATTTAAATAAAAGCATAGAAGTTGCAACATAAAGCAAATGGTAGAGGTGGAAAGTTTGACCCAATTACTTATGAATGAGTTGATACGGGTTTTGTTCATCTCAAACAGGTCAAATTAATAAAACTTGGCTAAAATAGGTAACCAACATGTGTGGCCCACCCATGAATGAGTTGATCCGGCTTTACCCATATTAAAACACAACCTGTATTAACCCAAACCTGTCACTCAACATGTATGGGCCACCCATCTCACCACCATTTAAGCCAAAAGTCTATTTTCAATGCATACAGCATCCTAAACCATCTTGTTCACGGCTTTAGATCTATATCGTAGTACAATTAGTCGTGTCAAGCACATGTAAAGATTGATTATACATATATAAATGAACAACAAAGATAATACATGTCAACCTATCCCTTTGACCCATACTAAAACAGGCCTGTTTTAACCCCGACCCATTACCCAACATGGGCAACCCACCCATCTTGCCACCTCTACTCAATATATTCAAGCCATAAAGTTGGAAAAGGTAAAAATAATATGATCAACATACAAATCTAATGAATCCAAGAAATCAGCAACGGCTGATAATATATGGATAGAAAATTTGTAACTTCTGGCAAAATACAAGAATTTATCCAATGGTAATTCATCATGCTTAGCTATCTGGCTGAAGCTCAATCTCTGATAAGAAACTAAACCAGCTCCAATAAGGCTTTCCCAAACCCTTCTAGGTAATGTTGCAATTGTTTCTGAAATTACCATTACGTGGAATCATCAATTGCAAATGAAGAACATGTCTAAAAGCTTATAATGTTTGTGATTTACAACAGAGATCAAAGTATCATACCAGAGTTGACCATCAAAAGGCGGTCAAGTGCTTCTACAAACTCCACAAGTAAGTAGGGATTAGCTTGGAAATCCCTCATGTAAGAATAGCACCTGATAATTCCCCATATATGAGCTAAATCTGTTGCCCTAAACTCCAAAGATGATGGACCCTTATGAACAGCATCATTAATCTTCCCAATCCAGCAAGTAATATTTTCTTGGAGAAAGACACAAACTCTTGAAATGTCCTGTTTGGATTTCTCTTCCAACAGACCAAAACTTAAAGATTGTAGTTTCTCGAAGAACTTAACAAGCAAATACATAGCTTCATCCTCCGAAGTCATGATTAAATCAGTCAATGCACTGAAAAACATTTGCAGATATTATAACAAACAACCAATCAAAGTGAAATAACACAAAGAAACCATTAACGCAGCATGGCAGCAGAACCAAGAGGGTTGCCAATTTTAACCCATTTGATTCTGTATGGGCCAATTCACATTAAATTATATATCTATTGGGTCGGAAAATGTAAAATAAAAACTTAGCTTATAAGAACCCAGGTCAATGAGTCAACCAGGATTGGTAGTTAGCCAAATCATTTTAAAGCAAAAACCTCCAATGTATTTTAGTCGAAAACTAAATCGTAAATTCGTAATCAATCTAATATGGTGCTTTGTAATCATGTTTAACACATTGATCTTTAAAAAAAAGCTTTTCAGATCAACCAAATCTGTTTCAAGCCACATAAAAATTACCCCTTTAGACCTGTTATACAACCCCGCTCAACCCACTCATTTAACCATCTCTAGAACCAAATCATTGTTACCTTGTAATGCTAGTTCTGAAAGTATGGACAATAGAGGTGTCCTTGGATAATAACGCCTTAATGAATGTCATGAAACTACAGCCAGTAAATTTCAAGTTAAGACAATTCAAGTAGTATAAACAAAGATCACCAAATTGCATGAAAAACAAGACGTTAGGTACCTCTTATTCCTCATCTCAAATATAGAAGCCCATTGCATCGATAACTCAGCAAGAGCTCCAACATGTATACCACTATGGAGACCATCAAGAATGCAAAGCATTAGAGACAAAATTTTATCAAAAACCTCCTCATATGATTGGTCCCGAGCCTTCTGCATACTAGAAGGCATAATAAACGTCTCAATAAGCAACTTAACTAGCTCAAGAACTTGTTCAAACTCTGCAGCAGTAAAATCCAAATATATGTTAATGGAATATAAAGCTCTTCATATATATACAAATAAATGTATGTGTGTACACAGATATAGTATAAAGATGATATCATCCTTTTGCTGGATCTGGCATGCGTCAATCAATTAAGCATAAATTAGTTTAATTGGAAAACAAATGGACTTGATTAATACATACTTAGAAAATAAACAAAATTTATAGATATACCCCTCTAATTATGAATTAACTACCAAAAACTTACCACTGCCCTCTTTTCTAGCATTGGGTAGCATTCCCTGTTTTTATATTTATATGAATTTAACATACTATGAATATAAATGTATATATACCAAAAAGGAAAATAGTTCTTTTATAAATTACATCATTAATAAGTTCTATTAAATACCTTTAATAATGAGCTCAATATTCGCATATTATTAATGTTTTTTTATAATCTTGATCATAAAAGGATAATACATGATAATAAATATGTTTTATAATTCCAATTAAATATATCTCCTTGTATTATATTCTAATTACACTGTTCACATATATACAAGCTTTGAAACATTTAACTTATTTTTATGAACAGTCTAATTACACTGTTCACATATATACAAGCTTTAAAACATTTAACTTATTTTTATGAACAGTTGTTTTTATTACTATCCTTATTATATTACAGCATGATTATTTACCTTATACTCCCAATGTCATGCAGGTTAATAGGCTACAACAAAGATGGGGAGAATCAACCAAAGAAAGACTTATGTTACCTATTGACCTGTGCACTTTATCAATTTGTAAGGTTGAAATAAACAGGGACAGAAGATGAGTAAGATGGCGTGTGTGTCCATTAGAAACAGATTCATATATTTCTTGTTGTTCACGTTGCAACAATAATTTCAACTCTGAGGGATGCAGCTCTTCACATAACCGTTGAAAGACTATGATCACAACTTCAACAATTGGATTCGAGCCTGTAACAAACAAATAGATGGTAAAAGGACTTCCTATAATGATCTTAAAAAAATTATAAGGTAAAAGAAGTTGCCTTCTAGGTCTTTGTCACCACTTCCAATAACTTCACTGTGGAGTAATAGTTTAAGCACTTGCTCAGCTCTGGAGTGCAACTTTGATGAAAATCCTTTCATAACATAGAATAACAAAGCACTTACTCCAGATTTTCTAGTTTCCAAAGGTTTTGTGACTACTTCGGACATTACTTTCCTGACACCTGTACATTGAAAAGTTCACAGTTTATTAGTAAGTGTTGACGATGATTAATAAATAGAGAGTAAGCCTGAGCTAAAGCAAAGAGGTGTTGTATATTGATCGCTTATAATAGATTAACAGGGATACATGAGGTTGTACACTTGTACATATAGAGCTAGATATTCCACTTAAAAACCTTCTAGTGTAAGATATTTACAAGTGAGTACGTACTAGTAAAAACCTTCTAGTGTAAGATATTTACAAGTGAGTACTTACTAGTCTGCAGGTGTAGAAATCTTAGCATATTTATTACAAATAAATTTGAAATAAAAAATAAGGAACATTATGATAAATCACAAATCCTAAGAATCAACTTGAACTTCCATAAAGATAAAAAGTTATAAAAAGCTAAAATTCAGAATAAACTAAAAATGACATAAAGAAAGAAAAAGACCAATAGCATATTTGGTATTTGGAAATTTAATAATTAATTGATATCATTAATTATAAAAAAAATTAGATTAAGTTAGAAGTACAATAATTTAAAGATTGCAAAAATTAAGTTACATTCGATTAAAAGGTACATATGATCAAACATGAAATTTTACTGAATACAAAATAAATATCATTTTTTCAGTAAAACCAAAATTTGCGAAAATGTGAAAAAATATTACTGGTTTCACTGGAGTTCTGGATGGTATCGTAGTCAAAACATTAATGAATGTTAGTATCTAAACTAAAATTTGGTGTAAACAAATTACAAATATATGTTGTACCTCTATTAATCTGGTCAAAAGGTGAGTTCCTCAATAAGAAGGAAACAGACTCGGCCATAAATTCTTGAATGTAATCTTTTGGGTAGAACCTTAGCTTTTTTGTAACTCTAAAAAATAGACACAGAAATGCAAATAGCATATTAAGTAAACAGTCAAAATGAAATAGTTTCAGCTGAAATAGTCAAAATGAAATTGTTTCAGCTGAAATAAGCCTAAATACATGCTTCTTACTTGAGGATATTGACAACATCTCTCATTAAATATTTCTGTAGATACATCATAATGCATGACCAGGATGTAAAAATCTGCACGTAAGACAAATGTTACTTTTCTTTGTTACTAGATATATGAGTATGAGATTACAGAGAACCCATATAACTACAGCTTAGACCTGCTCAATTATTTCCGACTCCCTATCGGCACCACTACTTAGTAGCAAAACCATAGAATCTGCAACCTTCTGCAGAAAACTGTAGAGATCCAAGACATGAGAGTAAGTTTAAACGTAAAGCAAAGCAGGAAAAAAGAAACACTATTGTGACCAGTTGCCCCAAAAGCAAAGATAAAAAGATAAGTATTGACAAGAGAGATGGGAGAATCAAATGCATAAACTCACGGAATAAAGTCCTCCAATAGATCTCTGGATAGTGCGGCTATTAACCTGCAGGTAAACAGTTATGATTACCAAATGCGACCCATGCAGAGGTGGAAACAAGTAGGTGGGTGGTTTTTATAAAAAATAAGAAAACCAAGAAACATGGATTAATTACAGTGGTGTAGGACTTTCATTGTTACTGCTAAAGTGTTGCATTTACATTTACAATTATGTGTCTCAGCAATACAAAAACAGACAATTACCACCAATAGAGCTTGAGATCTGAAATTTTAACAAGACAGAGACACAAACAGAATAAAAGTAATAAAGAGGCAATACCTAAGAATCGGTTCAAGTGATAGTCTCCCTTTCATATCCAATCTAGAAAGAAGATTTGCAAGTATAATCTCCTTCTGTAAAATAATCTGTGGTAATGTTTGTACCAACGGCAACATTTCCTCGTAAAACGATATAAAATCCTCAGCAGTGTTAAGTTCCTAGATGCGTAGATGAACGAGAAAGCATTAATAGACGACAAACAAAATCAAGCTTTGACTTACTGTAAGGTTTTCTGTTGCAATGAAATTTCAAAGCCTAAATACAAAAATATAAGGTCAACATGTCGTGCACCCTCCCGTGTATTTTATTAAAGGCTTCATTTGTAAGTGTCAAACAACCTAGGCATAAACCTATAGGCCAAATTCACTAGCAAGAATCTGCATAGCTGCATTACTGTTGGCCCAAATATATAACAGAGAAGTGTAACATACCCTCCATTCAACAAGACAATCACGAAAAAAAGATGAGCCTTCAGAGGGTTCTTGCTTGAGGGGATCAAGACTTCGAAAAACATCAACGTCAATTTCTTCAATTCTTTGAGAGAATGTCTTGAACTGTAAAAACCGATATATTCAGTATCAAAGACACCATCATCATCCTAATATAGCCAACTTTAAGAAATACCAAACTAGTCCTCCCTCATTCCATGATTTGATCCCGACATTCAATTTTGAAAACTAAGGCATCGTGATCATGTTTTCCCAATTTACATCACATTGGTACTTTTTAGTTAGCTAACAATACGATTCAATTGTAAAATTCAACACTATGATAACGTTGTTATTGATGTTTAAAGTTTGTAAATTGTAAGTTAAAGCATACCACAAAGCGTCTTCTTCCCGCTCCATTATTCAGCGACTTAACCGCTTGAGCATGAGACAATGTCGCCATTATCTTAACACCAAATCTGCACCAACAACATTACCCAATTTAATAATTTGGGGAATATATCATAACCAATCACACACCGACGGCAAATTCACCTCCAATTGTGATCCAATTCATCCACATACTCAAACTAACTTGAAAAATCAAACGAATTGATTACACATTACGCGTAATTAACTTTCCACTTCAACGCTGAATTCAACTAAACTGATTCAACTTCAATCGAACTCAGTACACAACATAACACAGATTAGCACTATCTCTAACGCAAAGTACTCTGTTCTAATTAAACAAAAAGAATAAGATGTAGAGAAAACCAGCTGAAAGGCGCTTAGGGTTGGAGAAGAGTTTGAGTACTACAGTGGTCGGTGTTCGGAACAGGCGGAGCTACGGCGGAGCTACGGTGGAGGGACGGTTGAACCCTAACGGAGAGCACGGTGGACGGCGGAGGAGAGAGGAGCCACCGGGAGTGTCGTTGGAACCACGGTGGAGAAGAAGATTAGGGTTTAAGGATTTATGATTCAGTTAAAATAAGCAAATTAAACCGCCCTTCATGTGTGTTTTTTGTTGGAATGACAAAACTAGTACATCAACAAATAACGTTGTTGATATTAGTCCCTTATTATTTACTTATGTTTTTATTTTTTTTCTTTTGTTACTTACGGTAAACTACCGATGCAATTCTTATATGACTTAAAAACTCAACCACTTAAAACGACGTTGTTTTGACACGTTAGTAACATTGGACTGCATGTTCAATGCATGCTTTTAGATGTTATTTGGGATTTGCTTTTTTTCACCTTGTTGGTTTATGCCTTGTCTTTTGAAATTGTAGCTTTCTTAAATTTATGTAAATTGTATAAAAAGGAAATATATTTTTAATAAATTAAAATAATTAATCAAAAAACTTAAATAGTCGCATCAAATGAGTAAAAAGATAACTTTGAACGTGTCAGTAACAGGACCATTTTAGAACCTTATAGTAGTAATTTTAGCAATTGACCGTTTATATTATACTTTTTGGAACTTGTAACTCGTTCACTCTCTAATTATGCTCGTAAAATTACACATTGTGTTCATCATCAAGCTTCCCCTTGACCACATGACAAGAGCATTCTTAAAGGACAATATTATGATAAGATATCTCCACTTTATTCAGAACATTGAAGGTTAAGATTCTATATATTACACTTATAGACGACTAATAAGAATAGACTATAATGTGTTCTAAAATTTTAAAGTAAAAATAAAAAAGCACGATGAGGGCAAACTTTCTATGCACGTTAATTCATTAACACAAAGGACTATAGGTATATGAAAAATACTAATTTCAAAACTGACCAGAACATCGTTTTTGTTCGTACGATTTGATCTATTTCAATAGTTTGTGAAAAGTCCTAAATTCAGTGACTCGTTTCATATATATGTTGTTTGGAGTATGTTAACTGGTATATAGAAATAATTTATATTCGTAACGGAGTGTTTGGTTGGTTGGTTTTGTGGTTTTAAACATGGATATCAAAACCATAAATTCATGCATTCTCTAAATCCACCAAAATAAAGTAAGTATAGAAATGTACTCCCATTGTACCATATTATGAAACCTTTTAGATTTCAAACCCATATTCGTGTCGGTCCTACCACTAAGTGTGATCCTCGTACTGGTGGCTTGATGGTGGTTATAGCTGTAATTTTGGTGATGCTAGAAATATCTTATATTAATTGCCATATGCTTTTTCAGTCGATAACATAGATCATCCTTATGATGAGAAAACAACAATACTCATTTGGCGTGCCTTGTTTTTTAGTATTTTGTATGTTTAGTTATGTTGGAGGTCAATATCAATGTGTGCATATGTAGTGCTTGGTTTATAGGTTTAATCTTAGAAACGTTTGGATACATCCCCCAACTCATGTTGAGTACGATAGAAAGAAAAACATGAGTTATAATTGCATCAATGCCAAAAGTGACGAGGTGAAGTTTGTTTATGTATTATAGTAGTTTTACGGTTGTAAATTTGCATGCTAATCAACACGAGCATTAATACGAACAAGATGATCATGGTTTGGGTGGTTAAATTAAAATTTACTGTGAAATATTCGACTCATCTGACTTTGGCTTTTAGATTTTTATAATTGATTGTTTTCAGTTAGAAAACTTTTGTATTGAATTCATGTAAATTTATTTTTAAGTTTATTTCAAAGTAATGACAATAAACATGTTAATTTATAAACAAATACGAGAGAAAAGTAATATATTATCAATAAACCTTGTAATAAACTCACACCTCGTATAATATGTCATTTATAAAATATTGAAAGTTTGGTTTTAAATTACGCTATTTATACGCATATAGTCGTAGCCCCTCGTAAAACTTGATCATTAAAAAATTTTCAAGTTGTTATATTATTATTAGGTTAATTCAATTTTTCTCATATCTATATGTTTTAATTTTTTTAACAACAAATCTATCATACTCTTACACTACACCAAATTATATAATTGTCTGCTTTAAACCTAATACCTCTACTCTAATAAGTAAAATCTATAACCTCTAATAAAGCAAGGTTTTCTTTATCACTTGTCATTCTCTTATCTTATTTTTTTGCCACTTGTCATTCTTCTAGACATGCCACTTGTCATTCTTCTAGACATGCACATATTAATTTTCCCTCCAATGTATCAAAATATCTACCTCCCGAACATGACCCGAACATTGTGAAACAGGTAAATTTTTTTTTTAAAAAACTATCTTATTGAACCAACAAGAATCATTATAAACCAGTATTTTTAAAAAACAAGAATTTTATAAAAAAAAAATTTAAAAAAACTTAAAACGAATGTTTAAATATGAAACTTTTTAGATAAGAGAGTTAAAAGTAGTATAATTGTTTTATTTTTTGAACTATTACGTATATATAACTATAATTATATTTTATATTAAAATATTATACTGTAACTTTTCGTGTTTATTACTAAGTATAATCCATTTAATTAATGGTTTTTAACCTATCCATCTATCTATAAAAAAAAAACTAAAGTAAGCGTGAAACAATTGTAAGACTTATTATTCTTGTTTTCTCATTTTTATATGTTTTTAATAATAATACTGAATACTAATAATATTACTCGTACCATATTCAAATTAAAAATGTATAATTTAATAAATTAAAAACTTGTTTTTTATTAAAAACACACTTTTTAAAAACATAAATTTTATGAAATACAGAATACAACAAACTTTTTTTTATCATCTTTCTTAAAAAATATATTTAAAAATCACAATTAAAAAAAAAGTTTAAAAAAATACATAATTGTTTATTTACTTAAAATAGCTATTTGTATGTGAATTATAAACATATTTTATCTTCAATCATGATCTTATAGTGCATTGTTTTTTATAATATTTTATTTATTCAATCCGTGTAATACACGGGACTAACCTAGTCTCTAATAAGTAAAACCTCTAACAAGTGGGCTAACTTCACATTGGCATCTATTTATCTATTCTAATAAACCCAGGTTTGGGGGACACATGGTGCGATTCTATGCACAGACATGTTGGTGTTCCTGCCTAAACCCATATACACGTTTTAATTATAATGATTTTAAACACTCACTATAATTATATTATTCTTTTTTTATATGAATTTCTCATTTCCTTTTTTTGTATTTCTTTCTTTTATTTAAAATTAATAATTTTTTATTTTCTCAATACACTCAAGTGACCTAAAATTTTCAATATTAATCTTAAAATCATACGTTTGATTTTGTTTGAGTGATTTAATTATTGTCTAAGTTCCTTTAAAATATTAAATGATAGGGGTTTTAAGTAAATAAACTAAATAACTATGTATATCTAAAATGTAAATCTTCTTATGCTAATAATTTATTAAGATTTATTAAATTATAAGATTTCATTATATCATTTTTTAAAATTTAATTTTGCAGTTCTTAATATTCATTATTCGATATTTATAATTTCTTAAATATTTATTATTTCTTATTTTATTAATAGTTGATAATATCTAACATTTTCATAAAAACTAATTATTTAAAAGAATTAGATTTATTCAGTTCATGTAATACGTGGGTTCTAACATGGTTTATTTATATACATATAACTTGAGATATTAAGCGCGTGATAAATTTTGACACGTGTCTATACAATATGAGTATAATGAACGTTATTTTGTTACGATTGTTGATTAAATTCCTTAAAGACACAATGTTTGCGTATAGTTATGTCTTAGTTTAGAAGCGATGAAATAATTGAGGTGAGGTGGAGCAGGTAAAATCTTAAAATTATATATTTTGTGTGGGCAATAAATAAATATTAAGAGTATATGCTGGGATGTGTTTATGGCTGAAAAGGTTTTTTTTAATGTTTTAACTTCAGAAACAAGTTTCCTATGATAAAAGTGTTTAGTTTCAAGTTAAAGTTTAAATAATCAGTTATTTTTAACATTTTATATAATAAGTTGTCCACGAAAAACAACTAAGGAGCAAATTTGTCATTTTCAACATAATAATTGACTTTTAAGTGTAAGATTCTCTAGGATAATCACGAACAACGCGACTAAGGCTATGTGTTAGGGATAGACTCTATCAGGAGCGTTATTCACGTGTGTTGTGGGTTATCCTATAATATTTGCGACATGCGGTGCTGACTAAATGCTAAGTAGACACTCCATAAAGCCTTTGATCAAGTAGTCTGACACTGTTGTGGATAGAGCCCATGATCTAGCCACGATGGCCCTCACGCCCCCCCCCCCCCCCTCAAAATAGCGAAATAGCGCCCCGGTTCTCGCCACCCTGTTGCGGTGTTCGCGACAAGGTGGGCAGCCACGTGGGTCGCGCCCCCCACCCTTCACGCCCCACAACATCTAGTCTAAATTATTACAAAATAAAGCCGAAGCATTATGTGTTTATTCATAGTAGATACTAGATAATAGGTTTTATTTTACTTATTCAAATAAAGGTCTTAAGAATCCCTAATATCACTTTTACCTGATAATGTTTAATCATGAAATTCTTTCATACATAGTCGAAACATCATAACTTTCAAGAACTAAGGCCGTACATTCTAACATTTTGTATGAGCTGAGCATATCCAGCGATGATAATTTGAGATGGGTCTTGGAAATCCACTCACTCACATATCCTAATTACAAAACTATGTCACATATCTTAGGGTAACAGCTTGCTAATTACTATTTAGGCATCGATTACACTAGTTAATTTGTTAAAAGTTATTTGCAGGGATTGCCAAATACATATTTTACTATCTTAAAATTTATACGGCTTTTATTACTCAATAAATTAAAAATACTAAAAAATATTAGCGGATTTATATATCACTCTATTACTAAAGAACAAACTCAACAAAGGAGTTTAAAATGAAAAGAAAATATTTATAGGTATGGTTTGGGTTAGAGTTGCACAAAACGGGTTTGGGCCGGACCCGGGGCCGGACCCGGGCCCGGGTACAACCGGGTTTTTTGTACCCGGGTACGAACCCGGGTCGGGTTCCGCGAGATACAAACCCTACCCGGGTCGGGTCGGGTTCGGTTCGGGTATTAAACCCGGGTTCAACCGGGTTTTTGCCTCTTTTTTTTTTTCTTGTGTGTGTGTCGAACACCGGGTCGTATGTTTTTTTTTTCTTATATTTTCTTTCCTTTTTTTCTTTTTATTTTTCTTTTCCTAACCGGGTTCACTTGAATGACAAAAATTTAAACAACTTAATATATAAATATATACAAATCTTGAGCAGAAAATGTTACACTTATAATATACAAATATTAAATACTTTTTATATAAAACATTTGAATGACAAAGAAATTTAAAAAGAACATGAAAGACATATAATATTAAAACAACTTAAAAATAACAATATCGTCTAATTTTATCTACCACGAGATGCTTGATCAAATGCTAATTCTTCATCGGATATGCCAGAAGATACTCCGTCTTCTACCTCTTCATCATGTACTTTAGCTTCGAGTGTAATCTCGTCTTAGAGGCTTGTTTGGTCTTGTATACGATCCGTTGTGTCTAAGTGATCCTTTAAACAAATGCACATCTCCACTGCTTCCGGAGTTAGTCTTGTTCTTTGTAATGATATTACCCTGCCACTAAGAGAAAAAGCAGATTTCGAAGCTACCGTATAAGCTTGAACGCCTAGTAAATCACGGGCCATAGCAGAAAGAATCAGAAATTGAGATTCTTTTCCTTTCCACCAAGCCAAAATATCGAATGCACCATAATCTTCTGTAGTCATAGTGGAAATAAAATCCGTTCCACTATATCTACCGAGCTCACTTGTTGGGGTGTTACCCCTTTGACGTTTAGCCGTCACACATCCCGAACAACATTCAACATAGTCAAAACAGGGTCTTTAAGCGAGATACTAGAACTTGAGGTTGATCCGCTTGGCATGGTTATGTTTACGTTAGGCCCATATCTATTTAAATAAAAATTATAAATTGTTTTCAAACTATGATTAAAATTTTCTTTTGTCTCGTTTGAAAAATCAGGGTTTTCGTCATGCATATCCAAATTGTCATTTATCTCATCTATCAAACATTCAACCCCCGCAACATTTAGAAACGGATTTAAAGCGGCGGCACACGTAAAAACGGGTGGTAAGTCCTTAAAATATTTTTTAAACTTTTCTTTCATTGGTTATATCATTTGATTAAACATATTATTTTTATTTTGAAAATTTTTAAAATTCAAAGACATAAAATATAGTTCTTGAAGCACCGAATAAGTAGTGGAATAATAAACTCTCGATAATTTTGTTGTTAAGTTTTTAAAAACCTAAAGAAACTCGGATAGACGTTGAAGATTCTCCCAACCCGCATCCGGAAATGGGTCGGCTTCACCATTATCCGAAAGACTATTATGAAAAGCTTTCAAAGTGCCCTTTTGTTTTAAAGCACATTCAAATATGTGACAAGTCGAATTCCACCGAGTAGGTACATCCCAATTAGGACCTAAAAATCTAGAGTGCGTATCCTTACAAAGTTGTTTATAATCTTGATATCTTCTTCTACTTTTTTTAAAAACGTCATGTAACATAAATCGAAAAGATGTAATAAAGTTATTAACATATTGTCCGGATAGTCCGTCTTGCACTACTAAATTAATAATATGTGCAACACAACGAGTATGGAAAAAATCACCGTTTGCAATCGGAAGATATTTTAATTTTAATTTTTCAACCGCGGTTGTGTTGTTAGAGGCGTTATCAAACGCAATTGAAAAAAGTTTATTTTGTAATTTAAAAGTACTTATTACATTATCTAAAAAGTAAAACAAAAATTCTCCGGTGTGTGGATGTGGAAAAAGATCAAATGCAATCGTACGTTTCATCAATTGCCATGAATTGGGATCCACCCAATGAGCGGTGACGCAAAGGTACGATTCGGGTAAACCGTGTGGAGCCGACCAAACGTCACTAGTTAAGTTTACACCGGTATTTAAATTTTCAAATAATACAATTAAATCATTTTTTGCTTGTTTCCATAATTTTAAACAATAACGTCTAAGTGTAGTACGACTTACGTGAGTGTAACGAGGTTGAAGCGTCTCTCGAATTAAGTTGGTCAACCGAGGATTGTCGAAGTGACTAAAAGGCAAAGCTTCTTGAATCACGAACTTCGCCATTCGATCTCGAACCGTATTAACATCGTAATTAAAGATTCCACCGTCTCCACCCAATTGTGTTTGTTGCGAATCCGGATTACTTTTCAACGACTTACAAAACTTCTTGCTAATGTGTTTATTTAAAGTCGTGTTAGAATCTTTAGCAAGCAAAGCTCCACAAAACTTGCAACGAGCCTTTACAGACCCGTCACTCAACTCAACCATATCCCAATTGCACCAAACATCCATGTTACGATTGTGTGCAAGAACACGAACGACGGTTGGAGCGTTGGACGAACCTTGACCAACAGAAGATTGTGAGTGAGCCATATCAAGATTGAAGAGAGTGAAAGTGTAAAACGAGAGAGTGAACGTGTAAAACGAGAGTAAACGAGAGTATTTTTTGCGTTTTTTGCGTTTTTTGCATATGTTTTTGCGTTTGAGACTTGGGTACTAAACCATATCAACCAACACCTATTTATACTAACTTATAGGGCAAAAGTGACCAAAAAAACGGTCACAAATCGAAGGTAACGGCTATATAGCCGTTAAATGTCACACCCTCAATTTCCACAAACGGAGTATTACCGTTAGGCGTGTGACTTCCAGGATCTCAGCCACTAGTTACACCAAACGACACGTTAATTACAAAACATAATTACTTGTTAACGTTTAAAATATTCCAAGGAAAAGTTATTAACGTAAATGTAATAGCAGTTGCGGAAGCATAAATAAATCATAAATCTTTCACCGGCGCAACACGCGCAAAATAAATAAAGGAAATTCATTTAAAAGTTGTCGTTAAATCACGTGAGATGATAAATGTATGAATGATGATCCTAAGCGTGCGAGTCTTGCGAACCTGAAAGAAACATGCTAAAGTGTCAACACAAGGTTGGTGAGTTCACAGAGTTTACAGAAAACAGTAATCATCAACATTGAAAATCAGATTTAGTAATCAAAGCATGTCAGTAGGTAGCTAGCCTACTACAAGTCACTATGTGTATGAATTTCGCGACCGAGCTGACAGTAATGTAATGTAATGAATGCCCCGGCTGTGGGTACCAAACCACAACACTGTATAACAGGCTAACCATTCACCCGTTCGACCTCCAGTCAAACTAGCGCGACTAGCCCGGGTGGGGTTTGTCAAACCCAGTAGATCTACTAACAATCACCTCGCTACTACCATATTAACGGTCCGAATGAGGCGTAGTGGTAACACCATAGTACACAAGTATATGCAGTATTACAAATCTAAGTAACGAACAGTATATGAAAACAGCATGTTTCTCTCCCCCAAAAGAGAGTATAGTATGAAAAGTGGGGCTGTAAACTCACCTTGAAAGCACAGCAAATTAGTAAATGCGAACACAAAGAATTAGGTTTCCGAACAACCTGAATGCACGGTTATTATATAATTAAAATCAAATATTAAATATAAATAATAATATTGTACGGTTTCGCGTTCACGGTTCGGTTACAGTGTTGGTTATCAATATCCCATTCCCACACGCACACGACAAAGTATATATACCACGCACAAACCTAGCATAACATTTAATATATATTTATATAACACCACACAATATATACTATACACACATACATAATATACATTACATACACATGCAACCATTCATGCATACATACTCACATATGCAATATATATATATATATATATATATATATATATATATTTTATGCCACCACCACATGACATGTACCAACCCATATGCCAAAACCCACCGAATGCATCCCACTTCATTAAGCATACCCGATTCAAAATGTAGAACACATGCACATGGTGCATGACCTATACACATGAAACACAATCCATGCATGCATCCATATAAATACCTATGTGCACCGCAGAAATCTATACACAAAGAACACACACACGTACAGTCGCACACCAACACCACTAGCATTCACATACCTTCGACACATGCCCATGCGCCTTCCATATTGGATGTTTATACATCCATGCGCCCGCTATACATACTTACATACAATCACACCCATTACACACCATGCAATAACCCACTAGGACCCACCCAACCATTCATACACACCTACACGTCACTGCCCACATGCATGACAAACCATACACACACCCACGTGCATACCACATATACTTACACATATTCGGACGCACACCACATACATAATCACACGCATACATATCTATATACACACATGCAGGAGCACACACTGCACATGCCTACGCATGCACCACCGAGGACACATTCAATGGCAAAAAAAAACCCCCACAACGCACTGTACACACGTATATATGTATACATATCGATTACCACACCCCTTGAACCCCAAACACCAACATACGCGATAACCATAACCGAAACCCGAAACCGTATCGTAACGGACACGAGTAAACGAAAGAGGAAAATCGTACCGACCTGGGCTGCTTCGGTTGCTTCTCGCGATTTCCGGGGAGGTTGTTGATAATCGAAAGCTTGCTGCCACCAAGAAGGAAGCTGCCAAGAAACGTCGGCGGACTTGGGCTCCGGTTGACGTAAGGGGGCTGCTCGCGATGGGGCGTTACGAACCGAAAGTCGCAAGGAGCAGAAGGCTATCGAGGGAGACTTGTAGCGGCTGCACTAGGGTTACGGGAGAGGAGAGGCAGCAGGTTTTCGGGGTTAAAAGGGAGGTTCGGAGAGGAGGTTTCGATTTAATAGGAATTCTTAAACAAACTACACTTTAACTCCCTTAATTTAGTGTTAATTACTTTGTTGAACCTTAATTTGTTTTTATTTGTTTTAGGTTAGCATAGCATTTAGTAATAATTATCATAATTATTATTACTTCCATTTATAGAAAAAAATGTAGTTTATGGAGTTACGATGTTAATCGAAAAAAATATATATGGGGTGTCACATCATCCCCTTGTTGGAGGTATTTTCGTCCCGAAAATTAGAACATTAATCGAGGAACACCGGGTTACATACGGTTTCTGGGATTTCTTTAAGAAGTGGATGCCTGATCTTTGAATAGTTACGGGTACTTCTTTTTCATCTGATCTTCGCGTTCACAGGTAAATTCGGGCCCACGCTTTGAATTCCACCTAACGCGCACAATAGGTATCTTGCTACGCTTTAGGGTTTTGACTTCACGATCCATAATCTCTATTGGTTCTTCGATGAAATGTAATTGATCATCAATCTTCAGTTCTTCCAATGGTACAACTAATGATTCATCTGCTAAATATTTTCTCAGATTGGATACGTGAAACACGTCATGTATTCCACTGAGCTCTTCAGGTAAGTTCAGTTGATAGGCTACTGGACCAACCCTTTTGATAATCTCAAATGGTCCCACGTAGCGTGGATTCAGCTTTCCTCGTTTCCCAAACCGGATTACGCCTTTCCAAGGTGAAACCTTCAGAAGTACTTTGTCATTAATCTGAAATTCTAATGGCTTGCGGCGTTTATCTGCGTAACTTTTCTGTCGATCACGTGCCGGTGCCATACGATTATGAATTTGCACGATCTTCTCAGTTGTTTCGTTCACAAGTTCAGGACCCGTAAGTTGGCTTTCTCCAACTTCTGCCCAACAGACCGGTAATCGGCACTTACGTCCATATAGTGCCTCAAATGGTGCAGCTTTAATTGAAGTGTGATAACTATTGTTGTAGGAAAACTCCACCAATGGTAAATGAGTGTCCCAATTGCTACCAAAATCAATCACACAGGCACGCAGCATATCCTCCAGTGTCTGTATCGTACGCTCACTCTGACCATCGGTTTGTGGATGATACGCAGTGCTCATATCCAGACGCGTTCCCAATGCTCGCTGTAAAGACTGCCAGAAATGAGAAGTGAATCGAGTGTCATGATCAGATATGATGGATACTGGCACACCATGCCGAGAGATTATTTCCCTTAAATATATCCGTGTCAACTTGTCCATTCGATCCGTCTCTCGGATTGCCAAAAATTGTGCGGATTTCGTTAAGCGATCTACAATAACCCAAATGGTGTCGCATCCGCTAGGAGTCTTAGGTAACTTCGTGATGAAATCCATCGAAATCTGCTCCCATTTCCACACTGGAATTTCTGGTTGTTGCAGTAGGCCGGACGGTCTCTGATATCCCACCTTAACCTTAGAACAAGTCAGGCATTTGCTTACATAGGTGGCAATTTCAGCTTTCATGTTTGGCCACCAGTAGAATTCCTTCAAGTCTTGGTACATCTTGTCTGAACCCGGATGAATCGAGTAGCGTGACTTGTGAGCTTCATCCATTACTAGCTCTCGTAAATCCCCATGCCGTGGCACCCAGATCCATTTCATAAAATACCGAATTCCGTCTGTCTTTAGGTCCAGTTGTTTCTCCATGCCCCGCATGGATTCAGCCTTCAGCTTTTCAATTTTCAAGGCCTCGGATTGAGCAGCCTTGATTTGCGCAGGCAGATCCGAATGGATGGTCATTTGTAATGCGCGCACCCGACGGGGTTTTAGTGTTTCCTTTCTACTGAGGGCGTCAGCTACCACATTAGCCTTACCTGGGTGATACTTGATTGCACAATCATAGTCATTGAGTAATTCTAACCATCGTCGTTTTCGTATATTCAGATCCTTGTAGTCTTATATGTGCTGGAGACTCTTATGATCTGTATAGATCGTGCATTTGGTTCCATATAAGCAGTGCCTCCAGATCTTCAAGGCAAACACTACAGCTCCCAATTCCAGGTCATGCGTTGTGTAGTTCTTCTCATGCACTTTGAGCTGTCTAGATGCATAAGCAATGACCTTGTTGCGTTGCAACAGTACACATCCCAAACCCTGGATGGATGCATCACAGTAAACAACAAAGTCATTAGTCCCTTCTGGTAACGCCAAAATTGGTGCACTGCAGAGTTTGTCTTTGAGCGCCTGAAACGCTGTCTCCTCCTTGCTGCCCCACTTGTAAATGGTTCCTTTGTGAGTCAGGGTAGTCAAAGGTTGTGCCAACTTTGAGAATCCTTCAATGAATCGCCTGTAATAGCCCGCCAAACCAAGGAATTGTCGTACTTCAGTAGGTGTTTTTGGTGTCGGCCAATCCTTGATTGTGTCTATCTTGGAAGGATCTACATGTATTCCCTTTTCGTTCACTACATGGCCAAGGAATTGCACTTCTCGCATCCAGAATTCACACTTTGAAAACTTTGCATACAGTTGTTCATCCTTCAGCAGATCTAGAATGATTCTCAGATGTTCCTCATGATCCTTTTTATTCTGCGAGTAGATTAGTATGTCATCAATAAAGACAATGACAAACTTATCCAAGTATGCCTTGCAAACATGGTTCATGAGGTCCATGAAAACCGCTGGGGCATTAGTCAGTCCAAAAGGCATAACCACGAACTCAAAATGTCCATAACGAGTCCGGAATTCCATTTTCGGGATGTCTTCCTCCCGAACCCGTAACTGATGTTAACCCGATCTCAAATCGATCTTGGTATAGTATCTTGATCCTTGCAATTGCTCAAATAGGTCATCAATGTGCGGGAGTGGATACCTGTTCTTGATCGTCACCTTATTCAACTCTCGGTAGTCAATGCACATTCTAAAAATTCCATCTTTCTTCTTCACAAAAAGCACTGGAGCTCCCTAGGGTGAAGAGCTAGGATGTATGAATCCCTTGTCTAGTAATTCCTGTTATTGCTTAGACAACTCTTGCAATTCGTTTGGTGCCAAACGATACGGCGCCCGAGCGATCGCAGCAGCTCTAGGTGTAAACTCAATTTGAAAATCCACTTGCCTGTGTGGAGGAAGGACAGGCAAGTCTTCTAGAAATACCTCAGGAAAATCCCCAACCACGGTAATGTCCTCTAGTCGTTTCTCTTCGGTGACTTTCTCAGTAATCAAAGCCAAAATCGTCGGATGCCCTTTCCACAGGCATTTCTGGGCCTTCATGTAAGAGATGATGCCGACCATAACATCCCTTTTGTCACCTTCCAGAAAGAGTGTCTCGCCACTAGGAAGATGTAACTTAATGAGTTTATCTCCACAAACAATCTCTGCTTGGTTCATGGATACCAACCACAACAGCAAAGCTACCGAGTGTATCAGGAAATCAGATTCATATCGCATGAATGTCTAGATAAGCCTAGTTTACATCTGCTATATACTTGGGTAGCCACTGTAATTCTACCATCAGCTATCTCTATCGTAAATTCAGAACTTAAGTCAGTAGGCACTACCCATAGCAGATTACTAAACTTATTGGATACGTAGCTTCTGTCGGCATCCGAATCAAGAATACTAAGGCGAAACAACCATTCCTATCGGTTTTCCTTCTTCTTGAGCCTTGGATAGCTTCTATTGAAATACACAGATTGTCCACACTCATAACATCTCTTTGTACTTCTTGTGGCTGAGGTGACTTGGTCAGGACGTTCACACGACAGTTCTTAATGGCACGACCAAATTTCCTACAACGCTCACAGATGTTCTTATTGCATGGTCCATTGCGATGCTAGATGCACTTGTTGCAAGCGGAAACACAAAGAGGTAAGGATGGGGTCATCACAACACCTTGCTAATCGATCATACGCCCAATGTAGTCAACCAGGAAAATCCAATTTGAATCTAACCTTTGGGAAACGTAACATACGCAAAAAACATGATAAATACCAAATGAAATGAATGCTAGAATGTGCAATCTGCCAAGACTCTAAGTCTTAAGATCACTCCAACGATTAGAACATACATATTCAGTGAGTGTCATCACTCCGTTACTACTTTTCGAGGACCATACACGTTGTAGTTAGTTAGTATTGCATGATCACTAAAATGCTAGAAAAAGCAACGTCTCATAGAGGCTAGGACTAATGCCATAATACGAATCTCATTAAGGCTCAAGGTAGATGAGAACTTTCATACGAGTAGAAATGAAGGATTGTTTCCATATCAATAGTGAAGTTTTATGAGAATCGAGACTCTCATGTCCCAAAGTATAGAAATGAAAGTTTGTACTGACTATGACCGTTATCACCCGACAGAGTTCGCCAGACCTCTCATGCACGACAAATTATAATTACGTGTGCACCCGTAATGGTAATTTACTTTGCATGGTCACCCCTGGTTCCTCCTATCCGAGCTAACATACCTTGTCAAGTACAGAGTGTTATCAACGATAGAAGTATCAAAGATATTGTCATTAAACCAAAGGTCAATTAACCAAGGTTGTACGAAGGAATCAGTAAGGAAAACATTCACTTGGGCAAGAAATCGTCGATGTACTCAGGTTAGATAGGTAAGATAGTATTATCATAAGTAAACCCTGATACGTTTCCTCCCAATGTCTATGATAACAGCCAGTGCAGCTATTTCCTGCTCCACAGGGCAGGGAAGTGAAATGGCAAGGGAGGTAGAGAAAGTATGACAGAAATAGCTCTCGTTTGAGAAAGTATTCCACAGGAGGCAGAACATGCTCCCGATGAACCATCCAAGTCAGGTACCAATGGTATTGTATCCGATTACGAAAGGTATGATGTAAAAGGTACGGTAAATCATTAATCATAATTAACCTTCTCGTGACTCACAGTAACTCTGAGTCACCCGCGCTAAGGAACAGGCGGTCATAACGGGGAATCAGGACGAACTTGCCTTTTCCCCCAGACTTAGCATAAGAAGATGAAGACACCATCCATGTAGTCGAACGCTCACTAGAATGAGCAAAAGCAAGCAATCCAGCAAGCAAAGTAAACAAGGCTAACTAACAAAGCTAAACGTGTCTATATGCGTGTAACTAAGGCATCAGGCTATAGTCTAAATGCAATGCAAATGAAATGCAATGTCAATTTAGTTCGCTATAACCAATGGCTCTGATACCAATCTGTCACACCCTCAATTTCCACAAACGGGGTATTACCGTTAGGCGTGTGACTTCCAGGATCTCAGCCACTAGTTACACCAAACGACACGTTAATTACAAAACATAATTACTTGTTAACGTTTAAAATATTCCAAGGCAAAGTTATTAACGTAAATGTAATAGCAGTTGCGGAAGCATAAATAAATCATAAATCTTTCACCGGCGCAACACGCGCAAAATAAATAAAGGAAATTCATTTAAAAGTTGTCGTTAAATCACGTGAGATGATAAATGTATGAATGATGATCCTAAGCGTGCGAGTCTTGCGAACCTGAAAGAAACATGCTAAAGTGTCAACACAAGGTTGGTGAGTTCACAGAGTTTACAGAAAACAGTAATCATCAACATTGAAAATCAGATTTAGTAATCAAAGCATGTCAGTAGGTAGCTAGCCTACTACAAGTCACTATGTGTATGAATTTCGCGACCGAGCTGACAGTAATGTAATGTAATGAATGCCCCGGCTGTGGGTACCAAACCACAACACTGTATAACAGGCTAACCATTCACCCGTTCGACCTCCAGTCAAACTAGCGCGACTAGCCCGGGTGGGGTTTGTCAAACCCAGTAGATCTACTAACAATCACCTCGCTACTACCATATTAACGGTCCGAATGAGGCGTAGTGGTAACACCATAGTACACAAGTATATGCAGTATTACAAATCTAAGTAACGAACAGTATATGAAAACAGCATGTTTCTCTCCCCCAAAAGAGAGTATAGTATGAAAAGTGGGGCTGTAAACTCACCTTGAAAGCACAGCAAATTAGTAAATGCGAACACAAAGAATTAGGTTTCCGAACAACCTGAATGCACGGTTATTATATAATTAAAATCAAATATTAAATATAAATAATAATATTGTACGGTTTCGCGTTCACGGTTCGGTTACAGTGTTGGTTATCAATATCCCATTCCCACACGCACACGACAAAGTATATATACCACGCACAAACCTAGCATAACATTTAATATATATTTATATAACACCACACAATATATACTATACACACATACATAATATACATTACATACACATGCAACCATTCATGCATACATACTCACATATGCAATATATATATATATATATATATATATATATATATATATATATTTATGCCACCACCACATGACATGTACCAACCCATATGCCAAAACCCACCGAATGCATCCCACTTCATTAAGCATACCCGATTCAAAATGTAGAACACATGCACATGGTGCATGACCTATACACATGAAACACAATCCATGCATGCATCCATATAAATACCTATGTGCACCGCAGAAATCTATACACAAAGAACACACACACGTACAGTCGCACACCAACACCACTAGCATTCACATACCTTCGACACATGCCCATGCGCCTTCCATATTGGATGTTTATACATCCATGCGCCCGCTATACATACTTACATACAATCACACCCATTACACACCATGCAATAACCCACTAGGACCCACCCAACCATTCATACACACCTACACGTCACTGCCCACATGCATGACAAACCATACACACACCCACGTGCATACCACATATACTTACACATATTCGGACGCACACCACATACATAATCACACGCATACATATCTATATACACACATGCAGGAGCACACACTGCACATGCCTACGCATGCACCACCGAGGACACATTCAATGGCAAAAAAAAACACCCCCACAACGCACTGTACACACGTATATATGTATACATATCGATTACCACACCCCTTGAACCCCAAACACCAACATACGCGATAACCATAACCGAAACCCGAAACCGTATCGTAACGGACACGAGTAAACGAAAGAGGAAAATCGTACCGACCTGGGCTGCTTCGGTTGCTTCTCGCGATTTCCGGGGAGGTTGTTGATAATCGAAAGCTTGCTGCCACCAAGAAGGAAGCTGCCAAGAAACGTCGGCGGACTTGGGCTCCGGTTGACGTAAGGGGGCTGCTCGCGATGGGGCGTTACGAACCGAAAGTCGCAAGGAGCAGAAGGCTATCGAGGGAGACTTGTAGCGGCTGCACTAGGGTTACGGGAGAGGAGAGGCAGCAGGTTTTCGGGGTTAAAAGGGAGGTTCGGAGAGGAGGTTTCGATTTAATAGGAATTCTTAAACAAACTACACTTTAACTCCCTTAATTTAGTGTTAATTACTTTGTTGAACCTTAATTTGTTTTTATTTGTTTTAGGTTAGCATAGCATTTAGTAATAATTATCATAATTATTATTACTTCCATTTATAGAAAAAAATGTAGTTTATGGAGTTACGATGTTAATCGAAAAAAATATATATGGGGTGTCACATCATCCCCTTGTTGGAGGTATTTTCGTCCCGAAAATTAGAACATTAATCGAGGAACACCGGGTTACATACGGTTTCTGGGATTTCTTTAAGAAGTGGATGCCTGATCTTTGAATAGTTACGGGTACTTCTTTTTCATCTGATCTTCGCGTTCACAGGTAAATTCGGGCCCACGCTTTGAATTCCACCTAACGCGCACAATAGGTATCTTGCTACGCTTTAGGGTTTTGACTTCACGATCCATAATCTCTATTGGTTCTTCGATGAAATGTAATTGATCATCAATCTTCAGTTCTTCCAATGGTACAACTAATGATTCATCTGCTAAATATTTTCTCAGATTGGATACGTGAAACACGTCATGTATTCCACTGAGCTCTTCAGGTAAGTTCAGTTGATAGGCTACTGGACCAACCCTTTTGATAATCTCAAATGGTCCCACGTAGCGTGGATTCAGCTTTCCTCGTTTCCCAAACCGGATTACGCCTTTCCAAGGTGAAACCTTCAGAAGTACTTTGTCATTAATCTGAAATTCTAATGGCTTGCGGCGTTTATCTGCGTAACTTTTCTGTCGATCACGTGCCGGTGCCATACGATTATGAATTTGCACGATCTTCTCAGTTGTTTCGTTCACAAGTTCAGGACCCGTAAGTTGGCTTTCTCCAACTTCTGCCCAACAGACCGGTAATCGGCACTTACGTCCATATAGTGCCTCAAATGGTGCAGCTTTAATTGAAGTGTGATAACTATTGTTGTAGGAAAACTCCACCAATGGTAAATGAGTGTCCCAATTGCTACCAAAATCAATCACACAGGCACGCAGCATATCCTCCAGTGTCTGTATCGTACGCTCACTCTGACCATCGGTTTGTGGATGATACGCAGTGCTCATATCCAGACGCGTTCCCAATGCTCGCTGTAAAGACTGCCAGAAATGAGAAGTGAATCGAGTGTCATGATCAGATATGATGGATACTGGCACACCATGCCGAGAGATTATTTCCCTTAAATATATCCGTGTCAACTTGTCCATTCGATCCGTCTCTCGGATTGCCAAAAATTGTGCGGATTTCGTTAAGCGATCTACAATAACCCAAATGGTGTCGCATCCGCTAGGAGTCTTAGGTAACTTCGTGATGAAATCCATCGAAATCTGCTCCCATTTCCACACTGGAATTTCTGGTTGTTGCAGTAGGCCGGACGGTCTCTGATATCCCACCTTAACCTTAGAACAAGTCAGGCATTTGCTTACATAGGTGGCAATTTCAGCTTTCATGTTTGGCCACCAGTAGAATTCCTTCAAGTCTTGGTACATCTTGTCTGAACCCGGATGAATCGAGTAGCGTGACTTGTGAGCTTCATCCATTACTAGCTCTCGTAAATCCCCATGCCGTGGCACCCAGATCCATTTCATAAAATACCGAATTCCGTCTGTCTTTAGGTCCAGTTGTTTCTCCATGCCCCGCATGGATTCAGCCTTCAGCTTTTCAATTTTCAAGGCCTCGGATTGAGCAGCCTTGATTTGCGCAGGCAGATCCGAATGGATGGTCATTTGTAATGCGCGCACCCGACGGGGTTTTAGTGTTTCCTTTCTACTGAGGGCGTCAGCTACCACATTAGCCTTACCTGGGTGATACTTGATTGCACAATCATAGTCATTGAGTAATTCTAACCATCGTCGTTTTCGTATATTCAGATCCTTGTAGTCTTATATGTGCTGGAGACTCTTATGATCTGTATAGATCGTGCATTTGGTTCCATATAAGCAGTGCCTCCAGATCTTCAAGGCAAACACTACAGCTCCCAATTCCAGGTCATGCGTTGTGTAGTTCTTCTCATGCACTTTGAGCTGTCTAGATGCATAAGCAATGACCTTGTTGCGTTGCAACAGTACACATCCCAAACCCTGGATGGATGCATCACAGTAAACAACAAAGTCATTAGTCCCTTCTGGTAACGCCAAAATTGGTGCACTGCAGAGTTTGTCTTTGAGCGCCTGAAACGCTGTCTCCTCCTTGCTGCCCCACTTGTAAATGGTTCCTTTGTGAGTCAGGGTAGTCAAAGGTTGTGCCAACTTTGAGAATCCTTCAATGAATCGCCTGTAATAGCCCGCCAAACCAAGGAATTGTCGTACTTCAGTAGGTGTTTTTGGTGTCGGCCAATCCTTGATTGTGTCTATCTTGGAAGGATCTACATGTATTCCCTTTTCGTTCACTACATGGCCAAGGAATTGCACTTCTCGCATCCAGAATTCACACTTTGAAAACTTTGCATACAGTTGTTCATCCTTCAGCAGATCTAGAATGATTCTCAGATGTTCCTCATGATCCTTTTTATTCTGCGAGTAGATTAGTATGTCATCAATAAAGACAATGACAAACTTATCCAAGTATGCCTTGCAAACATGGTTCATGAGGTCCATGAAAACCGCTGGGGCATTGGTCAGTCCAAAAGGCATAACCACGAACTCACTTGTATTCTAATCAAGTCAAGAACGTATAAACCGAGGCCATTGATATAAATACTCAACGTATTGCATTTAAACAAATCAATACCTGGGATATTTGAGCAAGCGAGGGTGAGATAAACATGACGCATAAAACAAAAAAAAATAATGTAGAACCCTTCTAATAAATCAAAACTAGAACTATAATACCTTAAAAATTATGATTATCAAATTAGATAAAAACAAAATATAAAGGTATATAAACAAACCAACATCTTAATTATAATTTTGTTTAGCAGGATTCATCATAACTACAATATTAGTTTTTAAACAAACTCAAAATAACACGCAAGCAGTTAAACAAATTTAATCGGTTTGTATTCGAAAGAGTTTGACATTTCGAATTTGTATGAATGAATTCCAACTTAATGCATTTAGCCGGTCATATGTCACACATCACATCTATCTACTATAATAAAAGAATGTTTTGAGTTGACACTTGTCATAATATTAGACCTTCTAAGCCTAATTTTCCGCTTCTCTCTCATATTAAATATTTACATTAACTACAATTATATTATTTAATAACTACTAATTATATTATTTAATTCTTTTTGAGATTAAAATAGTTTTTAATAAATTAAAAAAGAGTTCTTTTTATAAATCTAATTTCTAAAGAAATAATCTTTTGTATAACATAAGTAATTATTTAAAATATGAAACTGTTTTAAAAATAAAAAGTATTTAAAATCAATGTTTTTAGAAATTAATTTTTTTTGAACCATAAAAAATTGAAATTCAAAGTTAGAATAACAAATTTTTATAAAATATCATTTTTCTAAAACGTTTTGATTTAGAACGAAATTTTTAAATTTTTTTAGATAAAAAGAATTTAAAACAAAAGTTCAAAGAAAATAATATCATTGTTTTATTACTTATTATAGTCGTTGCTTATACGTAGTTTCAATAATATCATATTTTAAAATATTATTTTATAATTAATAATTTTTTATTACTAATTATTTAATATTTTATTTATTCAACCCGTGTAACACACGGGGTACTAACCTAGTATATTAAATAGATAACGAAATCATAGAATCGATCCCAATGGAGAACAAATTAATGATAATTATCATGGTAAAGATTAATAGATTAAGATAATAAATAAAGTTACAATTAAATTCCAAACAACTTCTAAATACATAGAAATGCTTTTTATATTTTCAAATAATGTTATATGTAGAACCAAGTAAAAGTTTAAATCGAGCTATTATTACTTTATTGTTTCAAATGAACAATTGAAGTAGCAAGATGTATTGTTTTTGAATTAAAGATCAGTGGTGTGAATTCTGTAAGTGACAGATAGCTGAGTAAACTAAAATTTTTCTAAAAAACTATTATTATTTTAATTGTTGCATATCAAAACAATATAATAACTTATTTAAAACAACAGAAAAATAAACTCATTTTTTAAAAAAATATGGTAACAATTGCATACCACTACTTTAGCAAATGTAACATCAAATGGTTTTAGACGCTAGGGCCCCTAACTATTAGTCACACTCCAACTTTAGCTATCATTATTCCCATATATTTCTGCTTTATTGAAAGTTTCCATTACAAGCCAAGTTACTCTATTCATGTTATAATTTATACAACATCATAAATAATTGCACCACATTAAATTTAATGTTCTTTAATTTCTTTTCATTTCCTACATTATTAGCTTCTCAAACAAGATTTTGAAAACCAGGCTAAGAATTGATAAACTCATTTGTTTGGTTACAAGGTGTCAAGGATTAAGTGATCTGACTTACGTGTTTTACTAAGTGAATCGGGATATCGATTATTCACTTTTTCTTTATTTAACATGAAATGGCATATTATATATTTAATTAGTTTACATTTAGACCTGTATTTGGATGATTAGAATCTTAAAACATACTTTTGAATTTTATTTATGTATACTTTTATGTAATTTAAATTGTTAAACTGATTGCATAGTAGGGTTTTTAAGATCAACCCAACCAATTGACTAGTAAAGCAATGGGAAACAATTTTAAAATATTGTGTTTCACACCACAAGTTTGTACCAAAATGCTATAAATTATATTGATTTTTCATTGTTTTAGTCTATAAAAAGCCACAAAAAACTTTGGTACTAAATTTTCATAAATTATAAGGAATTTTAATAGTTTTAGTCTATAAAAAGCCACAAGAGGTCAAAACTAAAGTACTTTTAAAATATTTAATACAGTTTGTCGTCATCGGATCACTCAATTTGTTTGTGAACAAATTATTAAAAATAAACATAAATAATTTCAAAGCATGCTTTGTTTGACTTTTAAGAAGTTCTAGAACAACTAAAAAAATAGAATTAAGTTTTAAGGTTGTTTTATTTAGTAAATTAAATGGTACTCTACACTTGAGAAGCTTTTTTAAGATCCACCAACTCGTATTGTGCCCAAAATCTCACTTTAAAACTTATAAAAAGTGACACATGTAACATTATATATTTTTGGACCTAACACATGTTTCTCCATAAGTTTCACGCAAGTTAACTGATAACATCTAACATACAATGAGTGAATGGTGTGCTATTCTTGTAGATATCACACCAAAGTTTGCTGTTAATGCCTCCTGTATACAAAAACAAAGAAATGGATTTTAAAGGTTTATTCGCATGCGGTCTATCACTCGATACTCAAATATACATTCAATTTATTGTTTGAGGGTAATACTGGGTTCAACCCGTTACTTATAGCGCAAATTCTTTTATTATGTTTCAAGTGCAAACAGGGCCGGCCACCCCGGTTTGAGGGTTTGATACTAGCGTAGTAATTTATCGCTGATAAATGTTGTTTTTTTCACTAAATAAGAAAACTAAAGGTAATTGAAAATTTAAAATTGATACCTTGTATATAATATAATTATAATAGTTTTAAAAAGGAATTTTTGTAAGTAGTTTTTATAGTTTTAATTTTGTTTTTAGATAGCTTTATTTTTATATAAGTGATCTAAATTCTTATATTTGTTTAGCTAAAAGAAACCTTTGAAACATTGAGCATCACCCATGGGTGTTCGTCAAGTCCCACATACCTAAATATATACGAGAGAGGGCTGAGGTTGGGGGGAGAGAGAAGGTGACAATGTCTGTGGCAATTAATCGTTCGTGGGAGAGGAAAGTCATTGCTGCGGATAGCGTGGAAGATAAACAGGTCGCAGTCCTTAGGTACGAGAGAGAGGTGATATATCAGACAATGCCCAAATAGACTGATGTAAAGGGTCCGTAAAACTTCAATAGTTAGCTTATGCTCTTAGAATTTATATTCTAGAGATCATTAGTATATTTGGTTTTTAAAATCCTGAATTTTAACGAATAGAAGTTTCATTGATAAAAAAATGCAAAGGACATGTGATTTATATTGGGATGTACAATTTCTTATCACTTGGTCCATATCGGTATCTTTCGCTAGTCTCGACATGTATCCATGTATTGAAGGTGATATGCACATAAAAGTAAGGCCAAAAAGTGAAACCCTTATTATTATTATTATATTATTTGTCGTCCTAATCCACCGATACAAGTAGGGTAAAAATAAAGTAATATATTGATAGTAGTTTCATATTATATAAACAAATTTAAGTACTACTTTGATTGTTATAGGTAACAGATAACACGTTCATATTATCTTACAATTCAAACTCAGGGCCGGCCCTAAGGGTGGGCCAGGTGGACGACCGTTCAGGGCTCGATTTTCTCATGGGCCCGAAATTTTTAAAAAATTATATTATATATATATATATATATATATATATATATATATATATATATATATATATATATATGTATGTATTTTTTTAAAAAGAGCTATAAACTATTAATAAACTTATTAAAAAGACCCAATAACATTTTAATTATTTTAACTTATATAACGTTACCTTAAAATTTATTTACATTTTAAATAGGTTAACGCAATACCATTTACCCAATCTAAACTCATTTTAATATGAAAAATTGATCGAGAGATTTGTTTTCAAAAATGCTAAGAGAACTTCCTTATTCGTTTAAGTAAATAAATTAGATTATTTTGATACAATACTTTAGTTTTGTTTATTGTTATAACAATTATCGTCGTATTATAATTTTTTTATATACAAGTTATTCGGTTTTGACTTTTTTTATAGATCGTATTATATGGGCTCCTTTTTTGTTCTCGTCCCGGGCCCAATGTCTCTTGAGAATTCTCAAGACCGGCCCTAAATTCAATCATTTTGTTTCTTTCATTGTATTTGTTTAGCATTACTTATAAGAGCGTACGTTATTTTCAATTAATTTAGCTATGTGTCGAACTCAAGTGTGCATGCAAACATATATATACGAATATGTTTTCTAAAATTACGAAGATGTTTACTTTTAATTAATTTTTGTGATAACTTCTGATGACATTTAAAAGAAAGTATGTTTACGTGAAATTTTTATCACCAATAGTTGTGTTTTAATAACTATTTAAAGAAAAAACTAAATAAAAGTTAGGTCTCACCTAGTGCTTATATGTTTTAGAAACCTAATCTATAATAATTTTAATTATTGATAAGAGTATATTTTTTAGATTACCTATAGTTAGTTTATATACATTAAAAAGATAAAATTGATAAGAAAACGATTCAATGTGAATGTGATAGGCCAGAGTGAATGATTCTCCTAAAAAGACAAAATTGTAATTTTAATCGTAGTTTAGTTAAAGGATAATTTGATTTTTCTCTAATAATTGGTAACATTTAATCTTCTTAAAATAACATAAGCACACCGATTTGCTTAACCTTTTATTTTGACATTACAATACAAATTTCATTACAAACCAAGCCTTTTTCTAAAATAGAGTATTTTTTGATTTACAATACTTAAAAATATCTCATCAAACCACAAGTGGTGTGAGGCGACTAATAAAATTTGAAAAATCTCGTAAGCCTAAAAAGACACATTTTAATAACAACTCGGTTTTTAATAACATTCATTATGCATCCTCACCGCATAAATTCTCAAGAGGAAAATACCCATGTCATCAAGCGACACAATGTTTCCATTCACCCCGTTATCTGTGTCACCATCCTTCGCATAACCGGTGACCACTACATATGGCTTAAAGTGGATAGAAGAAAATAAATAAATTTACATACCATATAAAAGCTAAGGCACAAATATATCTACTTAAAATTCATTATTTATTTATTTACATAGTATTCTCTTATATATATTATTTGTGATGTATAAAATTTTAAAGGGATTTTTAATCTTCATCGTTAATAAAACCAAACCGAAATATTGATCTACAGATTTCATTTTGTTCGACGCATTTGAAACAAAAGCATGTAACGGCAATAAAAGTATCACTAAAAAATATTAATATTTTTCCACCGTTGCTTTTTGTCCTACAAGAAATAAAAGAATTGATGTAAAAGGACAACTCAACCCTTCATATATAAAAGACATCCATCTATTAAAGCGAAAACGAACGTTGAAAAAGATAAAGGCTAAATAGTCAATATTATCCATCCATTCAAATTATGTGAATTTACGTACATTTTAAATTATCTGATGAAGTTTTTTTCTATTCATAAAGTTATATAAAAAATATTGGTGATTTTATAATGATAAGTATTATTTGGGTGCCTTTATAATTTGAATTGTATCAAACCGAAATTTTAATTGAATCGAATTTTACGAGTACAAATATCGGATTTTAAACTTTCAAATCGAGTTAAGTTAGCATGTGAACTGAATTCGAATATGTGATTTAGACACCATCCAGATATTCGAATTTGATTTATATAGAACAAATAGAATGCACGTGAATTTATATTCTATTCATTTTAGTTTGTCTCAAATTTTGTTTTATTCGAATCAACGAAATTTCAAGTCCGAATAGATTTTCTAAACCACAATATTTAAATTCACTTTAAAATAAAATCCAATAATCCGATTCAAATAACTAGGCAATCGAATCAATAATATCTATAGTTATTCACTTTACATATTTAAAGAAACTCAATATATCAAATTAATCTAGAAATGAAGTAAATAATTTATTAGACGGTCTAGTGGTAAGAGTAAAGCTTAATTTTAGATCACTTAAGATTTAAATCTGATTTTAAACAATTTAGAAGGTCTAATATATGATATGGCTCTCAAAAAATAATTTGTTAGCTCACTGTCATCGTGAGATACTAAAAATTGTGAAAATTAGTGTACAAGTTAAAAAAAATCATAATCTTGTTGCTACTTAAGTAGAATTGTGTGATATAAATACCAGCGTATATATTTCACTAGGTTAGACATTATGTATTACATGTGTGGAATAAATTTAATTTTTTGAAAGCATTAGTTTTTTTTGAAAATTTTGAATGTTAAATGTTATCAACTATTGGTAAATTAATAATTAAAAAAATCAAAAATGACAAATAATAAAGATAAAAAAATAATAAAATTTTAAAATATGATGTAATTGAAATCTTATAATTTAGTAAATCTTAAAAAAAAATACTAGCATAAGGAAAGTTAAATTTTAGATGTATAGTTATTTAGTTAATTCACTTAAAAGGCCTATTATTTAATATCTTAAAGGAACTTACCAGCAGGTAAGACAATTACTTACCAATAATTAAATCAATCAAACAAAATAAAGCACATGATTTTGAAAATTAATGTTGGAAATTTCCGGAGCGATTGGTTGTATAGAAAAATATGAAAATTATTAATTTAAAATGGAAGAGAGAAACACTGGAAAAGAAATAAGAAATTCATATAAGAAAAAGAAACAATTTAGTAAGTGTTCAAAATCATTTTAATTCAATTGTGTTTATGAGATTAAGCGGGAAAACCAACCTCAGAATGCATAGAATCGTGTTATGTGTCTCCAAAAACCTTGGTTTATTAGAATAAATAGATAGATGTAGCAAAAATTATAAAAAGTAAATTATATATATTTTTGTTGAATTAGATTTATTGATTCATGAAAATAAAATAGATATATGAAAATTGATCGTGTACTTTAGACTGTATAGAAAAGTTGTCCCGTATGAAAAGCAACGCATAAATACAAACATAGATAGATCTGTGAACCTTTAAGTTTTATTTCTCCTCTATAATTATTTATTTGAAATAAAAGAATTAAATAATTGTAAAACTCATACACTTCAGTGAAAATAAGACAAAGTAGCAACATTTTGATAAAGAGAATGAAATAGTATTATGAAATATAGAAGATAATATACTTTTGGTGCTTGGCACATGAATCCTTATAAATTAAACTTAAATGAATGATTGGATGTTTAAATTTGGACATACTTATAATTTTAAAATCAACTATGTTGTTTTTAACAATTAAGTTAACTTAGCACACTAGAATATTTATTAAATTATTAAGAAGGTTATTTAATAATACTAATTTTTATATCCTATGTGTCGAAATAAGATAAGTATACACGAAAAGTGAAATTTATTTATTATGGTGGAGTGTAATCATCATTGATTATTTGAAAATTTAATACTGCTTTTTTAAATTAAAAGTAACATCATAAGGAAATATAAAATACTTGCTTTACATAAAAATATGATTCATTTTATTCACAGAGGTGGTATTAATTTTTTTTATAGAATTAGATGAAATGTTAGTACATAAACTTGTTATTTTCATTACTTTTGTTTTCAAGTCCAGAATCAATATAAAAAACATGATCAATTAGCTAACTCCCAATTGTTTATTAAACACAAAAAAAATATATTCAAAAACTTAGTTACAAATCATACATGAGCCTAAATCTTGGCTATGTATTTACCGGCTAAAACATAACACTATTTGAATATAACTAGAATTGTTAAACTTTAAGATCCAACGATCTTGTTAGAGTCCTATTTAACTACAATATTAACACCAAATAATAGTAATTAAACTTAACTTGACCGGCTTGTGAACTTAGATCCCCCAACTTCACTCGTTGTGAATTGAATTAAAATTACCACCAAGAGTATCCAAAACTGTTACTTTATTAAACCACATAAAATCATAACTAACTCACAAATATGGATTACTGATACAGTAAATATATGTATGTTATGCATAAATTATTAGAGTGGGTATAATGTAACATATTTTACTAACTTTTAACTTTTTTAAGTTTTAACATTACTTATCAATATCATGACTAATATAAATTAATACCATATAATAAGACTATAAAGCTACTCACGTCAATGTTACTATACACTTAAACATCATTTCATAAAATTATAATCAGTTTATGATTGGTACAAGTCATTAAAAAGAAAATAAAAGCGGCACCATTCATGCTCTAAAATTTTAATAAACTAAAATTCACAACAACACTTACATGGTTGATCTAACAAATTAACTAGATAAATCAATAGATCTCATGATTTAAAGATATCTGGTACACTTAAAGAATCGTCATTAATAAAATAACTCTGGCTCGTACTTATCTATGTGGATGCATACATGCATCTAAACTTCATGCATTAATACTATCTAATGTCTAGACAAACGTACAATACGAGCAATACGCAAGTCTTGCTTGCACAAAGCTTACGCTTTGTTGATGTTACACAAGTTAAAAGTGATACACAGTCAACACGCATACTATGATTTCAATCTATATCAATGGATCAAAACATAATTTGCAAGCTAAAGTAGGTACAAACCATAATATCACATAAGTCATTGTTATAAACGTCATTATCTCTAATACAAAAATATATCACATCAGAAATGACTACTTCGTTATTTTCTCTCGAAATGATTTTAGTAGATGATTTTTTTCATTTGATTAGACATTTTTAATAAATCTCAAAAATAGACAAATGTCACAATTACCAAAAAGAAATAAGGTTTATTTTGGGACTATCATTATATTATTAAAATTTCAAAATACACCGTTGAATTGCACCCTTTTTCTTTTGAGGCACAAAATCAATTTATCTTCAAATTTACATGTAAAAATACATTATTACAAACTCACCCCTACATTCCTTGAATTTACACTTCTCCCCCTTCGTATCCTTATGATGTTATATGTATGTATATATATTATTATAACCAATACAAATTACGAATATGATACGCCATAACAATTGTATCAAAATCCATGTTTCGTTGCTTTCCGAATTCATTTTCGTCAAAGCAAACCTCGTAACCTTACTCCTTCGACATGGCGTCGTCAATGCTTCGATACCTTTTGTCTCATCCAATGCGAGAAGACCAACGGATCGGAATTGTAAAGATATGCATAACTTAGGGGCAAAAAAGTTAAGTTTGGGGGCGAGGATTGACGAGAAAGTGTAAGAGATTAACGAATCAATCAGACTCGTTATTTCCCATTTTTACCCTCGGTTTAACACCGTAATAACTAACATACCATTTAACAAACTTTCTCAACCCAGTCGCCAAGTCGGTGGTCGGCTTGTACCCGAAATCCCGATACGCCTGGCTCACATTAGCGTGAGTAAATGGAACGTCACCGTTTCTAGGCATCTTAACAACACGCTTCTTCGCCTTCACATTCAACAAACCCTCCAATATCCCCACCAACTTCCCCACCGTCACCGGCCACGTATTCCCCAAATTATACACCCGCAACTGCGCAGGCGCCCGCTTCTTCCCACCCTTCCCCGTACTCTTCTCCGCCGTATCCACCGCCCCCAAACACCCCTTCACCACATCGTCAATGTACGTGAAGTCACGCGCCACCTCCTCACCATCGCGCGTCACGTAAACATTAATCGCCTTCCCCTGAATAATATCCTTAGTAAAAAAAAAATACGCCATGTCGGGCCGGCCCCACGGCCCGTACACGGTAAAAAACCGAAGGCCGGTGATAGACAGCCCATAAATATGATTATAACTATGGGCGATCTCCTCACCGGCCTTCTTCGTCGCGGCATAGAGACTCGCCGGGCGATCCGTCCGGTGAGTCTCCGCGAACGGAACCTCCGAGTTCAGCCCGTAAACCGAGCTCGACGAGGCCCACACAACCGCGGGCTGCGGGTCCGCGGTTTTCGCGACTTCTAGAACGTTCACGAACCCCGCGATGTTAGACCTAACGTATGATTGAGGGTTCTGCATGGCGTAACGAACACCAGCTTGTGCAGCTAAATGCAGCACATGAGTGAAGGGAACAATGTCGAAGAGCTTCGATAACAACTGAGCGTCGTTAATGTCACCATCGACGACGAAAACGTCGTGTTGATTTAAGAGGTTTTGTCGCGCACGTTTTAGCGACGGATCGTAATACGAGTTGAAGTTATCGAGCCCTAGAACACCGTCACCGCGTTTTTTTAGGGCTAAAGAGCAGTGAGTTCCGACGAAGCCTCCGGCGCCGGTGACGAGGACGGAGAGGCCGTTCATTCTACGCGGTGTTGAGGATCGCCGGACTTGTTTCTCCCAGGCGGCGGAGGCGGTGTAGAAGGCGGAGGATAGGAGGCGGTGGGTGGTGGTGGTGGTGGTGGTGGTGGTGAGGGGTGGGGGGTTGAAGGTGAGGAAGAGGATGAGGATGAGGGCGAAGAGGAGGGAGAGGCGGAAGAGGAGTTTGGAGGCGGCGGAGAGGAGTTTGGTGGTGGTGAGTTTGGTGGTTTTGGTGGAGTCCGGCGGTGGCGCCATTGATTCCGGCGAGGAGGTGGAAGAAGGTGTTTTTGTGGTGTCTGAGAGTGATGAAGAGATGTGGGAGAAGGAGGATATAAAGCTACAAAAGGGTGTGGGGAGAGAGTAAATATATATTATTTGTTATATTCCCTCTCTCAAAAACCAATTTCAAAATTTATCATATTTTATCCTGAATTTTTTTTTTTTGAATTTTAGAAAAAGGTTTTCTCCCTAAAAAATGTTCTAAAAACACTTTTTATATAAGGATGTATAAAAATATATTTATAAATAATAAAAAATAATCATAAAAAAAAGTTAAATATAAACATTTCTGAAGTAGAAAAAAACTTTTAATAAAAAAGTTAAACAATATCTTTTATAATTAGAAATCGTCATAAACGAACCGAATTTAACCAACTAAACCGTTCAAAACCGATCTATTCGGTTCGATTATCTGATTTAACCTATTAAACCCGTATATTATTCGGTTTATATGGATAATTGAACCGAATAAGCAAAATTCTGTGTAATCGTTAACCGAACCATAAACCGAATTCACGATTTGATTTGGTTTTTTCGGTTAGACATATGGTTCAGTTTTCAATTATTATCTGTGTTTGGCTATTTTGAACATTAATAATTACTATAATTAAAAATAATAAAAAAACAAAAAATATTAAAGACCAAAAGAAATAATAAATGAATAAAACTTAAAAAATTTTATTTTTAACATATTAAGGGGTGATACGGTAACTAAAAAACATATAATAAAAATTTAACTATTTTAAAAAATTAAAGGGAAGAGTATAATAAGTAAAAATAGTTTAAAGGGTATGTTATTTAAATAGATTATGTTTAAATAAATTCTGTAAGTTTTTATGTGAGTAGAATTATGTATTTATATTTACGTGTACACAGTCTATCGTGTTATTTAAATATTTTATTAAATTGTTGTGTTATTAGTTTTTTTTAAGAAAGAATCCAATCTACTACGGTTGCTGATTATGTTTCAGATGATATATGATATTTTAACCGACTTATATGTTTGTTTTTTAGTTGAGATTGTATCTCTAACCTTACTAGGAGAAAATCTATAACTGAAAAAGTTTATGGTTCAACCTAAAATATTTTTGTTTAGAACGAAACTTGAGTCATAGACCTCTAAATTTTTAGTGTTTTATGTATCTCATCTCAATAACCTAAGCTAACTAAGGATCATAGCTAATCTATTACTTACTGTAACAGTGTCTACTACAAGACTTGAACACTCAAACACAAAAAAAAAAACATTATTTTACACACTAAATGCATTGTCATGACAGATGAGTTTTGGTTGTTATTTTATCAGTGATCGTATATATACTTTGGTTTTATATAAAAGACAAGATAAGTTGTAAGAATATGTATGATAACACAACGTTTTGAAAATGTAAGAATAAAATTAAACTTACGTTGAATTGAAAAAAACTTGCCACACTCAAACCGCACAGATTTAATTAAGTGACGAAGCACTTCGAGGCAAGTATTAGGCATCAATGAGTAGGAGGCGTGAAGGTCGCTGTAAAAGCTTGGGCGAGAGCCCGGGTCGAGCAGCACTTGGTGCAGATCTTAATGGTAGTAACAAGTATTAAAAAGACAAGTTAAATGATTGTTTTCGGATGTAAAAGTTACTTACGTGAATATTTGTATCATGTAAGGTCGGATGAATTTGCCGTTAAAATGTTAAGAGAAATTCACTAGTTAGCTCTTCATTGACTACAATGTCAACACTTAAAAAGTATACAATATGCTATATTCTTTATGCATTCTCACAACCTTAAAAATTTTGTAATCTTAAAAGGTACTAAAGAAAATATGCCAAACATTATGTTGTTTAGAAGAAAAGTAACTTATATTCTATTTAAGTTTTTATACAAATGTTCGTTAAAATATGTTGTTTTTTCACATGATATTTACCGATAAAAAAATTTAACTTCTTATCTAAGAGCATCACCAATCTTAAAAGGTTAACAAACCCCCATATCATCTTTCTCTCTTCTCTCCCCAAGAATCCCCCCTCTCCGCTCATATAACCTGTCATCTTCTGTTAGAAACAACATGTAAGAACATACCGCACGAGCTTGCTTCTCTGTTTTAGATACAGTGATGTGAATCAAACGTCTTTCGTACTAGCCTGACCACATGTTTTGAGAACAATTAAGCTCAATGCATGCTTCCTTAGTCAAACTATCATGAGTTATAAAGATCATACTGTTTAAGTTGTCACATATGTAATATGTAACCTTAGTCTCTTGATCCGTTTCACTCCATTTGTGACCTAACAACCATATATTGAGATGGTCTAAGTGATTTTTCAACATGATATTTAAACATTGTTGGACTTACTAATCGTACATATTGTGTAACACCCGGCCCCTCACACCACCAATATTGTCCGCTTTGCCCACGAGGAGCTCACGGATTTGCTTTTGGTTGCCCGGGTGAAAACTTCCTAGGGGGGTCACCCATCCCTGGATTGCTGTCACCTGAGCAAGCTTAACTGTGGAGTTCTCCTCTCATCCACAGTCAATACGCCCAAAACGCGTTGGTGATATTAGATGTCAGACATTACTTATGAACCAGGAATCTCTCCTGTCCACGGCTGATACGGGTTATATGTAGGGTGTCACATATTGCGTATTTTATTGAATTATTAATTAGTTCTATAAAAGGAATAGTACATGTTTTTATATAAACTAAATAACTGTTTTTATATATTTATTAGTATAATATATAAAGAATAGATTTCAATATGAATATTGAATAGATTTCAATATGAATATTAAAGTGAACAATCTTTCAATTTGTCTCCCTTCCCACTCAATGGCCAGCTAATTATGATTCTCGTGGTGTATAGAATATCTTATGGCATGTGAATACTTTCTAGAGGCCCTCCTTTTATATATTTTATACTTCGTAATTAATATGAAATCTTGTTTTGCATCTAATATGAGCTATGATCTTTAACACCCTTTTAGTATGTATTTAGTTACCTTCTATTACGTTTTAGTTTTAGTTTATAAAAGTTATTAGATTATATTATTACTTTAGATTCCAAACCTTAAATAAAGTAACTTTTCATCAATATCTCTAAAACTAAACCAACTATTGAATTGACGATCTAATGATTCAGTAGTTAAACACACGAGTTTAACGTAGAAGTGGCCGTCCAACAAAAGGAGAAGGCAAATATTGATGGTTTGTCACTGGTTTTCGTCTATTTAGTTTGATTCAACCGAAAACCGGTTATTTTATTTGTATTTTAACTAAAGGCGACCTTGAGAATTCTAAATATAAATAGTATGATATGATAAGTTTTAAAAAAATACTTTTAACTTATAACAGAAAATTTGGTATTGAGTCAAACGTATTAGAGATTGGGTGGTAGGTCATGTAGTCAACTAGTCATGTGGTCAAACTTATTGCTTTAAACTTGGGTCAATATAATAAAGGTGAGCATCATTTATCTTGTTTACTTAAGAAAAATAATAGGGAGCACTAAATTATAAGATTTAGAAAGAAATAGAAGGAATAAAATCAGATCTCTAAAATATATAATTCACACATGTGAATTATAAATTCTATGAATGGTTGAGGTCTTGAGTATCTTGATAAGACATTATTTACTAAAAAACACACAAACACACAGATGTATTTTTTCAATTATCTTTCTAAAAACTAAATTTATTATTTCTTTTTTTATAAGACATAAACACTCATTATTTTCATGTCCGATTTGCTCATTCATCACCTTAATACATATTCAAGAGTGATTTGCTCGTTTCATCACCCTTGGATAAGATCCGAGTCTGTAGGGGTGTTTAAGGGACACCTTATACTAGAAAACACACCCTTGATTAGTATGGTGGATCAAATTTTATCGAGGACGACGAGCCCATTAAAGATGGTGATTGTAACACCCTAAGAAATTCTCTCATTAATTGGATAAAGTTCATCAAGATAAATTAGGGCTTGCACGTATTTCAAAGAAAATAAGATAGGAGATATTGACATGGTTTGGGAATGTGTGAACAAGACAAATGTCGAAACTTGTTAGAAGCGCGAACCTCGTAGTGTAGTAGAAGAGTGTAGCCAAACCTAAACTAACTTAGGTTGGGCAGGTTAGATATGGTTTGTTAGGTTTGCACATTTCCAAGGACATAATCAGGTAGTTCTTAAGAACACGGATAAAAGTTAATGATTTTTAAAGGAGCGTATAGACTTGATATTAGCTAAGTTTTGGTGCTTGTCATATTCTTAGTTTTTTGTCTTTCTTCTTAGGTGTCGGTGTTGGTTATTTTCTAGGTGATTAGTGTTCAATTTTCTACACTCTTTCTTCATATTTCTTCTACTACTATCAAATTCTACATTCTACTTGTACATATTCATTTTTTAAGTCAAAAGTCTCTTTTGAAAGTAGAATCTCTATTTTTCAGGACAATTTTTTTTTGTCATCATCTTATTTTTATCAGATCCTATTTTATGAGTGATATCGTTTGTCTGTTGAACTAATGAATGACCATGTACTCGGACTCGTGAGTTACATACTTTAAGCGTGTGTGAATAGGGATGGGAGGTTTGTTTGTTATGAGAAATCACACCAACTCATAAGTACTACAATCAAATGATCAATAGTAAAATTGAAAAAGACATAAATTGAAAGGCAAAAACACAGGAAAGTTCCTTAACATGAGATTCTATCTAGGACAATAAAGTAGGAAAGAGAGTGTTTGAAGCAGAATTGGACAAAAAAGCCGGTTAGGAAACCGGTTCGGAAAAAAACCGGAACCGGTTTCAAAGAAAAACCGATTTGGCCCAAACTGACCCGAACCGTCGGTTTGTATGCCGGTTTGGTAACCCCACGCTCGTTTAAAAAGTTAAAAACCGGTTAAACCGGTCCTAAAACTGGTTTATTAAAAAAAACCAGTTTCAAACCGGTCCAAACCGGTTTGGCAGGTTTGAGTATCCGGTGAACCAAACCGGTATGTAACCCGAACCGGTTTTAAAAAAAAACCGGTTTGACCCCACGACAAATAAACCGGTTCAGTTTTGAACCCGAACGGTTTAGATAAAAAAACCGGTTTGTACACCTTTAACTTGAAGCATGGTAACAACATAACATATGTTAGTATGTTACACCCTCCAACACAATAATTAACGGTTTTGGTATACAATCTATGAATGAAACTTATCTTGATTTGTTTAAGATAATATCATTTTAAACAGAAAATTTGTCTTTCTATTACTCGTACGATCTTTTCTATCATAAATAACTTTATCAAAAAATTAATTTTGATATCTATGCTTATTTATCATTTTTAGATTATCTAAGTTTGTCTCTTTCTTTTAACCTCTCAATACAATCACTTATCTCTCTTGGTTAATGTTTACATGAATCGACTTAGTTACTAATTAAGTTATATTATAAAAACTAACATTTTATGAATTTCAGTTGAGATAGATTTTGCCAGTTTTTTAAAGCTTTTCAAGATAAACCATGATATATATGTTATGATAAAATGTATTGCTATCAACTAATTGCACATGTAACTCTTATCTTTTACACCCGTATATTTATGAAGTGTTCCCCATATGACATGACATTTTGATAGTTACAACTATTATATATAGGTCTCCTTGTGTTAAAACCAAGACTTTTTAATTGGATAGTTATCATAAGATTCTCTTCTATACCTGCTACTATTAAGTGTCCGACTCATGTTTTTCTTTAAGGCAAAAAAAACTCATCTTTATATATAGAAATCGACAAATTCCAGTGGTAGGGGGTCAGTAGACCCTCTTGATTCTTGAACCTTCCTTGTTTTCACACTTGAACATGATGTTGCGACATGAAATATCATCAAAAGCTTTGTCTAAAAACAGGACCAACGTAAACAAAGGTCCCAATCTCTTTGTGAAGACTAATGGCATTACAAGACGCCGCTAATTAGAGCAAAAGAAATAAAGATGAAGGAAGAACAACGCCATTCGGTTTCAAACGAGTGCAAGCACGATGAAGAAAATAAAACTACGAAATAATATCGTTTTCAATAAGTATCACATACCCTAACTACGATTATTCCATGTGATTGTTTATAAATTATTTTCACAATATAAACATATAAACCTAGAAAAAGAAATACACGTATAATGAAAATATAGTAGAAGTTGCTTTAATGATATGACGTTCAGAATCTAACCAACGATATTTAAAACGTATTAAATTCCATAAATATCCCCGTTAAATGGTAGAATTCAATAATGTTGCCCAAGAACTTCAATGACCAATCTTCAAAATTCAAATGGTATTAAAGTCACTTTAGGACCACAAATATGGTAGTGCAATGGAGTTACATGCCTTTGATCTTATATGTTTACTTCAACTTGATACTCAAATTTATTTCAAGAAAGTAACAATACCAAACTAAAAAGTAATGATAGCTAACACATATGTAGTTCAGAAATAACCAAATTACCCATGGTATAGGAGCCCGAGCTCCACGTTAGAAATTTCTGGTAAAACCATTGTCGAACCCAAAATCTTCCACATACGACAACAAATATCTCTCCCCTCCTCTTTCGCCATGCTCGTCCACCCCCCACCCCCGCAGGTCTGTGGCTACGGTTATGGTTATAACAATAATAATCATTAAAATCTCGACAACTTCATCAAGAATGTATGTTTTTTTAAGGCTGTTAAAATTTAGTTTAAAAAGATAAAATAAAAATATGGCCTCAGAAATTTCAGGTTCATTTTTGAGTTCACTGCCGTAACATTTTTCAAGCAAGTGATATCTTCCGAGATTTAACACCAATTCAAGATCTCAACGCCATAATATGAAGATCTCAACGTAATCGTCAACATCTTGACATGCGTCAAAATTCCAATAGCTAGATTTGTCAAGTATTAGAGCTTTCACAGCCCGTTCCTTAAATTAATGTAAGTGTATTCTTTATATTATACTGTATGGTTATAAGTGGTTGTGAGTGAAGGATATGGAAAATTTACTGTTTAATCTGTATTTTTGGGAAATACTATTCAAAATTCTATAATGTTTTTAATATATTTTAAGTGGTTGTGAGTGGAGGAGGGAAAAAAAGTAATGATAAATATATAAAAAGTATTATTTAATTGAAAAAAAAAATTAATGATTTTTAAAGTAATTATTATGGATAAGAATAAAGAATGGGTTGTGAATACTCTTATAGAGCACTAGCAATAAATAACCGTATAGCAATAAATAACTGTATAATCTCTACTGAGAGTTGTCACTATTATGTTACTCTATTTTACTTCATAGAAAATAGTTAAGAAAACATTGAAAAGATTATTAAAAAAGGAAAATACAAAAGAAATGAAACAACAGAAAAAATACAAACTACCTCTTATTCACACACCAATAATAATAATAATTTTGAACCATTTCTTTTGGTTTCTGACCATTTCATGACATCATATCTGTTGTTGTATGAGAAAATATAATAATAAGCAGACTATGATTCGTTGAAAGTATAAAGAATAAATCCAAAGGACATGATCATCATAAGATTTAAGGGACAAAGGGATCCCATACCTCCGGTCCCCACCACCACAAACCACCGTCACCGGTGGCACATGACCACCATTATTAATTATTATTATTACTTATTAGAGAGAGAGCGTGTGTGAGTGGTGGGGCTATGCACATGGTGGCATTTATATATACATATATAATAAGAGAGAGATATTATTTAAGTGGTGGGTGGTGATTAAAAGTCACATGTCCAAATTGCCCCCTTGGGTTAAACAAGTTAGAGTTGGAGATGAATGAGTGACAAGTGATAAAGATGTCAGGTTTCTGATATGGTGGTCATGCTTTTGAGTGTCTATTTATTCCACTAGAATAGTAGAGGTGAAATTCATATTTCATATCTTTCTTGGACTCTGTCAATAATTGAATTATGAGTGTGAGCGAGTGAGATTATATTAATACATTTGTTCGGAACCGAATGAAAATATTAAAAATGCTTTATGAAAAGAAAGAAGGTTCATTTTCCCACATAGTTCGTCGTTCAAATCAACCGTAAAGTAAATGAAGTTGCAAGCCTAAGCCAAAAAGGTACGAACGAAGTGACGAGCCCTTTTAAAGTTTAAAAGGCTTGCTGGGTTATTGAAATCACTCAAGCTTCGCGTCGGGCTATAATATAAGATACAATGTACCACTTGACCGGTAAGGAAGAGTTTTCGTAAGAGCTGGACGACTCTAATTTCACTCTTGTCATGTCTACCATCGCTTGCATAATTATATGGAATTGTAACATAAATCTTGACACTTGCAATGTATTATATTATATAATATTGATATAGACAATTGAAACGACATGACATCACCTTCCCAACTAGAGCGGGATAATCAGACACCGAAAGCCACCCCTATCATGTTTACCATCGTATTCATAACAACCTTTATGAATTGTAATGAAATGAGCACATAAATCTTGACAATGTTGAAAATTCATTGAACATAAACAAAATAACCACTTGAACCACAATGTATGAGTCAAGAGCCTGGGAGGACATACACGTTATTAAGTGACTGAGTGACACATATCCAATCACCCAAAACTGTTACAATGTCTGCTATATTAATATATTATATAGAATCAAATGTATAACAAATAATACTTTAAATTTATTAAAGTTTAGCAACTCAAAATTAATAAAATTTTACAATTATAGTTAAGTATTTAACATTTCAAGTAATAGTTCTATATAACTTGTTAAGAGAGTTTATGGTCCCAAGTCCCAACATACAGTATAATGTCTGTCAGTGAAAAAGAGGGTTGCAAGGGGAAGAGAAGTATCCTACTTTACGCACAATGGATAGAAAAATAAAATCCCAAATACAATTTGTTAAGAGAGTTTATGGTCCCAACATTAAAAAAGGAATAATAATAATAATTTGTGTTCCTTTTATTTATTTACTTTCTACAATTTAACTTAAAAATCAATACAATTGTCCATGACCTAGTGGCCTACTAGTATTGGTAAGTGTCTCGTAAAAATGATAAGTTTAAATCCTTGTGAATACAAAGTTGATATCTACTATTTAGGAGTGAAAAAGCTGTTAAAAAGACAATAAATGCAATTTGTTGTAACCAATAATAATTTGGCCATCAGTCACCGGACCTACATTCTATAAAGAATAAAATGTTACTCGACAAAAGTACCTTTACATAAAACCGCTCACCCCATCAAAAACTTAACTATTTCTAAACTAGCAAGAGTAAACAGCCACGAGGCAGATTTTTTTCATTTGCTTAAAATGGGTTATACATGAGTCGTTATTATAACGCGGTGGTCATATCAATGATGTTTGTGGCGGTTGGGTTCGGTGTACACATGCCTAGATGCCAATATAACACAACATCAAACATTAAACTACATTACGCCTAACAAATGCAACGAAGATGCACATCTATGTTCAATTTGGCAGAAAAATCATTTTCATAACCTAACCAAACTCCCAAAATCAAGACAACACAAAAGATCACTCTGAGAGAACCAGAGCTGAGTGACTCACCATTCGCTCCTTGTACACCGAGTCAACACAGCACGAGTGACCATAAATATAGATGAAGCACAAAGTGTTGTGAAAAGTTGAATAATGGTTGCACCGTCTAGTAAATCAATCAAAGATTTCCTGGGCTTCAATGATGCTGTGCTGGCTGAAAGACAGACAATTTTATGTGAAAACCTTCATAAATATAATCTTTTGATTCAGAATATTAACAAAACTTAGTTTAGGATTTACTGGTCATCTTTTGCAACCCGATAATATTTTTCTGCATGTTGGCGTTGACCGATAAGTTGAGCAAATCGTTCATCATGGGTGATAACTATCAGTTGAAAATTTTCCTGTCCTTTTCTATCTTCCATTATTCTGGGAACCAAAAAAGTCAATGCAAGACAGAGCGTTTGATGTTTGAGATTGAAAATTAAATGTAAAACATGAAAAACAGTTACCTTAAAAGAGCTGCAGCAAGACTTTCAGCATTTGGGACATCTAGGTTGGTGGTCGGTTCATCAAGTGCAAGTATTCCACAGTTGAGACAAAATGTTTCAGCTAAAGCCAACCGGATTATAAGTGAAGCAAGTACCTGAGAACCCATTCGCAAATATAATTCACTGCTTGTAAAGTATGCAATTCGGCCCGTTTACTTATGAATGGGTCAAATTCAGTTGTTTTCTACCCCCCCATAAGTTGAAAGAGCTAAAGAGGTTAAAAGTCGCTGAAAGTGTAATCTTAAGGTATACGCCCAACATCATATCTTATTCCAATTTCCAAAAATAATTTAATTACTATTCAAAAACACATCAACTAAAAATGGACTAATGTGTCGGCAGGTCCACCCAGCCAGATCTGGGACATTTGAACCCAAGGCAGTTTTGACCCGTTATCCAACTAGCCCGACCTCAACACATACACAACCTATAAGGATTTGAGATATAAATATTACCAAAATATAACGGCATACTAAAAAGTACAGATTGTGTAATAGTGTATAATAGATTCAAAGTTAGAGATATGACAGACCTTTTGACCAGCACTGCACCTTCCACGCATTTCCAGCTCAGCATCACCAGTTTGCATAACGACCTGAAGTTACATTTCAAAACATAAACATTGTTGAAATTTAAGAATAAAATAATTAGCAGTTTAAGGATCTTTTACCTTGTAGCTGTAAGAACGTGTACCACCACCTTCCGCATCTGAATGAATACTAATGTAATCTATATCCTGCCCTCTATATGTTTGCTGCCATAATTCTCTTATTATTTTATTTATTTCTTCCATTTTCATACTGTGGAACCGCATGAGTGCCCTAATAGCACGAAAGAACATTAAGAAGTTTTTTGCAGTTAGCAGTAAACACTAGAAAGGAAATTTAAACCCGGCTACTTCTGAAGAGATCAAACAGGTAAAATAAAAAAACAGCTTCTTAAAGACGATGCATATCGGTCAACCAGGTCAATTTATAAAATCTCCTAAATTATTTTCTTCATTAAGCTAAATTGCTATAAGAAAAAGAGTGTTTGGGCTCAACCCAGCTTGTTCCCAGCTGTACATGTTTTGACATGAACCCATTTTGACTTGTTACCCAACACAACCTACCTGCTTATTGCTTATTAACAGGTCAAACGAGTAATATAGCTTTAAGAAAGAGGGGTAAAATTGGTCGGTCAATGGTGCATAAAATTTCATAAGTCGAAACATTTAATTAGATTATTTACAAAATAAAAACTCCTGTAATCATATTTGACACCCTACTCTTTGTAGAAAATTTGAAAATTTAAAGAAACATCAGACTACATGTTATGATCCGAGCGCATTTTGACCTGTAACGGCTTTACCAACCCACCTGACCTGCCCATTTGCCACCTCCAGCAAACCATGAAAATTCAGGTCTACAATTTTCAGATGGCCAGAAGAGATAAAGAATCCACAATAAGCTAAAAGTGTGTGACAATGAGAAAGAAAAAAAGCTCACTTGTCAAGCGCGTTGAAATATTTGTTCAGATCCTTGTTAGCCATCTCAGTGGTCTGTAAAAACACATCAAGTTAATGGCATTGCAAGTACTAAAAACTAAAAGTTCATTATATAACAGGGAAATCAAAATTAATAATTTATAATCACCTTGAGTTTAAGTAGCTGATCAAAATATCGTTTGTCAATGTCTTTATATTCAGGATTCTTAAGCTCAATTTTGTTCTTAGATATAGCCTTCTGATATACAGCCACAGTACCATGGTACTTGTTTAGCTGCAAAATACAACAGAATTTGTCATTTGCATTCACGTTCAGGTAATATCAAATATATGGTCCTAAATCCAGTATATGAAGGATATAACATGATTTTCACACCATAATAGGGCATGGGCAGATGATAATATAGTCATAGACGTATATAAAAATAGCATTAAATAATGATACTACAGTCATAGTATTCATAAGATAATAATAGTCAATAATGATAAAAATATTGACCGCAGGGTACAAGTTATAAAACTATGATGTCACCATAACACTAATAAAATGTCACTTAGAGTTGATAATTTCCGCACATTTACTTATGAATGGATCGGCCTTATGTTATACTTCTAACATTCCAGACGAACAAAAATATCTTGTAATGAAACAGGTGAAACTTATAAAAATAAGCTAAAGCCTATTTTTAATAAATGAGCTGCCTTTATATCATTTCTTTCAGGAAAAAAACGTAAAACTACTGAAACAATATAACTTGTGTCATCATCTTTGACACAATCAAGATTTACACAACATTTGAATATGTTGGAGAATTGGTAATTCGAGTCAACCTGAACACACCCATTACCAAGCCACTCACCTTACCCTAGTGTCCCACATACCTCAGAAAGAAGCCTCTCTCTCTCTTTGCTAAGTTTTCCAAGATCAGCTTCAGTAGCAGAACTGCCACCCATGGCAAGCATTCTTTCTTCCAGGGATTCAATTTCAAGAGTGCACCCATCAACTTTCGCTTTTACTTCCCGATATTTTAAATTGTCATCAATATCACGTCTTAATTTATCTTGGTTACGAACCACATCCGCAGTTTTGTTTATTTCAGCCGAGAGTTCCTGTTTTCTATTATTATAACTTTGAAGCTTAGAATGTTCTAGAGCCTGTTTTTCTTCCAGGTTCTTTAGTTTCTCAGGGATATTCTCATTTTCATACCTGGTGTAAAGAACATTAGAAGTCAGCAGATACAACCGTTGATTATAATAAAATATTAAAATGACAAATTTAACTCTTGAGACAGAGAACTTGCCTTTCGATTTTAGAATTCAATTTATCAAGTGTGTCAACGCCCAGAAGATACTTTCTCTTCAACTCAGATTGTTCATTGTATTCTTCATTGACTTTGTTTTTCATACTTTCATAAGCTATTCTATAATTCTCTACCTCCTTGGATAAAGGACCCACAGCTTCTTCTAAATGCTGAAATTCAAAGAAAGGAAATTTGGGAAACACATACTTTTCAGGATAAAAAGCATTTAAAGGTTCATGATAATTAGTGAAAAGAGGTGTGAAGGAATTGAAAGCCGCTCAAAGTCTATATTCAATGCATACAACCTCATAAATTATTTTGTTCAAAGATTTAGTTTATTATTGTAATAATAATGTTTTTGTAAATTGTAATCATGATTAAGGAAATATTTATTTAAAAATAAACGAACAAAAAAGTGTAAGTGGCTCCATGCCTTGACAAAACCCGGTCCAACCTATTTCCCCAATCTGGTTTTGACCCTTCACCTGACCTATATCTATGTCAAGTTGATTCGTCCTTGAACAGACATATTTGTAAAGGGGCTCACCCAACCAAACCCGGCCTCAGTCGTTTCCCTAATTTAGTTTTGACTCGTTACCAGATCCACCCATCTTGCCACCTTTAACAGACTCTCTTGATCTTAATGTCAAGTTTATCTATCCATTACAAACGTATAAATGAGCAACTTCGCCAGGCACGTTCCCTGATCCAATTTTGACTTGTTGCCTAACTCGTCCATCTTTTGACCTCGTATCGAATTACCTTGATCTCAATGTCAAGTTGATTTGTCTCTTCATCCATTTGTTCAAGCTCGTCTTCAACCTTCTTAAGATTCTTCAAGGCATTCTCCACTTTCACCTTCTGTTCCCTCTCAATAAGCCATCTTGAAGATACCCTTTGTAAATCAAGCTCCACTTCCCTTCTTTCCTCTCTTAATTTTCCCAATTCTCTTTCCAGATTTTCCCTGTATTGAACCAGATTAGAATTCATTAGGAAGAGGACAAAATCCAAACTCATTAGAAACTTAATGTCAAAATGTATACATAGGCCATTCAAGTATTCATAAGTTTTCAATGAGGCCACTTAGCTATCTTGGTGGCATCCAAGTATCAATTTGGTTTCGGTTCCAATGGGTAAAAAGCATGGCAGAGAATTGAAAATGACAAACACTTAAGTTTTAAGATTTTGCCACATATTTGAATAGGTTCAGAGGTTTTCTATTATTTCACAACCCTAAAGTGACAACTTTAAATGTAGGGCCGTTTTCCCCATTGTACAACTTGCCACCATATTTGTTGGAATCAGCATAAGCAAAACCAAAGTGATACATGGTTGGCCTATAAAGTTGTTTTAATATTTGGGTGGCTGTAGTGAAAACTTTAAATACTTGAATGTTTTATGTATACATCATAACAAAAGTTACAGATTCATACTTTGCATTTTGGGCAGTATTAAGCTCCAGCTGCAGTTCTTCCAATGACTTAACACCTACCCCGCTGATTTCAAGTTTATACTCGAAGTCCTCAACTGACTTCTGCAGCTTTTCAATTTCACCAAGAAGTCTGTCACAAGTGTCTACAGGTTGCTTTAAGGATTCAACTAAGTCCTTATCCGAACTTATTTGAGCTAAAACACCCAATACCTACATTGTTTATAAATGTCGGTTAAATAGTTCTCTATATGAAAATATCAAGAAATATAAGCAAAAAAACCATGGCACAAATACATGCGACGAAAACATATGTGCAGGGATGTGCAACGGACCGGTTTCCTGTTATGACCATACTAGAAAGAAAAACAAGACCGTATAGTACTGTCTTTGTGTTGTTCCGTGATGGTGAATCAGAGTCAAACTTTTGGTCTAGTGATTCAAGCTTAACTCATTACCTAAATGACCCTATCTCATTTAAAGAAAAAAAATTGCTTTTGGAACGCCCTTGACTGGAACCAAACTAGACTAAGCATAACCATTTCCAGTTTGGTTTGACAGTTTCAATCGTTTGGACTGATTTTTACACACCCCAACATATATGAAACAGAATTTCATATTATTGTCATCATGAATTACATCATCAAGGGCTTGAGTTTTTTGTTCCAACTCCTCTTTCAACTCGATCAAGTTCTTCTCCGCAACGGGAATAGATTCTTTGCAAATTTTGTTGTATTCTTCATACAATAGATGAAGTTTTTCCAGCTGTTGGAAGCGAGATTCTGCTTCTGAAGATTCCACCGCCAATGATTTCATACGCTCAGCAGAAGTTGCAGACTTGACTCTTTGCTGAAAATAAAATCCAGTAAAAGGGTTATTTGGGAAAACGAAAACATGAATGATACCTCTTTCAAGAATTTAAACTTAGGGAGAACGTAAACATAATACATAGGCCACCCAAGTATTCAAAAGTTTTTACTAAGGTCACCAAAATACTAAATCAACTTTAGAGGCTACCCAATTATCAATTTAGTTTTCTTTATGCCAATGGCAAAAACTTGCCAGAAGATTGTGAAATGACAACGCCCCTAAATTTTAAAAAGTTTTGTCACTTCTAGAGTTGTAAAATGCATAAAAAATAAAAATAAAAATAAAAAATAAACTGAATCTACTCAAATATGCTTTGACAATCCATCTACATGCGACAAGCATTGATAACTGAAAAAATAAAAATATTGAAATCAACCTTTTTAACAAATTCATCTTCTTCCTCAGCAGAAAAAGGACGTTCACAACAAGGGCATATATGATGTGCACGAGCAACTCTCTCAAAAGGATCAAACATTTGTCGCATACCATCAGCAATGTTGTACTTGCTGTCTCAAATGTCAACTAAATTCAGTTAGCACCATAATATAAAAAGTTAGAGTACTTGTAGGTGGCAGTTTCAACTGACTGACGGTCGATTCAGGTAATATTGTCTCAATAAGTCAAGTGTAAAAAGGTTTAGATAAAAAGAAAACAGGCTGGAAGTTGTCCCAAGTGTTATTTGAATGTTTTAAACCTTCTAAATCAGGTTACTGAAACAAACTAGATATTGTTTTGATAGGAAAGAACTTGTAACCGTATTTAACACATTAATCACCTATAACATTCAAAAAAAATATTGACAGGTCAAGCCAACCGAACCCGTTTTCAACTGATGCTTGGAAATGGGTCGATGACTCGATTCACATTTCATTTTATCTCCAACTGGTCAATGTAAAAGGTTAGCTGAAAACAGAACATGTCAAATGGGTTGAATCGCTGAATGTGTTACTGGATTGTTTTAAACCTTTAAAGTCGATTTACTGAAGCAAATTATCTACGGATTTGGTAGTAATATGACATCATTTTTGAAATCCTAACTAAAACATTAATCGTCTATAAAATCCAAAAACCACAGACGTCAAGCCAACCCATACTTGCCCATTTCAACTGATATACTTGAATATGGGTCAATCCAGATTATCTACAATGGGTCAAATGTGAGAATTTAACTAGTAATAAAAACAGGTAAACCAGGTTGATAGCTGACCAAAGTGTTATTCGAATTTTTTCAACCTTCTACATCAATTTATTGAAACAAGTTAGATATAGTTTTCATAGTATAGTTTTTGTAGTCATAATTAATAAAGTAATCACTAAAAATCCAAAAAACCACAGAAGAAAGTTTGGGCTGGTCAAGCCAACCCGATCTGATTAGCTTAATTTACTTGAACAACATAAGACTCAGGTTATCTCCAACAGGTTGATTGTGAAAGTTTAACAAACAATGGAAACAGGTCAACAGGTCAAGAGCCAACCAAAGCGTTACTCATTGTTTTCAATTTTCTATATTGATACACTCAAAGTTGAACCAAATTAGATACTGCTTTGATAGTATAGTTTCTGTAGTCATATTTAATACATCAATCATTTATAAAATCCAAAGAAATACACAAAAAGTATTGACGGTTCAAGACAACCAACCTGACGCGTTTTTAATTAATATACTTCAAAATTGGTTGCTTGGGCTAAAGTTTTATCTCCAACAGATCAAGCGTAAATATTTAGATATCAAATGAGTTGAGAGTTACCCTAAGAATTCTTCAAATACTTTTAACCCTTAAATATGATTTACTGAAAGAAATTAGATATTGGTTTGAAAGTACAGTTCTTGTAGTTGTTGGAAATCAGGCCCAAAACTGAAGTACTGAACACACAATCATGATGTGGACCTCAACCAAGATCGAGTCTTTTTCCTTGTATTATAAGTTTGACACACCATTACAATAACACCAATGACCCCTATCTATACTAAACCAACTTGCAGACCAAGTTACGCTACTTAGACTTAAATTAGGAAACCAAATCAAACTAACTCAGGTAACCAAATCAAACTAACTCAGGTAACCAAATCAGACTCAATAAACCAATTAAAACAATTAACTAAACTATTAGACATTGACGAGATTAGTACAACAGTAGCCATATATAACACATTAATCATCTATAGAAATTAAAAATAAAAAAAGAATAAAAAAGCAATGACGCGTTAAGCCAGCCCAGCCCAACCAGCTTTGGCCAGTCACCCAATTTGGCATTGCAATGAAATGAGCTAGGATAAAAAGGTAACCTTTTGTGGACATCTCTTTTTTCCTTAGCCACATCCAGGACTTTAGTAAAAAAATCAATGCTGGCAGATTGCTGATCCAGAGTTTGAAGCTTTGACTCAATAACTCTCTTCCTAGCTGCAATGTAATTAGACACGTTAATAATAGAAATGATGCAAGAAAAGGTATTATGAAGATTAGAATATAATATTAAGGTGCTTATTGGTTAATTTAACTGCTTATTTTCAATATCTAAACGCAATCCAGCAGAAAAAAAAATTATAAGCAAAATAGAAAGGCGCAGATGAGTATAAGAACGCTTACAGTCCTTATCCTTGTGCAATTTGGCCAGATTATTATTAACTTCTTGGATTTTTAGTTGCACCGCGTTGACGTCTTTGTCAGCTTCACGGGATTTTGAGTTCAAATCATCATATTCAGATGTAATCGCGCTGCACTATAAGGTGATGATCAGAATATAAAACTACCATCATTTAAAGGGGTAAAGACATTCTTAACTTATTGAATATATTAAAGAATCATCAATCGGTTGATAATTTAAGTATCAAACATAGCCACACATTAGACAAAAAAACTTGAGGCCTGATAAAGACATCCATACTCCTATATACAACAAGCAGACAAATATAATGGAAACAACTGCTTTAGCATTAAAATTTTGCTTTAAAGAATCCAATTTGCACTATTTTATATCCACATCGTCATACTTATAACTACCCACTTCGATTATTGTAAGAAGAGAAATAGAAAAGACAAGACTCGCATATAAATTCAAATATGGCCAGAGTTGTAAGAGGACTTCTCTTATGGTTGTCTAAAAATGGCTCAAAAAATGCATGCATGTTAAATAGTTGCTTGTAAAGTTATATAATATGATGATCAATATAACAGGGCATGCATAGGAGACATAACCTTAGAGCTTGAGTGACTTCTTTTTTCAGATCTTTGTCGAGAGGCAGCCTCCCTTTCAGGACTCCTCTTATTTTATTCTTGTGTTCGTCCATTCTAAAATGTTCAAAAGAGGAGTTAGCAATTTATAATGACTAGAAAAAAGATGCAGGTTTGTATAAAAAGAGTGTAGACTTTCAACTTGCATTTTCTTGTGTTTTTTCTTAAGATTTTCCAGCTCCTCTTTCTTGAAAGATAGTTTAATTCTCTCATTGGAATCTGCATTTATGATGTCTTTTTCACGACCAAGATGTTTAATTTTATTTCCAAGAACTTCTACTTCTGTTGACTTCTCCTGTATTTTATCATCAAATTCTCCTTGGACAAGCAGCTTACTCAATCTATCAACCTCATTAGCCTACCAATTCCAAATAAACAAGATCAGATTCCCAATAAGTCGTAAACTAGAAAAACAGAGGTATTGGGTGGTAACAGATCAAAACATATATGGGTTGAAATGGTTCATATATTAGTATTGACCAAAACAAGCAGGGTTGCATTCATCAGCTGACATTTTATCAAAAAATAAAAAGAACTTTTAGATAACTAATGCCTACAAAAAGAATACTATTACAATAAAACTATAAATCTTTAAACAAAAATAACTGAGAAGGTTATAGTCCTTGGGTGAGTTTCAACCCATTTGACATGTTCCCCTTTTAGCTAAACTTCTTGATTTTACCTGTTTGAGATTTAATACAACCTGAATCATCTTTAGCACTGACATTGCAAAGCGTAGGTCAGTTCGCACATTTGTTCAAGTACTTTGAAAGCAAGCAAGAAAAAAATCTCCTGATCTTAAGGTAACAATAATGTCAAAGTCGTAATTAAAAATAAGGACCATTACCAGGTTCTTTTCTTTCCGATCAATTTCATGCGCATCATATTCAGATATTTCAAGCTCCAAATTATCACGCTCGATTTCTTTTTCTTTTTTCCGAGATATTATGCCACGCTGCATGAGTTACAAACTTAGCACAGTCCGTTGTTTGTGAATAAACCAACACTTCAAGAGTAAATCTCTGCATGCAAACCTTAATTTCTGACTTAGCACGCTTTTGAGCCTCAACGTTTTTGCATCGGTCACTTGAGTCACTGTAGAGATCCCATGCTACCTTGAGCTTTTCATCCATGGATCTCTGAGAAAAAATTAAAATTCAGTCCATATTAAATAGAAAAGTAAAGGCATATAACATGACACAGAATGCCTAACAACTGAACTTATCTTAAAAAACAGAGATTCGCCTTGTTTACAGTAGAGGTGAGAATTTTGACCAAGATACTTAAGAATGGAATAATATTGATGATGTGTTAATTCTAACGAAGCAAACTAGTTTGATTTTTATAAAAAATGAGAAGAAAACAGGTCTAAAGTCAGCCAAAGTGCATTTTAAATTCATAAAACCTCCTAAATCATTTTACTCAAAAAATGGATTATTATTGAAAAATATAAACTTTGTAATCACACTAATTATTTATATGAGGATGAAATTTCAAGAACGAAATTTCAATTTTTTGCATAAAAGCAAACAATGCCACAATAAACCCTGAGCACTGAGGCTTTTAGTTTATAAATCCAGATGTGCCATATAACATGTGTGTTTCAAGGATCCCTTCCAAAAAAAATTTACATGTTTCTAAGAAGTATATTTATTAAAGAAAACATAATAACAATTACCTTTTTCTCCTCTAGGTCATGATCAATATCTTTCAATCTTGACTTTATGCGACTTGTATGATTCGAAGCAATTTCATTGCTTAAAGGAGGTTTTGGAAGAGACCCCAGATTGTGTTGCTTATAAAGCTCATGTATTGTCAAGTCTCTCTCCTTCTTCAACTCCATATAACTCTTAAGGCCAAAAGAGAAAAACTGGTTAGCAATAAAAAAATAAAAATATAAAAAAGAAAAACCAGTGCTAATGTAGTATGAAATACTTCAGCTTCAGCCTGAAGCTTGCTGACTTTCGCAATGTAATCATTAATTTCCTGCTGAGAGATGGAGCTTTTCATCTCTATGTCCGCAATTTCTCTCTTTGATTTGTTAATTTTATCTTGCAGCACAGCTATTCTTTCACTGAACTTGGCGTTCCATTCCCTTAAATCTTCATCGGGATCTGTTCAGCATCACAAAATGGTGAGACCTAGAAAATATATATAATTCAAAAAAGAGACGGTTAGGGATTGCTAGTAGAATTAAGACTACAGTTGGCAAAATAGGAAGGTTGGACACAATGTGTAACTGGTCAAATGAACTGGGTCAGTCCAGCAGCAACACGCTTTCATATGTTGTTTATACTTTTTAAATAGTTAATGTATCAAATAAGATTATGAAAAATATATTGTTAAAAACATAATTCAATATTTTTAATAACATGGTTTAGGAGGTTTTGAAGCATTTGATAACACTTCCAGGCAGTCAACCCATTTGACTTGTTACTATTTTAGCCAACTATTTGAACCGTTGGAGTCATTTATACAAAATACAAGCCAAATCAACCCATTTTTGGGTAAGGGGGGTCAAAATTACACCTCTAACCAGAGTAAGTGCAAAAGTTACAAACCATCATTCTCTTCCTCTAAATCTCTATAACGCTTTTCTTGCTCCTGGAACAAAGTGCTTCTTTCAGCTGTCTTGGTGGCAACCTGGTCTTGAAGCTTACGCAATTCCTTCAGTGTAGCTTCAGTTTGACGAATTTTGGTATCTACATTTTGGATAATTTGTTCTAAATCCTGCATTTTACTGCCTAATCTTTCTGATTCTTCTTGATCTTGAGTAATACTTTGTCGAAGCTACAAGACAATTTTTCTAAAATCAGCGAAAACAAACTCAATAAAAAGTTTGACAACCAAAATGTACCCTGATCCATTTTTAGTGATTATATAATCAAGCAAACTACATGTATGCCCGTAAAGAGTGCTATTATTGTCATTACTGGTGTGCAGGACGCCTAAGAAAGTCAACAGGGTCATGTCAAGAAATTTACCTACAGCCTCCACTAATTCTAATTTCTAATATTCTAACTTGAGATGAAATCTACAAAACTGGGCAATTGCAGCCAAAATATATACAAAAAGGCCAATTGGAAAAACCACATGATTCCAATAGAAGTTTTAGACAACGACACTTATATACTACTTAGAAAGCACTTTGATGCAACCAACTTATTAGAAAGACCGTGCAATTTCTATGTTTCATTTTAATTCATGGATTACGGATATACATCATATATTCAATACCATACCACTTATCAAAAAACTACTAGTGAATAATTTCATTCCAGTCTTAATCTGAAGCAGGTGTAAGATTTTCATTAAGCTGTTCATACAAATATGATATCTACTCTTTTTTTCAAATTTGATTTGAAATTAAAAGTAACAAACTAACAATACAGTAGCATTTCTTAGCCAAACATGAATGATGGTTCTGAAATTCACATAATTTAACTAATGCTGATTTAAATTATGATCCTGAAACTGGGAAGGAAAAGTATAAACCTTGTATGCAGCATCTTTCAATAGTTGAAGCTTCTCTAAATCCTTTTGAGAAAGTTTAATCTCCTGAGTCTGATCCTTGTGAAGCTTTTTGATAACCTCCAAGGCCTTCGTATATCTTTATATCCAAATTTAAAACAATAAACGGTGAAAAATCAGTGCCAAAAAAAACAATTAAGCCTTAAAATGGTAAGCATTAAATGGCAGCACATAAAATGCAACATGAAGTATAATCTTGTTTAAAAATTCAGAAAGACAGTCATTTAAGTCATATATGATACTCTACGAATGCATATACAAGTTATTGCAGTTTCAAGATAACTAAATTAGGTTATATACAAGGAAAGTACTTTGTAGCTGAGAAAATGTCATCAAATTTCTTTTTCAAAGTTGAAGAATCTTGCAGAGGCCAATTGGCTTCATCTTGGTGTACAAATATAACATTTTCAAGAATAGCTTTAGAGACACCCATAAGAGCAGGGATTTCACGGTCCATGTCAGCACACCGATAGCTAAGGCACACTTTCTGCAATAACAAAATTATAGAATGTTATGTTGAACATATAACTATTAATCTATGCATACCAGAGCCACACAAATTCACTTATTTTATGAAGCTGAAGTACTTTAGTTATACTGAAACATTAAGAACTTATAGAACTGAATATGGATGGATTCAATCATGAGAAAAATAGATTTATAATATAGAAGCTTAACTATGAAAATAATGCCCATGGCCTTGTGGCATCGGTAATTGCCGATCCACAAATGTGGTGTGGGTTCGAATCCCTGTGAGTGCAGGTTAATTAGGTGGTCTTTAGGAGTAGAAAGTTGATGTTCAGTAAAACTATGAAAATAAAGTAAGAATATCATTTCGTCTCCAACAAAACCTTCAACACTCCCACGGAGGCTTAGGCTATATTAAATATCTTGTGAGTCTATTGACCATGCCTTACTGAAATGCTCTTTAAATCATTTGAAAATAGGATGCTAATATAAAATGAACCCAAGTATCCGAGGGATCATTGCTGACATATTCCATGATGAGTCTGGACGATCTGAGCAAATACATCATAAAAGTAGTCTACGAATCACAGTGCTTAAAATTATAAGCAATTAAGAACGTTTTATAACACAGGAAGTTGTTTGTTTACAGTTTGAGTTAATGTTGGCACAAGCCTTCCGACATAATCCTCGTGAAAAGGCTTGTAGCCTAGAGATATCTTGGTTTTTAAGAAAGGTGTCCCTCCCTCCCCCAATTTGTTGAGGCTTCTAGTCCCACGGTGGACATTAGTGTAGGTTTAGAAGTAGGTATAAAGAGTGAGTGAAATAAAAAAAACATATTTTTGTCAATATAGAACAACAATTTAGGAATTTCCAAGACCACCTAAATACATCCATTAAAAAACCCATAAGATAGAATAGTAACAAAAACCAATGTTGTTGATCAGTAAATTTATGGTAGGATTCCAAGCATGAATGGACCATAAACAACCTCTCCGGTGTGCGGATTTATTGTCTGCAACACACTCTCAATCGCCTTGTACTCCATCTTGGAAGCCTTTTGAGTCAACTGGAATGACCTTATACACACCACATCTTTACCCGCTGCTGTCTTGAAACGCAGCTTTATCTGAGCCTTTGTTTCTGTTTCCCCTGCAACCTACACCCACACACTCCATCCATTTGAAGTTATTGCATAAATCATAACCATGAAAGCCTAATACACATTTTAAACCCCATTTAGCACAGCTTCAAGGCATTGTTTGGCTTCCTCATTCGTCTTTTCAGACAAACAAGGAACACAAAGTTTTCATTACAGTAGTTTTATATGATTCCCTTGTAATGCTTACAAATGCACATGCTAGAAACCTCACGAATTATCAAAAACATGTGAAAATCTAAAAAGTCAACTTACAAAAAATCGTACAGTAATCCAACTTTTAATCAATAGTATGTGCATCCACACACAAATAGAGAGGGACTGACCTTGGGATCATGGATAAAACTCTGACCAGACCTAGCATTTGGTGGCAATTCACCGGTGCAGGAGAGCTTCAAGCACTCAATAATAGTCTGTAAACCAAACCAAACAATCATTAAACAAAAATCACCAACGCTTTACCATGATTAGCATCACATTCCACCAATCCTATGTAGTAATTGTTGGCGGTAATTTCTAACCCGACTCACAAGCCGGTGAAGTTGGAGGATCTAAATTACAGTAAGTTAAGTTTAAGTCCTATTATTTAGTAATTAGTATTGTAGTCAAGTAGGACTCTAACAAGTTGGTTAGATCCTAAAGTTTAGCATACCTACTTATATTCAAGTAGGTTTTATTTTTAACCTATAAATGCATAGCCAAGGTTTTAGAGTTATGTATGAGTTGTATTCAAGTTTTTTGAGTGAGTTTTTTATTGGTTTTAATAAATCATTGGAAGTTAGCCAATTGCTCTTGTTTTCTATATTGATTCTGGACTTGAGTAATAAACCAAATCACTCTGCCTTGTGAAATTGAAGAGAAACAATATAACGTCTAACGATATCAACAATCACTTGATCAACTAAAATCTAAACACCTAAACCATTTTAACAGGAGACATAACTCATAAGCAAAGGTAGCAGAAACAAATGCATTACAGTTTTTCCGGCACCGTTAGGGCCGACGATGAGCGTCAACGGCTTGTAGAACGTGATGACGTTGCGGTTCTCCGGATCGAAGCTCCTGATACCTTTAATCAACATCTTGTCCACCGTACTCATTGTGAGAGCCTTACTTTAGCTTAACTTCCTTTGTGATCAACTATGGCTTGACGACGGTGGTGAAATCGACATATGAGATGAAGAGCTACCGTGGAACACGACGGTGTGGGCGTAAGTCCGGCGATAGTGACGGTGATTGAATGGTGGTGTTTATAGGTTTCCGGTGAACGAGGGTTTTTGCAGTATGGAAGAAGCTTGTGCTCCGAGTTTACAAGAAAAGGTAAAAACTTATTTTGTGATATCTCTATAGCAATAATCTCGATAGAAATAAACAAAAATAAATCCGTATTTTTGTTACCATTTTATGCTATTTGATAGTTGGTTTTTTTATTTTATTTTTTTGTTTAATTATGAATATTATAATAGTTATTCATTAATTAATAAATATTCATAATTAAGATTTCAAATATATTAATTTAAAATTTTCAAACGTGTAATGAAAGAAATACTGGTATAGTTCAAACAAAACTAATCATCTTCATTGAAAACTAAGCTGCCTTTAAATACAAAAAAAAATAACAAACTAATGCTGAAAACTAGGAAAGGAAACGTGTGAATGCCAGCTAACAAAAGACCTATTAAACTGGCACTAACCCACTACATCTAACGTCTGATAGACTTATTCAACCACTAAATGTAACAGCATCACAAACTAGGCAGCAAACTTGATACGCATCCAAACATAACGACTAGCAGCTATGCAGCTTAACTTAACTCCTTCAAACCTTCCCTCAAACCAAATTGATTCATTTCAGCTGGTTTGCACATTCCCAACAGCATACGAAGCTTAGCAACCACACCCTTGTTCAACGGTTTGGTTAAAATATCTGCAACTTGCTCTTGACTCCCACAATGCTCTAAAACCAAAGCACCATCCTTGACCAATTCCCTTAAGAAGTGATAACGCACTCTAATGTGATTACATTTGCCATGAAACTCCAGATTCTTAGCTAGTTTTATAGTAGATGTATTGTCACATCTCACTGTCACTGCACCTTCCTGAAATTCATCAAATTCTTCCAACAAACTCTTCATCCAAATCAATTGCTTAGCACAGAAAGCAGTTGCAACATATTCAGCTTCTGTGGATGACAACGCAACAATAACCTGTTTCTTTGATTGCCAGGATACTGCAGCACCATCCCACAAGAACACATACCCACTAGTACTTTTCCTGTCACCCATGTCACCACGTAATCACTATCAGTAAACACCTCCAGCCTTCCTTGACCCCCTCTCTTGTACCATATACCATACTCAAGAGTGCCCTGCAAGTATCTCAATACCCTTTTAGCAGCAGCATAGTGACTTTCAGTAGGCCTGGCCATAAATCTGCTTATCAAACCTACCACAAATTGTATATCTGGTCTAGTGGTTGTCATATACATCAAACAACCCACTATTTGTTTAAACACACTATCATTCATAGGCTCTTTATCATCATGCTGCAGTCTGCAACCTGGTTGTAAGGCCCCGTTTCCGGAGACCTCACAGTTGGACATTCACAGCACTATTCATAAAACATTTCACAATTCATTATCACGATGCAGCGGAATGTAAATATTTAAAAGCCATTCATTAATTTGTAAACGTTGTTGCTAGTAATACATGTTTGGTACAGTTACAAAAGATCATTAGTTTGCATTACAAAACAACAATGTTATATTCATGAATGGATGTCAGCCTTGTCCCGACGAGTAGCCTCTCGAGTGCCATCCTCAGCAATATTACCTGCCAACTAAAAACGCATAAAAGTCAGCTTTGCTGAGTGAGTTCTAGTTTTAAAATCATAAAAATATCTTGATAGATTTGTATACAAAATACTTCTTAAAGAAAATATCTTATCTTTCTTTCGGATGTGATCACACATCATACATACAAATCATATCCATTACATTATCACCATTCTCTTTCTTGCTTATTTATTATTATCTTTCACTGTCGATATGGCAAAGTGCTATACCCCCTATATAATGCGCATAAACCTGGTACTGGGCCTTGAAGTCTATAAATAGACTCCATCCGTGGTGCACATATGCTGGCACCAGTACCGGGGCAACAACAGTGGTCCCCTCAATCTTAAAGATTGACCCTGTGTACGTCCTTTGGGTTAGCTAAACCGTACACAGTTGAGCTAACGACAACATGATCGTGCACCTCCCGTAAATTTTTACTTGCAAGTCTTTCATTCTTTAAGTTCCACTTTTCGTTAATATTAATCTTTCACTTGATTAATAATACTTCATAATTACGAACAAACCACATAAGGCCACATAATAGTATCATAATAGGCACATAATGGAAGCCCACATCATGCATAAGACAACCAAATAAAAGCATCAAGTCAACCATTGTCAAATCCTAATTTCTGATATTCCAAAATTCCAGAAAATTTCTTAAGTCCTAAAGAAATGCAGATGAACAGAACCAATGCGGGTGAACAAAACTAATGCGGATGAACACTTGCAAAATGCGGATGAAAAACTTGCAAATGCGGATGAACAAAAACTAATGCGGATGAACAACTTGCAAATGCGGATGAACAACTTGGTAATTATTCTGTCGTAAAAGAAATGCTGGACACTGTAGCAATTGCGCATGCATAAAAAGGAAATGCTGATGGATACTGTAGCAAATGCGCATGTATAAAAAGAAATGCTAATGAACACTTAGGCTGAATTTAGGCAAATGCGGCGGAACAAAGGTGAATGCGGGTGAACAAAACACTTAGGCAATTATCACGGTGTAAATACGGATGAACCATCAGACCTGTAAATGAGACTTATGCTATAACCAGTTCTAAAACCTCATTTTCATACATTCTTAACATCGATCTATCATGCTAAACTCTTAGAGCAGGCTTACAACCTCATAAAACACAGAAATTCATACACATACATAAGCAGTCAACATACACGACGGTTGTAAAACATTTTAAATGCATTTTCAGCTCCAAAGAAGTTTTAAAAACATAGAACCGGGGTCATAGAACTCACCTATTGCGGCAAACAAGTGAATCTCCTCCCAACTTGTGTGCACAAGAGTTCAAACACCTAGAACAAGCCAAAACAAACACCAAACACCAAGAACACATAGAAATCAGTTTCTAAGGTTGAAACCTCAAAGAAACCGAACCAATTAATCACAAAAACCTACTAACCTTGAAGATTCTTCTTCTTCTTCACAATTCGACCGAGAGAAAACACAAAACCCAGCTTTCTTTCTTTTCTTTTCTTCTTCGGAAAGCAGCAGCAGAAAGAGCAAGGGCGACCATGCTCTTTATACACCCACTTTTGACTTTTGTACTATTTTACACTTTTCACCCTTCAACTTTGGCCTTTATAAAAATTCAGGTGTTACAAGTCTACCCCCCTTAAAGAGGTTTCGTCCCTGAAACCTGTCATTCTTCAAATAACTGAGGGTAGTGCTGCCTCATTTCTTCTTCGGTCTCCCACGTAGACTCAGAACCCTTCAGGTGTTTCCACTACACACGTACAAGCGGAACCACTTTATTTCTCAATCTTTTCTCCTTCCTGTCTATGATGGCCACTGGTTACTCCATATAGTTGAGTCTTTCATCCACTTCGATATCCTCCAGTTGCACAATCATATCTTCATCGGCTAAGCATTTTCTCAGATGAGATACATGGAACGTCGGGTGAATCCCACATAACTCATCAGGCAATTCCAAACTGTAGGCCACCTCTCCTACTCGTGCAACGACTCGGAAAGGCCCTATGTATCTTGGACTCAACTTGCCCCTCTTCTGGAACCGGATGATCCCTTTCCAAGGCGACACCTTTAACATAACTTTATCACCCACGTTGAACTCGATGGGTCTACGCCTCTTATCGGCATACGACTTCTGTCTATCCTTCGTCGCCTTCATAAAGGCCTTGATCTTTTCCAGCTTCTCAGTCGTAGCCTCAATCACCTCGATGCTTCCCAATTCTTTCTGCCCAATGTCTCCCCAACACACGGGCGTTCTACACCTACTACTGTACAGCATCTCGTATGGTGGCATACCAATGCTGGCATGATAACTGTTGTTGTACGAGAACTCCGCCAACGGTAGGTGATCATTCCAACTCCCTCCAAAGTCGATCACACATGCCCGGAGCATATCCTCGAGCGTCTGAATCGTCCGCTCAGACTGACCATATGTCTGAGGATGGTAAGCCGTGCTAATGTGTAGTCTCGTCCCCATGTCTGAGGATGTGAACTGGGTGTCATGATCTGACATGATAGACACCGGCACACCATGACGAGCTAAAATCTCTTTGATAAATAGATCCGCCAAGATCTCAGATGAATACGTCTCGCGGATCGGTAGGAAGTGAGCACTCTTTGTTAGACGATCAACTATCACCCATATGGTATCATACCCCCTCGCCGTACGGGGTAGCTTCGTGATAAAATCCATGGTGATGTGCTCCCACTTCCACTCGGGTATATCCAACGGTTGAATCTTCCCGTATGGCTTTTGATGCTCTGCCTTCACTTGTAAGCAAGTAAGGCACTTACTCACATACTCTGCCATGTCACGTTTCATACCCGGCCACCAGTAGTCTTTCTTCATGTCTTGATACATCTTGGTAGAACCGGGATGAATGGAGTATCAGTCTTATGAGCTTCGTCCATAATTCGCCCACGTAGATTCCCATATCGAGGAATCCACATTCGCCCAAAGCGAGTTTTAACACCGTGGGTATTCTCCCCCAGTTCTGCAACTAGACCTCTCATTCGTTCAGAGTTGAGGCGATCTTCTTTCAACGCTTCTTCCTAAAATTCTTTGACTTGCGTCATCGTATCCGAGGTCATTATTAACTGATACGCCTTCACCCGAATCGGCTCGGGTCTCTCCTTCCTGCTAAGGGCGTCGGCTACTACGTTCGCCTTGCCCGGGTGGTAATGGATCTCACAATCATAGTCCTTGATCAGCTCTAACTACCTCCTTTGCCTCATGTTGAGATCTTTCTGCTCGAAGAAGTACTTTAAGCTTTTGTGGTCGGTGAAGATTGTGCACTTTGTCCCGTATAAATAGTGCCTCCAAATCTTCAACGCAAAGACCACCGCAGCCAATTCTAAATCATGAGTGGGGTAATTAACTTCGTGGGTCTTTAACTGTCGGGACGCTTAAGCTATCACTCGTCCACGTTGCATTAGCACGCAGCCCAGTCCCGAATAAGATGCATCTGAATACACCACTAAGTCTTCACTTCCTTCAGGCAATGTTAAGACAAGAGCTTGAGTTAATCTTACCTTTAACTCCTCAAAAGCATCCTCCTGTTCTTATCCCCACACAAACTTCACATCCTTGCGTGTCAACTTAGTCAAAGGTGAGGCTATCTTAGAAAAGTCTTAGATAAACCTTCGGTAGTAACCCGCCAAACCCAAGAAACTGCGAATCTCGGATGGCGTCTTTAGAGACTTCCATTGCATTACCGCATCAACCTTTGCCGGGTCCACCATAACTCCTTCGGTATTCACCACATGACCCAGAAATTGAACTTCCCGCAACCAAAAAGCACACTTAGAGAATTTAGCATACAACTTCTCCTTTCTAAGTGTCTCCAACACTTCACGTAGGTGGCCGGCATATTCTTCTTTGCTTTTCGAATAAATCAGAATATCATCAATAAACACAATCACTGATTTATCTAACATTGGCCGACACACTCGATTCATCAGATCCATAAAGGCAGCTGGCGCGTTAGTTAAACCGAATGACATAACGAGAAACTCGTAATGTCCATAACGCGTGCGGAATGCTGTCTTCGGGATATCTTGTTCCTTTACCTTCAACTGATGGTAGCCAGATCAAAGATCTATTCGGGAAAACCAACTGACACCTTGAAGCTGGTCAAACAGGTCATCAATCCTTGGTAGGGGGTATCTGTTCTTCACTGTCAATTTGTTCAACTCTCGGTAGTCTATACACATTCTCATACTACCGTCTTTCTTCTTTACGAATAATACCGGAGCACCCCAAGGAGAGATACTCGGTCTAATAAACCCCTTATCCATCAGTTCTTGTAGCTGATCCATCAGTTCTTTCATCTCGGTCGGAGCTAACCGATACGGTGCCTTGGCAACGGGTTGCGCACCGGGTATCAGGTCGATCTGAAATTCTATCTCACGGTCCGGTGGCACACCTGGTAGATCTTCGGGAAACACATCCGGGAAATCATGTACCACTGGCACTTCTGATAATTGTGGTATCGACGCGTCCACATCCTTTACGTATGCTAAGTAGGCACAACATCCACGCCTCATACACTTTTCTGCCACTGTCATCGAAATCACTTTCGGAATCGTAGTGACGCGATCACCATAAACTATCACTGAACTCCCATCGGGTGCAACTAACCGAATCATCTTCTTTCGACACACAATGTTTGCCTCATAGGCTGCTAACCAATCCTTCCCCAGAACTACATCAAATCCGCCTAGGGGCATCACAAATAGTTTAGCAGAGAACCTATGGCCTTCTAACTCTATGCCACAATCCTCAATCATATCAGAGATTCTGGTAGACTTACCAATAGTGGTTTCTACATCAAATGGCTCATTAATTTTTCTACTACTAACAGGCAGCTTAGCATAGAAAGTAGCAGATATAAAACTCCTACTAGCACCAGAATCAAATAATACAGAGGCACAAGTTTGGTTTACTAGGAACACACCTGACACGACGTCGGGGTCTACCCGGGCTTCCTCTCGGGTCATCGTGAAGGCTCTTGCACTTGCCCTCTGCCCTCCTTCTTCCGGCCTCTTCTTCAACCCAGAACTTTCAGCCCTTGGCTTCTTGCAATCCTTGTTCATATGGCCGACTTCACCACAGTTAAAGCACCGTAGGGCTCTACACATCTTTGAAATATGACCGGGCTTGCCATATTTGTAGCAGACATTCATTCCCAAGCAGCATTCCCCGCTATGTTCTTTCCCACACTTATCACACCTCCTCAACCCCGAGCTTGCAGTAACCACTCGACGATCATCCACCCTCGGCCTCTTACTGTTCGGGTTGAAACCACCGCGCCCGAATCTCTTCCCATTCCAACTCCTGTTATTACCACCCATCTTCTTCACCTCCACCACCTCCATTTCTCTTTCATCATACAGTCTCCCAGCTAAATCCACCGCCGACCTAAAAGTGCTCGGTCGGGCAGCAATCAAGTGCCTACGGATGTCAGCAGGCAACCCCTGAATATACCGCTTGATCTTCCTTGAAGCCGGTGTAACTTGGTCGGGCACCAGCCTCGCTATTTCGTTAAACTTGGTGGTATATTGCTGGTGGGTCATGGTTCCCGCCTCAAGCTGTAGGAACTCTCTCTCTATCTTGTCGAGTTCTCGATGAGGACAGAATTCCTCAATCACTAACTTTTCAGTTCACTCCATCTCATCCACCCGACAGCCCTGTTGCCCTCGGCTTGGACAAGATTGTCCCACTAACACAGAGCCAAGTCGACAAATGAGTGAGTGGCAAATTTCACCTTCTGATCCTCCCTGCACTCACTAATATCCAACACTGCCTCCATCTCTCTAACCCAGCAGTGGGCAGTAGCAGCGTTACCGTTGCCATCAAAAGTAGGGGGTTTACACCGTTGGATTGCCCCGTAGCTGCATCCCTTCGCGGTTTCCCGCACCTCTACATCTTCTTCATCACTGGAGGCTCCCCTTTCGACATTTATCTCCTCCTCAACATCATGATTTCCCTCATTCTCCCTTCTCTCAGTAGCAGCCCTTCTCTCTTCCTCCTTTTCTTTCCTCTCATCCTTCCTTACGGCCCAGATCACCTCAGTCACGACAGACGGTAGGATCGTCTGCATGACTTGGTGAACCTCCTCCACTACTACCTCTTTCACCGAGGCCCTCAAATTGGCACTCTCATCCACTCCCTCTGGGTGATGAAGCTCAGGTTCAGCAGGAGCTGTCTCTGTAGTTCTTGCCTTGTTCTTTGCGGCCCAGGGTCTGCCAGCACGACCACCCCGTACACTACCTCTAGAAGCCTTATATGATCTACCTCTGGCCTTCCTCTAACACTATAAGATCCAAACACCAACACAGTCATTCAAGGTAATAGCTCAGTTAACGTTAAGTATAGTAAGTCCTTAATTACAGTGGTCAATTGTGATTAGCCACTTACTTTACTCTTCATTCCCCGATCATTTTCTATCCTGACTACATCAGTATTCAAATCTACTAAAGCACATAAATCAGATAGCATGCGCACATAATACCGGTTATCATAATAAAAAGAAATACCTGATGGCACGTAGCTACTCGGGCTGGCATCCCTCCATTCGGTCCCATTTTCAGTTTAGGTTTTGAAAATATTTACCCATTTCTCTTAAACTTTGGCTATGATACCAACTTGTAAGGCCCCGTTCCCGGAGACCTCACAGTTGGACATTCACAACACTATTCATAAAACATTTCATAATTCATTATCACGATGCAGCGGAATGTAAACATTTAAAAGCCATTCATTAATTTGTAAACGTTGTTGCTAAGTAATACATGTTTGGTACAGTTACAAAAGATCATTAGTTTGCATTACAAAACAACAATGTTATATTCATGAATGGATGTCAGCCTTGTCCCGAAGAGCAGCCTCCCGAGTGCCATCCTCAGCAATATTACCTGCCAACTGAAAACGCATAAAAGTCAGATTTGCTGAGTGAGTTCAAGTTTTAAAATCATAAAAATATCTTGATAGATTTGTATACAAAATACTTCTTAAAGAAAATATCTTATCTTTCTTTCGGATGTGATCACACATCATACATACAAATCATATCCATTACATTATCACCATTCTCTTTCTTGCTTATTTATTATTATCTTTCACTGTCGATATGGACCAAAGTTCTATACCCCCCATATAATGCGTATAAACCTGGTACTGGGCCTTGAAGTCTATAAATAGACTCCATCCGTGGTGCACATATGCTGGCACCAGTACTGGGGCAACAATAGTGGTCCCCTCAATCTTAAAGATTGACCCTGTGTACATCCTTTGGGTTAGCTAAACCGTACATAGTTGAGCTAACGACAACATGGTCGTGCACCTCCTGTAAATTTTTACTTGCAAGTCTTTCATTCTTTAAGTTCCACTTTTCGTTAATATTAATCTTTCACTTGATTAATAATACTTCATAATTACGAACAAACCACATAAGGCCACATAATAGTATCATAATAGGCACATAAGGGCAGCCCACATCATGCATAAGAGAACCAAATAAAAGCATCAAGTCAACCGTGGTCAAATCCTAATTTCTGATCTTCCAAAATTCCAGAAAATTTCTTAAGTCCTAAAGAAATGCGGATGAACAGAACCAATGCGGATGAACAACTTGCAAATGCGGATGAACACTTGCAAAATGCGGATGAACAACTTGCAAATGCGGATGAACAACTTGCAAATGCGGATGAACAACTTCGTAATTATTCTGTCGTAAAAGAAATACTGGACACTGTAGCAAATACGCATGCATAAAAAGGAAATGCTGATGGATACTGTAACAAATGCGCATGTATAAAACGAAATACTGATGAACACTTAGGCTGAATTTAGGCAAATGCGGCTGAACAAAGGTGAATGCGGGTGAACAAAACACTTAGGCAATTATCACGGTGTAAATGCGGATGAACCATCAGACCTGTAAATGATACTTATGCTATAACCAGTTCTAAAACCTCATTTTCATACATTCTTAACATCGATCTATCATGCTGAACTCTTAGAGCAGGCTTACAACCTCATAAAACACAGAAATTCATACACATACATAAGCAGTCAACATACAAGACGGTTGTAAAATATTTTAAATGCATTTTCAGCCTCAAAGAAGTTTTAAAAACATAGAACCGGGGTCATAGAACTCACCTATTGTGGCAAACAAGTGAATCTCCTCCCAACTTGCGTGCACAAGAGTTCAAACACCTAGAACAAGCCAAAACAAACACCAAACACCAAGAACACATAGAAATCAGTTTCTAAGGTTGATACCTCAAAGAAACCGAACCAATTAATCACAAAAACCTACTAACCTTGAAGATTCTTCTTCTTTTTCACAATTCGACCGAGAGAAAACACAAAACCCTGCTTTCTTTCTTTTCTTTTCTTCTTCGGAAAGCAGCAGCAGAAAGAGCATGAGCGACCATGATCTTTATACACCCACTTTTGACTTTTGTACTATTTTACACTTTTCACCCTTCAACTTTGGCCTTTATAAAAATTTGGGTGTTACACTAGTGTTATAGGAACCATCACCGGATTGCATTTTTCCATTTGAAATCTCTTGAGCAATTCTACTGCATATTTCTTCTGACCTATGTGAATTCCAAAATCTGTTTGAATCACCTCCAAACACAAATAATACTTCATAACACCTAAGTCAGTCATCTCAAATTCACTCTTCATGGACTCCTTAAATTCTAGCAAGAACCTCCCATCATTTCCCATATAGATCAGATCATCCACATATATATTTACATATAGTATACCACCAGAATCAGTTCTTTTAACAAACAAGGTGTGCTCAAAAGCACTTTGGACAAACCCTTGTTTGATAAAGTAAGACTCAATGCGACCAAACCATGCCCTTGGAGCCTGTTTCAGACCATACAGTGCTCTCTGCAATTTGTAAACCTTGTTTTCACACCCTTTTATGATAAAATTCTGTGGCTGCTGAACGAACACTTCTTCTTCTTCAAGGGTTCCATACAAGAAAGCTGACTTTACATCCAGCTGTATTACCTTCCAGCCTCTTTGGGCAGCAATAGCCAACACAAGTCTTATAGTATCCATCCTGGCCACTGGAGCTTACACCTCTTTGTAGTCAACACCATGCTCCTGACCGTAACCTCTTGCCACCAGCCTGGCCTTATGTTTCACCAAATTTCCCTGCTCATCATAATTTTTTTTTATAAATCCACTTCAAACCAATGCACTTGGCATCCTTCGGTAAGTCAACCAAAGTCCAAGTTTGGTTTTTTTCTATGCTGTTGATCTCACTTTGCATAGCCTTTCCCTACACATCCTTTCCTGCTGCTTTGTGATAACTTAGAGGATCTTGATCAACAAAACCAACCGCATTAACTTCCTCTTCTATAGTCATTCCAGTTACATAGTCTTTCAAGTATCTAGGAGGTTGCCTTCTCCTACCTTCCCTGATTTCTGCACCTCCGACTGCATTGACATCATCACTCGTGGATTCACTAGGCATACTGTCAGCAGCAGTATGTTCAGAACAAGGCGGCTCATCATCGCTATCCTCATCAGCAAACACTTCCACTCCCCAGGTCAAGTCCTCTTCAGGCTTGTCCCTAGGTGTGATTTGCCAATCCCATGCCTTTCCTTCTTCAAATATCGTATCATTACTAACAACAATTTTCATGGTAGCTGGATTAAGTAATCTATACCCCTTAGACTCCTCACTATAACCAACCAGAACACATGGGATGCTCCTGTCATCCAGCTTAATTCTTTTCTCTTTCGGCACATGAACATGAGCTCTGCAGCCCCAGACCTTAAAGTGAGCCACTGATGGTTTAACACCACTCCAGGCTTCCTGTGGTGTCATTCCTGATAGGGACTTAGTGGAACAACTATTTAGTACATAGAATGTCCACACTACTGCCTCTGCCCAAAACATTTTTGGAACTCTTTTAGAAGCTAGGAGAGTGATTACTAAGTTAATTACAGATCTATTTTTCCTCTCAACCACACCAGTTTGTTGTGGTGTGTATCTAGTGGTCAACTGTCTGCGAATTCCATTTTCCTTACAGAATTTCATGAAAACATCTAATAAGTATTCGCCACCCCTGTCAGTTCTAAGGCCTTTAATTACCTTACCAGTTTCAGTTTCAACTTTACTTTTGAACATCTTAAAATAGTTAAAGGCCTCAGACTTCTCTGCTATTACATATACCCAAGCCTTTCTACTAAAATCATCAATAAAACTGATAAAATACCTCTTTCCATTATGTGAGGCAGGGGTAACTTGTCCATAAATATCTGAGTGGACCAACTCCAACACTTCCTTTGCTCTTCACGTGCTGGCCTTGGGAATGGGTCTTCTGGTTTGCTTACCAACCAAGCAATTTGTGCAAACATCAGTGCTAGGTGGGAAGCTTGGCAGATCTCTCAACATATGATTTCTTTGCAGTGCATCCATTCCAGAGGCACTGATATGCCCAAGTCTTTCATGCCATAGTCTTGGCAGATCCTCCACAGTAGAATAGTGACATGCACATTCTTTATTCTAATCTTCACTTCCTGGGTCTTCACACAAAGGAAACATTCTGTTTGAGCTCATGTAACTCTGAAATAGCAGCCCCCTTTCAGGGTGGAACACCTTACACATGTTGTTTTGCACAAGAAACTACAAATTTTTCTCTTGCAGTTGACCTATGCTCAACAGATTGTTTCTTAACTCTGGTACATAGTAAACATCACAGATGGTAAACACAACCCAATCAACCTTGATCTTGACTTTGCCTTTTCCTTTCACCATTAGCCTAGTATCATTACCCAACTTCACACTTTTGCTGAAACTCATATCCAAATCAGAGAACTTCTCCTTATCTCAACACATGTGGTTAGAGCATCCTGAATCTAGGAACCACGTGCCACTCCTACCGCCTTCACCAGTGTGGGCCATCTGAATACCTTCATCATCATCAACAAGAGCCATCAGTAGGACCTCTTCTTCTTCCTCAGCAAAGTTCACCTCTTTGGCAGTGCACTCATAGGTAAAGTGACCAAGATTGTGACATCTATAACACTCTACCATTTCCTTGTTCACAGGACCTCTCCCTCTGCCACGACCTCTTCCTCTGGGGCTTCCTCTACCCTACCTCTTCCTCTGATGGCAGAAGGCACACCAACATCCACCTTCAATACCTGCTCCTCTTCCTTCACAGTTCTTTTGAACTTCTGCTCATGCACCAGAAGAGTGCTCTGCAGTTCATCTATGGACATCTTCTTAACATCATGAGATTCTTCAATTAACACCACCACAAACATGTACCTTTCAGTGAGAGTTCTTAAGATTTTTTCAACTATCTTGAGATCATTCATGTCATCACCATTGGACCTCATCTGGTTGGCAATGGTGAGGACACGAGCAAAGTATTCACTGATTGTTTTTGAAGTTCTCATCTCAAGAACCTCAAAGTCCCGTCTAAGCTTTTGCAGCATGGACCTCTTCACATGTGTATTGCCTTCAAATCTCTTCTTCATACATCCCCACACTAACTTTGTTGTGCTTCTATCCATGATCTTCTCAAAGGTGACCCTATCAATCGCTTGATACAGGTAATGTTTCACCTGTTGATCCTTGGCTCTCATCTCTTTAGTCTTCTTCCTTTGGGTATCATTTTGAGCAATACCCACAGGTGGCTCTTCAAAGCCGGGATCAATCAGGTTCCACAGTCTCTTAGCCTTTAGCAGATTTTCCATCATTTCACTCCAAAGCTCGAAGTGGCCATCGAAGTGGGGAATTTTCAGCTTTTCTTCACTCATTCTCACATACTCTTTTAGATTGATCAAGTTTGCTTTGATACCGGATGAAAGAAATACTGGTATAGTTCAAACAAAACTGATCATCTTCATTGGAAACTAAGCTGCCTTTAAATACAAAAAAAAGATAACAAACTAATGCTGAAAACTAGGAAAGGAAATGTGCGAATGCCAGCTAACAAAAGACCTATTAAACTGGCACTAACCCACTACATCTAACGTCTAATAGACTTATTCAACCACTAAATGTAACAGCATCACAAACTAGGCAGCAAACTTGATACACATCCAAACATAACGACTAGCAGCTATGCAGCTTAACTTAACTCCTTCATGTAATAATGTGTTTATTCAATCCATATAATATATAATATTTAAGACATAAATTTATATATTATTAAACATGTAACAGTAAATTTATTTATCCCATGTGTTACATAGGATTGAAACCTGATAAACAATCCAACAAAAATAATATATACATATAATTTAAATATAAATAAAAAGTAAAAGGTATGACACCACTACCCCATAGACCGCACACGTAATTACAACTGCACCATCCTTGTTTTGGTCTTTGTTTTCCGCCTAAGCATTGTCCTAGTCATCTTATGACTAATATACCAGCCAAGCCCCCCCCTCCTTCGTCTCTTCCTTTTTCTTTAATTCAAGTGAATGCTTCTGAGAGAATAGAAGATACAAAAAACTTATTAATCGTATTCACAACCTCTTTTTATTGACGTCGTTGCCTCCCCACCCACATCTAAAAATGAGTCACAGTAACCCCGTCGAACAATTGCTTGTATCTAAAAACCACTAACGAACAACCACCATCACCTTTTCGATTCATATGTGAAAGTTGTGGGTTTCGGGTTGAATTAATGGGTCTTTGTTTCAAATAGAAAATTAAACACTTAGATACAAGGTAGAGTTATCTTGAGAACCACTTTTTTTGTGAGAACTCTATTAACCAATATGAATCACACATTTATTATCACATGCAAGTCACATGTCATTTCCTCATTTTTTAAAAAGCGTTCGTAACTTTTTTTTATAACATCATTTTTTCAAAAAAAAATATCACCATTAATTTCAGTTTTTTTTTATCTTTTTAACGCCTACCATATTGATATGTTTTTTCTTAAACCATTCACCCATTATTTACACATGTGTAAATCCGGTTTTACATATTTGTAAAACGAATTTCGTAAAAAACGGGTTTTTTTTATAAAAATTTTTATTTTTTTTGTGAAAGTGGAAAAAGAGAGAAGCAATTTTATGTATTTTTTTTATTTTTTTGTTATTTTTTGTTTTATAATTTTTTATTATGTTTTCGTTATTTACCATTTTACCATTGAAAACTAGTGGCCCACACTGGTTTCTAGAGTTTTCATAAAAAAAAAGTTCCCATTGATCCCTCACGATATATATATATATATATATATATATATATATATATATATATATATATATATATATATGCACACACACACACACTAGAAGGGTGCCCGTGCAATACGACTGGGCGACATTTTACATCCGACACGTGTCCTAATTTTTGTTATTCTTGTAGTAATTTTACAAAAGTCTATTATATCTTTTCTAAGCTAAATATTAAAACACCAAATAAATGGGTTTTGCATGACGACTTATACATTTACGTATTAACTTATTGTATCTCACAAAATACAGATCGGTTCAGCAAAAATTTACACTAAAACATTTAAAAAATACACATGTTACAATTGTAGTCTCAAAAAGTTTTTAAATATGATAGATTAAAAGATATAACGGAAATCTTAAAACAAATTAAGTTTTTTCTTGTTTATGGGTAGATAATGTAAAATTTTATGTAAATTACAATAAGTATAAGGTTATTATGTAATTAATTGTAAGGGGTAATTTGTAAATAATATTAAAAATACTATTTTACCTTTAAAAGTGGTTGTATCTTATGCATTGAGTAAAGTAATTGTTCTTAATTTTATGATATTTAAAGAAAACCCTCTCATATGCTTTATATATAGTATATATATATATATATATATATATATATATATATATATGGATGTTTAGTAATTGTTTTTTTTATATTTAATTATTCATTACATAAGTATTTTGGTCATGTTAAAAAAACTAACATAAAAACTAGCTTTTCCTAATGCGAGGGACTATCAATATGCTTAACTTGCTTATTTTAGGTCCCGAATTGTACTTTCTTAAATGTGTGAATTAAATGTGAATTTTGCGCAGATTACATCAGTGTAATTAACTATAATCTTAGTTTGACTAGTGTGCATTGTTGCGTGTCACGACGGTAAATTTGACGTGATTAAGTATGTAAAGATAGGAGTTTAGGTTGTTGTTAGGTTTTAAGTATTGAAGGTAGATAACAAAGACATATCGTAACAACGATATTGGAAGTAAGAAAATAGTTACATCGGTGTGACAATGAGCGTTAGAAAACATGAAAGTGGGTTAGAAAAACAAAGTACAATCCAACTCCAAATATATTTATGATCTAAGCATTTTGAAAAACAAGTTATGACTTACGAAGCTACGATCTACCTAGATGTGGATGTTAGGATGGAGGTGTGAGCACATAAGGATGGATCCAATAAGGAACAAAGTGTTTCGAGAGAAACTATGAGTGACATGTATCACTGCAAGAATTCGAGAGGGGGGCCACATGAATAGGAGACGGATGAGGATGTCGGTTAGAACTATATAAATGCTCACCGTAAAAGGTAGGAATAGCAAGGGAATACCCAAGTTGACTTTGAGATGAGAGGATTATACAAGATATGACAGAGTTACACCTCTTTGAGTACATGACCAAGGATTGGAGTTTGTGAAGGCGTGTGATTAAGGTAAAATACTTTTAAGATGTGTTTGACCATATTTGTTGTGCATGTATACATTCATTTGCCTTAATATTTTGAGTCTTAAAGTATGGTTAAGGTTATAGTCCTATAAGGGAGACTATAACCTGCCTGTTTAGGTGAGTTTTGACGTGTTTGTTTCTTAGGTAGACATTTGTTTGCCTAGTATACATTGCCTTAGATCTATTTATATATTTTTATGCTTTTGGCTATAGGTTGATTACCATGTGTGTATACTCTTGTTTCATTTTGTCTACTTAAGGATTTCATTGTCCTTACACCAATAATCACCTAGTTCTAGTGCATGTTGTACCTTGTATACTGACATAGAGTATGCCAGCTTAGTGTCACGACCTGCCTAAAATCAAGTCATGTATCTCTGATTCCGGAAGTTTTCGAAAACATACTGAGGCATATAGGGCTGCCCGGAAGTCTCCGGAACAGCCTACACGTATCTGGACAACGCTAGCAACACATGAGCACTCTAGATCAGCCAAGAAGATCCATAAAACATGGCTTGAAAGAGCTGATTAGAAGATTCTAGAAATGCCTTGAAAAGGCTTGATATTTTCATAACAAATATCTAAGATATTACCTTGTAAATATCTAAGATATTTTGTGGATAGATTAATCTAGATTAAGAATAATCTAGACAACCCCAACTAGTATAAATAGGTGAAGAAGTCCTTATTTGTAATCACCCAAAAATCCATACAAGTCTAGTGTAAAGCACTTATAAAGCACACTTGTAAGCAATACAAAGTCATTTGTATTACGAGCTTGCAAACGCTTCCGCATCGTAACTTTAATTGTTACTTCGTTCGGGTCACAAAGGTTGAACTTAGAAGGATTCTAAGTGCCGCACGAGAGTTGAGAAATCTCTCCGTGACAAGTGGTATCAGAGCCACGTCGGTTCATTTGGGAAGGCAATCGAAGCAAGCAAACTTGCAGCTGACGAAGATAAGCATGGTCGAGATGAATCCCAAAAGGGATCAAAGAAAGAACGAGGTATATCCAAGGACCGTACCTTGGAAAAACGAGTTAATGACATGGAGACAGGCCTTGTTGAAGTGGGTTCATAAGTTGACCTGTGTCTCCAACGATTAAACGCATTAGAAGAAGACTTCAATGAGCTCCGAGAAGGACTCAAGGCTGCAATGGAATTACTTCGAGATGAAGTAAAGCTGATGATCAAAGATGCAATTAGAGATGCTACGACTAAGCTGTGAAAAGAGATGGATGATCTATCTAATGACATGCATCGCAGCTTACTTGGCATGGAAGCCAAAATAAATGATTGCAATAAAGCCATGGTCATGACTGGAGGGAATGTTCTGAACCTGACACCGAGAGTTGAAATTCCCAAACCATCACCGTTTATGCGCAAACGAGAAGCTCGAGCTGTTGATGACTTTATTTGGGAAATGGAGCAGTACCTAGGAGGGGTACAAGTCTTCGATGATGCCACCAAAATAAAGACAACAACGATGTATTTGAAAGATATGCTAGCGCTATGGTGGAGATGTCGAAGCGTGGATATCGAATGAGGTACGTGCACAATCAAAACTTGGGCTGAATTTGTTCAAGAACTCAAATGACAATTTTATCCGGTAAATGCTGAACACGAAGCGATAAGTCGATTTCGTAAGCTCAAACAAACCGGGACCATCAAGGACTATGTCAAAGAGTTTACAACACTTGTCCTTGAGATCCCGGACTTATCGGATAAAGACTCCCTCTTCTACTTCCTCGACGGTCTGCAATCATGGGCCAAGATAGAACTAGAGCGAAGAAATGTTCAAGATCTTGCTTCAGCAATTGCAATAGCTGAAAGCTTGATTGATCTTAAAGAAAAACGACCATATAAGCCCATGAATAAGGAATGTGATGAGGAGAAAGGCGGGGGAGTTAAGCCCAATTATGATCGAAGGGTGGAACTAAGGAAACCACCATGATACGACAACGAAAAGCGCACTCCAAAATCTTGCTTCATATGCGATGGACCGCATAATGCTCGGGATTGCCCGAAGAAACAAAGTTTACAAGCCATGGTGGTGAGGAGTGATGATTCATCCCACAAAGACAAGGAGGTTAGTCTCGGGGCAATGCAACTACAAGTTCTAAACGCGTTAACGGCACATGAAGGGAAGCCGCTAAAGTTGGCTGAGTCACGCCCCAAGGAGAGACAGGGCAACATCACGAACACAAAGACAAAAGGACTTCGGTTTGTGAACATAGAAGTGAATGGACAACTTGCAAAGGCACTGGTCGATACCAGAGCAAGTCATAACTTTATCACACGTGAAGAGGCTAAAAGACTTGGTTTAAAAATCTCCACACGTGATGGATTTCTTAAAAACACCAATGGTGACACAAAACCGATCGAGGGAATGTCATGGGCTATGAAGACTAAGATTGGGACATGGAAAGGTAAGCTCGATTTCTCGATAGCACCATTGGGCGACTATAAGATCGTGCTCGGGATGGACTTTTTCAGAAAAGCAAAAGCCGTTCCAGCAACTTTTTTGAACCCCTTGTACATCGTCAAGGGTGATCAAGTGCACACTGCAATGCTGGAGTCAAGCACCAGCCACAAAGGGAAAATGTTATCCGTCTTGCAACTCGCAAGATGTAACACCCGGCCTCTCGTACCACTAATATTGTCTGCTTCGCCCACGAGGAGCTCATGGATTTGCTTTTGGTTGCCCGGGTGAAAACTTCCCAGGGAGGTCACCTATCCCTGGATTGCTGCCACCTGAGCATGCTTAACGATGGATTTCTCCCCTCATTCACAGCCAATACGCCCAAAATGCGTTGGTGATATTAAAGACCAGACATTCCTTATGAACCAAGAATCTCTCCTGACCACGACCGATGTGGGATATATGTAGGGTGTCACACAAGAACAAGCCGAGGGAAACCCAAGAAACACTACGAGGATGTCGTGGGTTTAGGTGGGGGCGAATGTCACGACCTGCCTAAAATCAATTCATGTATCTAGGATTCTGGAAGTTTCCGAAAACATACAGAGGCATATAGGGCTGCCCGAAAGTCTCCGGAACAGCCTACACGTATCTGGACAACGCTAGCAACACAAGAGAACTCTAGATCAGTCAAGAAGATCCATAAAACATGGCTTGAAAGAGCTGATTAGAAGTCTCTAGAAATGCCTTGAAAAGGCTTGATATTTTCATAACAAATATCTAAGATATTACCTTGTAAATATCTAAGATATTTTGTTGATAGATTAATCTAGATTAAGAATAATCTAGACAAACCCAACTAGTATAAATAGGTGAAGAAGTCCTCATTTGTAATCACCCAAAAATCCATACAAGTCTAGTGTAAAGCACTTGTAAAGCACACTTGTAAGCAATACAAAGTCATTTGTATTACGAGCTTGCAAACGCTTCTGCATCGTAACTTTAATTGTTACTTCGTTTGGGTCACAAAGGCTTAACTTAGAAGGATTATAAGTACCGCACGAGAGTTGGAAAATCTCTCCGTGACATTAGGATATGCTATACATATGTATGCCATCTCACTGACTATTTTATTGTATGTTTTAGTTTTGTATGTTACCATGTTATATTATATATATCTTACTATTACTTTAAAAATGTTTAGATTCGGTGTTCTGACTATAAACAATATTTGTTTCCCTGTGTAGAAGAAATGTTTGTCACCACCCTACCCATCTCAAATCATACAAATAGTTCTACTACGTGTGTGATATGCTAGTTATGTTTGTTTGTTTGTATTTATTTCATTTCCTTGTAACCGACTTCTAAAAGGAATCAAATAAAAACCCTACTTTTTATTTAGTTTGAATAATAGACATTCGTTTACTCATCTTCTCTTAATATGTATTATTCTTTGACTTTATTTTTTGTACTCAATTATGAATAACAAGCTTGCAAATTCACCTTAGCCACAATACTCTTCTTTTCTTTCTTCGCATGCAGTTTATCATTGCTAATTGCTTCTTGCATCTATTGTTTCCTTGATAGATTATCTTCTTCTAACTTGTTCATATCTCACTTTCATCTCGTACATGTTATTAATTTCTTCCATTTCCTCCAAGTAATCTACATTTAACCAGTCTTTTGATCCCTTCTTTCATGAATATCCTAAAATTATATTGCGCTTTCATTGACCATTTGATTGTTGGCTTTCAAGTTCGATCTATTCCTTGTCACTAAACTTGCAATAGCTTTGCCCTTTTTTTACATTCAGGGCATGACCTTTTTTTGTCTTGAAGGTTGTAAAAATTAACACAACACACCTGAAGCTTTATCTTGTACCATCTATTACGGCTTATTTGAATCTTCATCGGTATTTTTCTGTCCTAATCATAAAGCATCATAGCTTAATCAACTATCTCAATCTTACAACCTCTATCATCTAGTTGACACAAACTCAAAACATTGATCATTTGATTGTTGGTTTTCACGTTCAATCTATTCCTTGTCACTGAACTTGCAATAGCTTGGCCTTTTTTTTTTTACATTCAGGCCATGACCTTTTTTTTGTCTTGAAGGTTGTAAAAATTAACACAACACACCTGAAGCTTTTATCTTGTACAATCTATTACGGCTTATTTGAATCTTCATCGGCATTTTTCTGTCCCAATCATAAAGCATCATAACTTAATCAACTATCTCAATCTTACAACCTCTCTCATCTAGTTGACACAAACTCAAAATATTATCGCTTAGCCTAGGTACATAGATTTTATCACAAAATGTTATTTTTCTGTTATTCTTACATTGCACAGTTACATTTCCTTTGCCTTAAATATCTAAAGTAGTTCTATCACAAAACAAAGTTGGCCCCTTACTCTCTCTTTCACATTGGTAAATAAAATCTCTTTTCCCCTGTCATGTGAAAACTAGCTCCATTGTCTAAGTACCACATTTCCTTCCCTTTTTTTCATCATTTTCATATTCATCTAAAAAGCTTGTTTTTCTTTCAAACCTACTTTATATATCGAACAACTCGTCATGAATAAAACGGGTCCATCATCCTCATCTCTTCTTATTAAGTTTGCCTCCTATTTCCATCTGATGTGAGCCTTAAACTCACTTGAATAATGTCCAATTCTATAATAGTTGTAGCATCTTGGATTTCTTCGTTCCATCTTTCTAAAATGAAATATTTCATTCAAACTTGTCAATAAACGAATTTCAGTTTGTAATAAGGTTTATCTTTTCCCTAACAGAACTCAAATAAGTTAACAGAAAGTATACGACTCTACATCGAATCCAAACCAACCCTAAAATTTAGAAGTTAACATTGATGTGAATCACATCACTTATTTTGTTAGATCTCAATATCTTGCTACAACATTACCAAAAAAAAAATATCTCCAAACACGTCGACGTGGCTCCAACAACCCCCTAAAGATCCACCAAACATCAATCAAATCTCCACCGTCCATTTCTCCCCCCTTCAAACTATAAATACCCCCACACACCCCCTTATCTCATTGCCTTACCCTTTAACCCCACATCCTCTGCTCTAAAACAGAGTGTGTGTGAATTGTGATCACCGGAACCCTAACTCCGATCAGACCCACCGGAACCCTAGCTCCGGCCACCATGTCTCTCACCGTCGAGAAAACCTCCACCGGCCGTGAATACAAGGTCAAAGACATGTCATTGGCTGACTTTGGTCGTCTCGAGCTCGAATTAGCCGAGGTCGAAATGCCGGGGTTGATGTCTTGTCGGACGGAATTCGGGCCTTCACAGCCGTTCAAGGGGGCTAGAATCACCGGATCACTGCACATGACGATTCAAACCGGTGTGTTGATCGAAACCCTAACTGCATTGGGCGCTGAAGTGAGATGGTGCTCGTGCAACATCTTCTCAACGCAGGATCACGCTGCGGCGGCGATCGCTCGTGACTCCGCCGCGGTGTTCGCGTGGAAGGGGGAGACGCTTCAGGAGTACTGGTGGTGTACGGAGCGAGCGCTTGATTGGGGCCCTGGTGGTGGACCGGATCTGATTGTTGATGATGGTGGTGATGCGACGTTATTGATTCATGAAGGTGTGAAGGCTGAAGAGGAGTTTGAGAAGAGTGGGAAGCTGCCGGATCCGACGTCGACTGATAACGCTGAGTTTCAGATCGTCTTGTCGATTATTAAGGAGGGGTTGCAGAGTGACCCCAAGAAGTATCATAAGATGAAGGAGAGGTTGGTTGGTGTGTCGGAGGAGACTACCACTGGTGTTAAGAGGTTGTATCAGATGCAAGCTAATGGAACCTTGCTGTTCCCTGCGATTAACGTTAATGACTCCGTTACTAAGAGCAAGGTATGGGGATTAACTGATTATGTTAGTATTTGACTGGATCTGATTGATTATGATGATAATTTGTAGGAATTGAGATTTGGATGTTCTATATTGTGCTTAATCTTGCATTCTTTTTCATGAACTTGAGTTATTAGATAGAAGTTACAGCAGATTTTGAGGTGTTCATCTGTTTAAGTGATTAGTTTTTGCTTCAGATCTAAGTGCAGTCGCTTGATAATTTGCAGGAATTGAGATTTGAATGTTCTAAATTTGCTTAATCTTACATGTTTTTTCATGAATTTGAGTTATCAGATGCAAGTTACAGCATATTTTGAGGTGTAGATCTGTTTAAATGCTTGGTTTTTGCTTCAGATCTAACCATAGTAGCTTGATAATTTGTAGGAATTGAGGTTTGAATGTTCTAGATTTGCTTAATCTTGCCTGTGTTTTCATGAAATTGAGTTACTAGATACAAATTACAGCAGATTTTGAGGTGTAGATCTGTTTAGTTGCTTAGTTTTGGCCTCAGATCTAACTATAGTAGCTTGACAATACTAGTGATTTACTGATCTGACATTGTGAATCAATTAAGATAACAATGGTAGAGATTTATAGAACATATATAGAGATTTACTACAATATGCTACATGTTAGGTTGATTCTGTTTCGTTTTGTTTGAATTGACTTGTGGGTTAATCCTTTATTGAGATTTGCTTAAACCCCTTGTGGTTAATCTGTTATATAAACTTTTAAAACCCTAATAAGATTTTGTTTATTGTAGTTTATTCATTAAGAATCTAGATCACTAGGATCCCGACTATTAGATTTAATCTTCAAGACTCTAAACATTGATATCATTATTGTTGTGATCACAGTTTGACAACTTGTATGGATGTCGCCACTCACTCCCAGACGGACTGATGAGAGCCACTGATGTTATGATTGCCGGAAAGGTTGCAGTAGTCTGCGGTTATGGTGATGTCGGCAAGGGTTGTGCCGCCGCCATGAAACAAGCCGGTGCACGTGTTATAGTGACAGAAATCGACCCCATTTGTGCCCTTCAAGCTCTCATGGAAGGCCTCCAAGTCCTAACCCTAGAAGACGTTCTCTCAGAAGCTGACATCTTTGTCACCACCACAGGAAACAAAGACATTATCATGGTTGACCACATGAAAAAGATGAAAAACAACGCGATCGTCTGCAACATCGGCCATTTTGACAATGAAATTGACATGCTTGGTTTGGAAACATACCCAGGCGTAAAAAGAATCACCATCAAACCCCAAACCGACAGGTGGGTTTTCCCCGAAACCAACACTGGCATCATTGTGCTAGCTGAGGGTCGGCTCATGAACTTGGGTTGCGCCACTGGTCACCCTAGTTTTGTGATGTCGTGCTCGTTCACAAACCAAGTGATCGCGCAGCTCGAGCTGTGGAAAGAGAAGTCATCAGGGAAGTACAAGAAGGAAGTTTATGTGTTGCCTAAACATCTTGATGAGAAAGTGGCTGCACTTCATCTTGGAAAGCTTGGAGCCAAGCTGACTAAGCTTACTCAAGACCAAGCTGATTACATCAGTGTGCCAGTTGAGGGTCCATACAAGCCTGCTCACTATAGGTACTGAGTATGTTTGAATGATGAGTTGCTTTATATGTCTATTGATTATTATGGGGTTTGGCGGGTTGAGTTCTTGAATGATCATCATCATATGTGGTGGTATGAGTATGATGGTGGTGTAACACATTATGGTTGTTGTTTTCTTGTTGGATTTGTTTTATGTTTTGTTGAATAAATCAAAAAGGGTAAAACCAAGTTGACACTACTTTATTATATAGAATTATTATTGTGTAAAATGGAGTAGTGGGATTGTTATTGTAGTGATGTATTAATATTGTTTGTTTTACTTAACTTCTCATCCAAACACACACATTTAATGGTGAAGTACTTCTTTGATCTACATCTAAGGTTGTCAAAACAGGTTTGGTGATATTTAAGATGGAAGTACTATTTATGAACCCATCATCCTTTTCATAGACATAGACGGGTGTGTGAATCTTTATTTAATCACTCTCATATCAATCAATATTCTCCGTTCTACTTTAAACTTCTGATCTATTTTTTTTTACTCAAACAAATTAAGATGTGATTTACACATTAAGATGTGAAGTACTTTTCTAATTCACCTCTAAGAGTGTCAAAACATATTTGGTGATAATTAAGACCAAGTATTTATCAATGAATTCATCATCTTTCTCATGGGTTGATGCATGAATCTTCATTAATTTTATTTCATTTGATGAGTCATGGATGTATATATGCTATAAGCAATTTAGCATCAAATTATCATATCTAATAAGGCGATCTAATAAGGATACCACATCCTCTTTGTTATTCACCATAGATGGCACCAAAACTATGAGTATGCAACCATCAACTCAACAACATACGTGTAAATGTTAAAAGTTCAAAGACACAAGTTGCATAAGCAAACCAACTGACATGTTTTAAACAGGTGGTTTAAACAGGACATTAGCACAACAGCACAAGGGTTAGAAACCATTATGCTCGTGGATTTACATAATTACATGACAAAATCTGGTTTAGTTCCAAGTCTTTGATCCAATAATCGGGCTTCGGATACATGCCCTACTCAAGCCAAATCCATGAACCATGCATACATGGACCAAAACGGTCTTAACTAGAGGTGTACAAAAAAATCGAATTGTGAACCAGAACCAGTTTTTAACTCAAACAGGAGCTACTTTGAAAGTAGGTTTGGGTCCAAACTGATTGTAGGTTTGAAAGCAGTTAGTAAATGCATCCATTGAAACTTATCAAAACTACACTCAAAATAACCCACTTTCAAACACTTACTGATCATTGTCCCCTTAAAAACCAAATTTGGCACGAAACCGATTAATTCACCTCTAGTCTTAACCACCATATCCAACTAATTCTGCACAACTTCTATTATACCACGTTACATAATGTTGGACTACACCCCACACAAACCATTGCATCTTTTAGCCTGTTAAAATAAGAAAAAAAATTTACATCTAATAACAAGAATAATCATGAAAATAGTTATTTTGTTCTTATATTTATATGTTACTATTATGTCGGTCAAAGTTTTAACCTATTATATAGAGTGTAACATACGGGAATTTATATCACGTATCATCATGATTGTAATGAAATTTATAAACATGATTAGAGTTATTCATTATTTGAATCAAACTCAAAGAAAAATTTATATTGGATTCAGAATAGAAATTTTATTTTTGAAATTTTGATTGGAATTTTGAATTCGATTTCAAATCGTCAAAGTTTTAACCTATTATATAGAGTGTAACATACGGGAATTTATATCACGTATCATCATGATTGTAATAAAATTAATAAACATGATTAGAGTTATTCATTATTTGAATCAAACTCAAAAAAGAATTTAAATTCGATTCAGAATAAAAATTTTATTTTTGAATTTTTGATTGGAATTTTGAATTCGGTTTCAAATCGAACTTGAATTTGTGATATTCAAATCAAACCCACCTAAATATATGAATTTGAATCATATATAATTTTTTTTTGCTAACATAAATACATACATTATTTTATTTGTTTAGTGTATATGTTAATTGTTTTATTTATTGTTTCTCATTAGTTCGTTTATTCGAAAATGGTTTTCTAAATTCAAATAAAAATTTTAGAAAATAAAAGTCCGTCTAACCCAACAAGAGATTCAGTGAACATACCCAAACACAACCCACGTTTTACATTTATATTTATGCACAATTATTTTATCAACCATTTACTTTTTCTTTTGCATACCTCTTTCATGTTATAAAAAAGTGGGTTATTTCATACACATTCAAACATATACGGATGTAAAGTTGATACATAGAAATTTGTTTACCTATTTCATGACTATAATTATGAAACAATATATGACATGAACTCTACCGTATAAACATATCCAAATAGAATTCACCGTTTTTACATACAATGATACATATAGGCATACACCAAATACAACAATAAATCAAATTTGCTAAAGTGTTATATGATGCAAACATCAAGTCTTATTGTATTTATAAGCAAGATGAATAGATGATAAATTGGTTTGCAATTCTTCAAATACCAGCTTATTAACTTGCATACCCAATTCAACTAGTAACAAAATAGATCAAAACATCACCAAATGCACCATTAAAGATCAAGAATTGATAGCATCTCTAGCACAAAATGTAATAATCTCACACCCTCTGTTATAAGGGTTTGCAACCCCATTCCCTTTGCAATTATAATAAGAAGAACCAGGTGTACCACAAGGTACAACATCCCTCCTCAAAGTCTCATAACTTATGTACCTTCTCCTCATCAACAACACTCTCCTGCTAGTTTCAGACTCCATCATCTCATCTTCTGCACAAACCCTCTTTCCAATTGGATCAAGATCATCTTTTTTTAATGAATTGGGGGCTAAAATTGACAACCCAGATGATAATTTGATCTGGGTGTGTAGAAAGATTGAAGAAAATAGAAGAAAGATAATGGATTTCATGTGGGTGTTGTTGAGATGTTGTGCAATTGGTTTGGGGAGATGGTGTGTAATTGGGGATGCAATAAATGAGGGGGTGTTGATTGAGTGAAGGTTATGGCATCTCGCCTACAAATAGAATGAAAAATCTTCAACTCTTGTGCCCCACATTACACCATTTTTGTTCACATAAAGAGTTACTATTTAAGAATCCTACTGTAGTCTCAATAATGTAATCACTATCATCTCCTCTGGACTTGTAAAAGAACCACGAGTATAATAATAATTTTTGTAGCAACCATGTGATAAGTTATATGTGTGAGCGAGTGAGTTTTTATAAAAGGTAGGGGTTTTTAAATTTTGTAAAGTACAAGTGTGGTTTTAAATTAAATGTTTTTCTTGGTAAAAAAGTTATTACAATCTTAATCTTTGTAAGACAAAGTTTTACATGAAAAAGCATCTCAACACTCTAATTTATCATTTGTACCTATATGTTACGTTCAGGACTTAAATTTATTTACTTAGGTGTTTGAACTTATTTAATAAATTACATGGCTTATCATACGTATTTAATTAATTTACATATTCTGTATATATCCAAAAATGTCTTTCTTATTATTAGTTTGAAGAAATAGACGAGCCGGCTCATCTAGCGAGAAGTCAACTCGAGTGTTTTAAAAGTCCAAAGTTTAACTTTATAAGAGTAAACTAGTTGAATTTATTCACTTGACTTCGAGCCTGATTCCAAGCAGACGCTAACACGACTTGATTATTAACCAAAGCTAGCTACAAAGACATTTCTTTTTTAACAATATTTTTTTACTCTCAAATACCACTTATAAGGATGGAAGGGGTAGTTATCGGGCTCAGCTTCGAGTAGGCTCAGGTTCATAGGAACATTGACGCAACCCTCTAGGGTAGTGGCTTCATGTTGATTTTGCGAGTTCACAAACTATAAGAACCCGTTGTTTTCTTTTACCATTGGAAAGACTATAATGCCGTTAACTTGATCATCACCACATTGTAAATTTTTTTAAACAACATAAATACCATCTTCTTATATCATTTTTACTTTAAAAAATATCTTTCTTCTCTTATTTTATTTTTGAATTTCTTTTATACTTAAATGGATCCAAAAAAAGATAATCTTCCACCTGAAATCAGATAAACCGAGATTCAGTTCGAGTCAAGATAAACCTACTCCTTTCAAACTATTTCAGTATCCTAAATATTACCCACAACATTAGTCTACTGATCTACACAATACACGTCTTGCAATTTATATGTTTTATCTTTTTAATTATTTTAATTTTAGTTTTAATTGTTTTATCTTTTTAAATTTTAGTTATTTGTAATTTTAATTTCAATGCTTTTTTTTTTATTTTTAATTAGTGAAATTGCGTTTTTAGATTTTATTGTTAAATTGCTATGACAGTTTTGACTTCTTTAAATTTCATCATCTTCATCCTAGAATTTAAACTCACCATATTCTTTTAGAACTCATATTATTTTTTAGAAAATTAGATTTTAATAATCCAAACAATTGACTTTAGTTTATATTAATCTCAACTAACAATCTAATCAATATTAATCACATCTTCAATTTTGTTACAAATAACAATATCAGTTTAACTGTTCGTTAACTCCGTTTAATTTTTGATAACATGGCACGTGTTGTTGTGACTTTGCATGTGACATGACATATTATATAATTAAAAAAAATATAAATACATCGCTCAACTTTTGTGTCTATTTGTCTACGTGCTACTCAACCGGCAACAAAAAGGTTACGTTATATAAATTCCAAAAAATAATATTTTATATAAAAAATTTGAGTACTACATTTATACTTTTAATTTTAATTATATTAAACGTCAAGTAACATGCCACTTAACGTAACATATAAATATGGATTTGAAGAATAATACTAAAATTTTGTATTTTGGTAATAGAAAATCCAGGAGTACATGGGGATCAGAAAACTAGGATCACGACCGTTCACTAGAATCTTTTAAGCAATCAGTTCTTTATATTTAACTTTTATAAGATGATGACACGTGTCAAGCATGTCGTTGATCTTGACCGTCCATTACGAGTCAAGCTCATCATAGACTTTGTTTCTATGATCTTTGTATTTTACCACCAAAATCGACCACATACGTTACCAACTAACCATTACTTGATTAAGTATATCAACCCCCTCTACTTTTCACTTTATCCAACTTTAACCCATTCAGTTTTTACAATTATAAATCAAATAGGAGAGGATCATACAAATCGCATTTAATAGAGTCCACTTTGTATATCAGCTCTGGTTGACCTTTCATAAACATATAATATATTTATAATTATGTTACATGTTATACTGTTATTTGTTTTGTTGCTTGAACGACCTAAATTACACGTTATAACGTATCAAAATTTAATTAAAAACTTAGTTAGAAGATCAAACGGTTCACTTCACTTTTATAATCTTCAAACTTAGTAACTCAACTATCAACTCCCTTCCTGATGAGAGAGTATGATTATTTCGGTTTTTATTATAGGGTTTCTACACATAATGAACATGTATAAAAGGTTGTGAAAGTAAACCAGATCTGACTACCTCAAGCCTAACATAATTACACCAGAAGTTATAAAAATTCATAAACGCATAAACCAACTAGTAATCATTAAACCAGTAAACTATAAGTTCTAAACTTTAAAATATTTCATGATTGGGAGAAGATTAATCACCAAAGCTTCTGGTTCATTTTGCTTGAAATCTTTGTTTTCTATAGAGCTAATTTTTGACGCACTTTATACTCAAAACTATATTCTACCAAGTCCAATTGTGTTATTATTTTAAGGGTTGTTTGGTAGCGTATTAATGATTTCATTTAAAGACTACATTTGAATCGATCAGATGTAAAGTATGTTTGGTTCACTTAAAAGAGATTTTTTAATTGTTCATATAGCTTTTTAAGAGCATTCACATCCCATTCCTTATTGCTATCATTATAATTACATTAAAACACTATTTTTTTCTCTTCTTTCAATTAAATAATGTTTTTATACTTTTATCATTATTTTTTCTCTCTCTTACACTCACAACCACTTTTAAAAATATTAAAAAATATATAGGGTTGAACAGTGAATTCTCGAATTTACAGATGAACAATAATATTTTCTTTTTTATACACTCACAACCAATCAAAGTCATTCCATATAATTTAAGGATTCCACTCACCTATTTTTAAGAAACGAAATATGAATGTTCTAATAAGTAAGTGTGAGAAACATGATAATTGATTCAAATGTTACTTCTTATTTAATCAAACCTTTTCATGACTCAAAACGCAAGGATGCCAAACAACCCTATAATTTGTAATACAAATACTTTTTCCCATTTGGGTTGTAGAGGGTATACAATGCAAATCACATAAAGTATAAGGATGTGAAACAAAGTTATCACACACCGTAACAGAAGATACCTCAAAACGACAAACGTCACGTGGAGTTAAGAAGATGCATCTGCCACGTCACCTCTCTATCACCACCATTTATATCTCTCTTTCTATATATACATCTTCATCATCTACTGCAACTCTGCAAGTGCATACAAACAACCGCTAGAGGAAGAAGAAAATGACGACTACAGAGGCGGTGGTGGTCGCACAAGCTCCGATCGGCGGTGTTCCGGAGGCTAACGGCGGTTGCTGCAACAACGGACCTGGTTACGCCACTCCGATTGACGCCATGGCTGGCCCTAAGGAGACTCTCATCTACGTCACGTGTGTATACACAGGTATGGAATATGGATGTTCATCTTCAGTTATCGAACCTTTGTTTACTTGATTAGGTTGATTTTAGGTTTGGAGGTTGGGGTTCGATGAGTTTTGGTACTTGATTGAGTTGGTTTTAGGGTTGATGAACTCGGATGTGTCTGTGTGTACAGACGTGTGTGTGTTGATTGATCGATCTGTGGTAGTTTTGACTTTGAGATGGATTATCGTGTTATGATGTGTTCTGTTGGTAATTTGGAGATCGTGATTGACGTTATTTCCTGTTTTAGCTAATAATTGGGGATTTTTGTTGTTCTGGATATTATCTAAAACAAATTTGCAATTCGATATAGTAAACAGTCACTACAACCGATTTATAAATGAAGCATTAAACTTAAGATTGATTTCTGAATACTATATTATTAGAAACAATGATGTCAATTGCCAACTTTTAAAAATATGGCCTATTTCAACCATGAAAATGCGGTTATGCTGGCGAACATACGGTGATATGCTAGCAAAGTGTAGGTGGGAGAAGATTAGGAGCAGATTGGTTGAAAATCCGCTTCACTACACACGCGAAGAAGTGGCTCCTGGACTCAGCAAATTGGGTGAAGTGTCTAAATCTTGGTCAAAATGTTATATACAACGGGTCACTTGAGTAAGTTTCCCATAAAAGGACTGATGATTGAAGCTTAAAAACAAATCCAAACACGCAAAAAGAGTACGTAGACTGAAGATAACTCGTATTCTAATGGAGCAGGTTATTTGACTCGTTTTATTTATTTTAAAATGCAAAATTTCAGAATCCTTGACCATGAGTACATTATGATTCAAATATTTGACTTTTGACCCTGTGAGGTGCCCAATAAGTCAACAATTTAAATCATCTGGTTGAACATGTGCTCAAGAATTTAGGTTTGACTAAGATTTGATTGAAATGTTTATCATAGGTGTAATGGGTTAATAGTGATCAAATGTTAACCCTGCAATAGCAGATCTTTGTAGAGAATCTTGCATTTCGTGTAAATCTTTGTTTTTCTTATACATTATGATTCATTTGTTGACTCTGAAGTAATTGAAATGTGTATCATAATTTGTTATTATGCATAGGTATAATGGGATACTTAATAGTGAATAGCGCCTTCAATGAGCAAGAACAAATCTTTGTAGAATATACTGCATAGGCTGAAAATCTTTGATTTTGTCTTTTTGGTATGTTTCAGGAACAGGAAAGGAGAAACCTGATTTCCTAGGAACAGTTGACGTGGACCCCACCTCAAAAACATATTCACAAGTAATCCACAGGCTGCCTATGCCTAATGTGGGTGATGAGTTGCATCATTCTGGTTGGAATGCCTGCAGTTCTTGTTATGGTGATTCAACGGCCTCACGCCGTTTCCTTGTTCTCCCGGCTCTCGTGTATGTATCTTTAACTGCCAACAATAAATTAGTTGTCTCTTGAGAGTCAACAGACTAGTTTTGACTTGGTGAAGTTGGTGTGTTTTGTTGAATATTTTTGACTTGGTGAAGTTGGGTTTATTCTTCATTCATCCAAATACCTCATGATTATTTTGTAGTAATTTTTGTCAAAAAGAAAACCAAAGTGAATGCTTTAACCTTTATCCATCTTTTCTGTTTCATATTTACAGGTCTGGTCGAATATATGCTGTTGATACCCTAAAGGATCCAAGGGCCCCCACCTTCCATAAGTCAGTCGAGCCTGCTGACATCACAAGCAAAACCGGGCTCGCGTATCCCCACACTGCTCATTGTCTTGCTTCTGGTGACATAATGGTCTCCTGTTTAGGAGACAAAGAAGGGAAGGCTGATGGGAATGGATTTCTTCTTCTTGACTCAGATTTTAATGTGAAAGGAAGGTAATTACATATAATGTGATTTAGTTTTGCAATTTAGAAGTAGCAAAATGAGATGGTGAGGCGGATTGGGTGACATAATTTTTTTTATTGATTCTAGCATATCAAACACTATATATATTTAGAGGCAGCTAGTTACATATAGTATGACTTAATTTTGCAATTTAGAAGTGGCAAAATGAGGTGGTCAGACACGTTTGATAACGGGTCAAACATATAGTTTTTTACTGATTCTAGCATATCAACAGTTATACATATTTAGAGGGAAACACGTGTTGATATTCTTATATGTTTAGGTGGGAGAAACCTGGGCATAGTCCGTTGTTTGGGTATGATTATTGGTACCAACCTCGACATAAAACCATGATTAGTACATCATGGGGTGCTCCGTCTGCTTTTACACAGGGATTCAACCTTCAGCATGTTTCAGATGGTTTGTATGGCCGCCATTTGCACGTGTACAGCTGGCCAGATGGTGAACTTAAACAAACAATTGATTTGGGCCCTAATGGACTCCTACCATTAGAGGTCAGTGACTGAGTGCTTGAAAAATCCAAAATAGATGCATTAGGGTGTGTTTAAATGTGTGTTTAAACTAATTATTGTTATGTGAAATACAAAAATAAAAATAAAAACACTGTTATAAGCAACTAATTATCTGATTCTGCTTCTTCAAATCACAGCTATCACTTTGAAATAGAATGTTCAAACAACCCTCTAATTTGACTATTTTCAAATTTCTGTTTTGGGTGACCAGCTTTATTCCCTCAAAACTTTAAATAAATTCGATATAAGGTAACTTTCACCCTTGAAAGCACGTAACAGGTGTTTCAGCGTCAAGTAAAAAAGTCAACATGGTCAAATTTACTGACAAACCATCATTTTTTACCTGGTAACCTTTACAATCAGCTTAAATAAAAGAAATTCAAGATTGTTAGTTTTATAAAAAATGTTAACTTTTTATTTGGTTTGGCCTTTTTTCTGGCAATTCTGGTCTAAAAAGATGGTAATCTCAGTGCCCTGTGAAAAGAAGTTGAAAGATTGATAACCATATAAAAATGTTAAATTGAAAGATTGATAGTTTATCAAAAATGTCAAACTTAGTCAAAGAAAGTTCAACATGGTTAAATTGACCGACAAATAATTTGAAAGATTGACAGTTTTATTAAAATTTGAACATTTGTTGGTTCTTGACCTTTTTTCTTGGCCAGAAAAAGATGGTTATCTGAAATAGAAATTGGATCAAAGCTTGCTGCCTTTTATTTCGTTAACCCTTGTGACAATGTTGTTACTATGGCTTCCAATGTATGTTCCTACTTGATAAAATACTTAAACTCATGAGTCCTCATTTATTCAATTATTCACAGATAAGGTTTTTGCATGACCCGACTAAAGATACAGGGTTTGTTGGATGTGCATTAAGTAGCAACATGGTTCGATTTTTCAAAAACGCAGATGGATCATGGAGCCATGAGGTGCAAAAAATTATTTAATGATTCATTTCATGTTAAATTCATTTATATTATAAATGTTTGATAATAAACCGTCTAAATGTGGTGACAAAGGTGGCAATGTCAGTGAAACCAGTGAAGGTCCAAAACTGGATTCTACCAGAAATGCCCGGGCTTATTACAGATTTCCTTATCTCTCTTGATGATCGGTTTCTTTACTTTGTGAACTGGCTACATGGAGATATTAGACAGTATAATATTGAAGACCCTACAAATCCTGTTTTAGTGGGCCAAGTTTGGGTTGGCGGGCTGTTTCAGAAAGGAAGCCCGGTCGTTGCTGAGAACGAAGATGGTACAACTTATCAAGTTGACGTTCCAGAAGTCAAGGTACGTGTTTTTGCCTTACCGTAGCTAAAAGAATCATATCTGTTTTGGAATAGTGTTTTGAAAGTGATTGTCTTGAGCTATAATATTCAGTTTTTAGTGTTTGAGTAACCTACTTCCACTTATGATTATCAATTACTTAGAGGTTAAATAATCATTTTTTAAAGATTAGTCTGATATAGCTGCAAAAAACGTTTATATATGCAGAGTAAATTATTTAAAATCGTCAAGCACAGTTATCTTATCTGAAGTTTATGACACGATACTTAACTTGTGCCACATCATTTTTATGGTTACATATAACAGTGAAAAGTTGAAAATTTGCTGCATGGAACGATTAAATGTCTATAGAAAAACAAAAAAGCAAGTTGCATGTTGGCGTAATTAACCTATGGTAGCAATCATGACCTATACTTTAAGAATGGGTTGATTTGGGTAAAAAGATTTGCATATGGGTTTGTTTGGGTCAAACTCAAATCATACAGCGGGTCAAATATCTAGATAATTTTCTTCACCCTCATATGATTATTGATCATTATCAATCATTCAAAAACTAATTATTTGACCCTAAAGAATAAAATAACTAGAAACATAATCTGTTTATCCAAACATCATAATCGGTTTTTTGATCTTTCCATTTAGGGACACCGATTGATCGGGGGCCCACAGATGATTCAACTGAGCTTAGACGGGAAACGTTTGTACGTTACAAACTCATTATTCAGCAAATGGGACAAGCAGTTTTATCCAGAAGTTGTGGAAAATGGATCTCACATGTTACAAATTGATGTCAACAATGAGAAAGGTGGACTTTCTATAAACCCTAATTTCTATGTTGACTTTGGAGCTGAGCCAGATGGACCTTGTTTGGCTCATGAAATGAGATATCCAGGTGGTGACTGCACCTCAGATATATGGATTTGAACCACAAATTGGTCCCAACAATAATAATTAAGCTGTTTGTGTTACTTGGTGAACATATATGGTTTAGTTGCATATAACTGTGAGTTATGTACTTTGTATTTGGAATAAAGCTTCCATTTTAGTTTCTTTTTGGCGATGAACTGAATATGCTGCAAGTCATGATGCAAAAGACCTTTAGGAGTTCTTTGGGCCACAAGTTTATAAGTACGAGCTCGAATACAATTGAGCTTCACTCGTTAGATTGATTGTATTGGGTTGAAAATCTCCAATCTGTACAGGAGCATATATTGATTCGTGTGGTATCATGTTGGACTTGCCTAAAATCTTGTGTAAATTTCCGGTTATGTTTCGGGTCTACTTGTTTAATGTTATTTTACAAATAGAGTAACATCTAGAGACTTAATATAATTTAAATAATAATTACTCCAGTTAAAATAGTACTTTATTGTTTCCTTATTTTTCATTCTTTAAGTAACAAAGTTGATTTTATATATTTAGCTTAAGATTAGAGGAATCAAATTAAAAGTACTAGAGAATGTGTAGTTACAGTTAAAATATTTAAGTTGTTGGAAATTAATATATTAATGGTTATATAGAAAGCTAAAAATAAAAATATTAAATTTTAGTTTTTCACATTTTTAATAACTAAAGCGTTATTAGAATCTAAAATTTAAATAGGAACAATTTTAGATATCTTTAAACAGATTAATAGGTTCATCAAATTATTATATGGCTTGTGTTCAGATTTACTCATTTATTAAACAAATTTTGTTTCAGTTTTTGTAAAGAATTACCTCTCCTAGTTTGAGTAGAGTTAGCGAATTTGATTAACTTATTATGACAATTATGAGTATTCACTTTTGAGCTTTTTAATGGAATATGATTTTGAAGTGTCATCAGAAAATGAGTTTGCAGATGTAATGACATTTCAACATCAATAAACAATTCTAAGTAAAAAGAAAGTTGAAGAATATTGTAAACCAAACCACTTTGAAAATTGTTTAAAGTCTATATAATAATGCTTTTTCATTTTATTTTAATAAATATAAACATATTAAACAAAAGACACAGCCATAATGACTGATAGAAACCCAACACTAACTTGAAACTGAATCATAACCTTTTTGTATATCCCATCTCATATAAGTAAAACACAAGTCCCATGAGTAAACATCCCATCTCACAAGATATACACATTCAAGAACACTCTGAGCAAATATTAATCAACACAACAACTAGACACTCTTCTTTCCATAAATCTAGTCTTTTGAAATAACTTTTTCTTCAATCTTGTTGGCGAATGTCACCTTTGGACGCAACAAATTCTGTTACATCACAAAAACCAACGTATCAGTAAGTCTTTTTTTCAAGGTATTTTATGTCCAACTCAACCTGTTTGGCATGTATTGACTCATATTTTAATTTTTGACATTGTACACTATACGGTTATGTTACTAAGAAAGATGATAATACCATGCTTCTGCAGTGGATACTTAGATCCTCGTTAATTTGAGACAAACGTGCTCTTGCTAGTTGCTCCTTGTACAAAGCTTTTGCGCACGCTTCTTTCACCTGAAGTACATCAGAGGAATCTATGTAAACCAAACCAAGGGTAAGATTAACATTTATCTTACTGTAAATATCACTTCCATGGTAAAATTCTTAGACAAATGATTAATGTTAAAATGAGTAAAAATACCTGTTTTTCCTTAACAGTATCAAGAGAATTGGAATAAATACGTGTTTCTAGAATGTTGCGCAGACATGTCAAGTCATTTATCAGCTCCAATGCAACCTCTTCAGCATCATGCAACTGATTTTTGGTAAACTCAAACGATCTTTCAGCATGTAGCCGAAAAGATGTGCAATTCAGACAGTTGCAGATCCCTCTGCACCCTCTTGGAGTTCTCTTCAAAATTCCATATTTAATATTTTCTCCATGAGTTTCAGTAACCTGCAACAACTGTTGATATGGACTTTCTTTGACTGTTGTGTGAAGGTCTTCACCGCAACTTTGCTCAATACATGGTAGTGTAGCTTTAATAGTTGCTTCTTCAACACATTTCAGATTATCTTTCGGTGGTGATAGTTCCAACTTTATACAGCTGTCAGGTTTAACAGTTTTATCTTGTAAATTCACCTCTAACGGTGATATTAATCCACTACCCTCCTTATCTGGCCCATTAGCATCCAAAATATTGTCATTTGAAACTAAAGTGAGTGATTTTGATAAATCACTTGACATATCAACTGGAATCAATGTAGATGTAGGAGAATTTGATGTCTCATTTGAAGTAGTAGTTTTCTCATCTTGATTCAACAAGGATTGTGCTGTTGGTTGTTGATTTTGCTCTATAGCCTTCTCATCTTTTAAAGATTGCTTGTCCTTCAAAGAAGCTATCACAGAGCACAAACATAAAGTTAGCTAAAAACCTCGGTATATCACATATTTCTTAATGGGAGGAGTAAAATATTACATGAATAATCCCCAGCAACACTCATCAAGAATGGAAGCAATCTTCTATGACTAAAGGAAGTTGGAGTTTGTAGTACTTTCTTTCTTGAACACGACTTAAGTGCCTAAGAAATAATGAACCCAAACATAAAAAAGATTAGCCATCAACCCACAGAGTGTAAAGCTTTATTAACCCAGTTAATATGTTAGGAAATGTGACCATTTGAGACTGAAAATTACCGGCTTAAGCTTTGAATTTACAGGCACACCGTTATCAGTTTTTGATTTAATATGAATATCTGAATCAGGTGGTGTCATCTGCTCACACCCCTCTAATGTGCCATTTAGAACGTCTTCTTGGCTTTTCTGCACCACACCAGAACCCTCAACAGTGCTAACTAAACCATCATTCACACCGTTTGAGAATTGCTTTTCACAACTTTTAACATTATTCAATAAACCATCTGCCAATTTGCTATAGTTTGACACTGGACTGACTTCCTCTTCTTTAAGAGCAACTATATCAGGGGCTGTATTACTTGATTTCAGAGCTATTGGCAACGTCGCCTCAACTATCTCAAAACTTGAAGAATCTGCCATTAAAACTAACATAGTTAACAAAAGCAAGTGATCTAACTGTGGAAGTACAAATTAATAATTAATTTAAAGCAGTTGAGTTGTTTAAGTACCATCATTCCCTGAATCCATTAGATAAGGAAGCAATCTTCTATAACTAAATGAGCTTGGACTTTTAAATACCTTCCTTCGCCCACGCAAACTTGCATCCTATCAGTTAGTTCCATAAAGTACAACTTTTAATGCAAGATTCAACATATATTCAAGCTAATGATAATAATGCATCAGAATACCAGATCAACATCAACATTGAGATTCAACAATTAGGTGTTCAGATTGCTTAATATGCCTTTAAAGTAAACTAGAACAATCAAATTATTACTGCCCAGTAAAAAAATTCCAAACACCCTCAAAACATCCCACTAATTAATCATATCACAATAAGCAGATAAGAGCTTCTAATAAGCAATCTAAAACAGCCATTAAGTAATGACATATATATGTAACTAAACACATGCTAGATACTACACCAATCAACTAAATAGCATCAAAGAGATTCAAACATCAAAATTGGCAAAAATGTACCAAACACTAATGCCGATTTGATTTCATCAATGAGATAGTTAATGGTGTCTTACCGAAGATTGGCTCTTACTCATAAACACTTTTGTATCCACAATTTCGTTTGCAACAGAACTCATCTCATGCTTCTCTTTACACCCCTTATTTTGTTCAGATTCTGCAATTACTGGAGTCATGTGAACAAAATCACCTCCCATAACATCATTCTCTCTAACACAATCCAAAACCCCCAAGTCACCATCTTTAACATCACCCTCGGAGAACAACACACTAACATTTCCATCATTCTTCTTGCAAACACCCAAATCACCTTTCAACTCCACATCCCCAATAACACCATCATCAGCAACTGTTGCAGGAGAAAACACTCTCCTCGCACGAAGATCCTTAACAGAACCCTGATTTGCAACCAGACCCACATCACCTTCCGATTGTTGTTCTTTCACCAACAATTTACCTTCACCTTTCATCAAATTGACACCATTACGACTCCGATTAGCGTCAGATCGAGCGTAACCTGAACGGTTTCGGTGGAAGTAGATCTGCGATCTGCTGCGAGTGAATATGCCACCAAATGGGTCGGATTCTGATGAGCGTTGCTTGCGTTTCTTGGATCCGATAGTTGACTCCATATTAGCTCAATCTTTGTTGTTCTGTGATGGGTTTCTATTGAGAATGTGTGTTTTCTTTTGCTTTTGTTCTTGATCGGAGAGATAGTGGAGATATGGCTGAAGTAAAGGTGAAATATGGAGGGAAAAATATAGCGGGAAGGAAGAAAGTGTCGTCAGATGGCGGGAAATACACTCCCGCTGGAAAAGTTTTGGAGTGTGACCTTTTTACCCTCCTCGTTTCTAGTTTGATTTTGATAATTATATCTCGAGTAAATTATTATTTCTATCTCTGATATTAATTTATTTTAATAGTTTGTATTTCTATAGTTTTAAAGTTTCGATTTGTATATTTGGCGTTTATCTTTTTTAAACATTTGCATCACTAATGTCTTTATTATGTAATCATTTGAATTTGAATGACTAACAGTGTTATTCAAGTCTGTTAATAGGTCCCATGTCATTTTTCTTTTATAAGGGTATTTTTGTTATTTTCCTTTAATCCTTTTTTTGTTATTTTTATAATTCCATCCATTCTCCTTTACCATCATTTTACCGTCATTCACTATTATAATCTGAACCATTACCACCACCACCGCCAACCATCCTCACCAACCATCAAACTTTACCCCACTGTTATGCACAACCCACCCACCCGCCATCATCGTACCACCACAATCACAAACCCACCACCCATTCGGCACCACCAACCACCACCTCCAACCACCACCGTCGTTTCAACCCTTTTTCTCCAGATCTGCGAGAGAGAGGAGATGAGAGAAAAGGAGAGTGTGAGAGAGAGACGATGGTGATAGCGATTTCATGTGTTTCTTCAATCACCATCACCATTTCAGCCTCCTTTCTCTAGATCTGTAGAAGAGAATGGGGAGAGAGGAGCGACGCTGGTGGTGGGTGGTGGTTACATGGCGAGCGACGATGTGTGGTGGTGATAGTGGTGGTACTGGTCTGGTAGTGGTGGCGGCGGTTGAGGAGGAATACTGCGAAAGAGATAGAGAGGATAGAGAGCAAGGGAGACGATGATGGTTAGTGGTTACATGGCGAGTGACGATGGTGGAGGTTGTGATCTGGCTATGGCGGTGGTGGTGGCGATGGCTGTGGACTACTGGGAAAGAGAGAGGAATGAGATAAAGACGGTGGGTGGAGGTAAGGTTGATAATGATGATGTTAGTCACATCAAATGTGGGGGTGGGTTTTAATAAAGTGGTGATTAAGGGTATTTTTGTTAATTTATAGAAAACTATCGGCTAAATTTAACGGTGACAGGGTTAGGAATCAAATGGAGAAAAAAAATAAAACATTAGGGGGCAAATCGAGGCATTGAAACTATAGAAAGCAAATGGTTAAAATAGAAAAACGTAAGGTATGCAAATGATAATTTACTCTTATATGTTTTTTTATTTGAGTAAATTACTATTTGCATCCTTTACATTTGTTAATTTTTACTACTAGAATTTCTGAAGTTTTAAATTCATAATTTGTCTTCTAACTTTTCATTTTTGTCTCCATTTGAATCCAGATAGTTAACACCCTTAGTTTTTATGTTAAAATACTAAAGAGTAAATTACCGTTTGCATCCCTAACATTTGTTCAATTTAACTGTTTGCGTCCCTATAGTTTCAAAACTTTGAATCGCCCCCTAATCTTTTGATTTTTTCCTTGGTTGTATCCCTGTGGCTGACGCCGTTACATTGCGCAGTTAAATGTGTCTTTTTTTTTCTCTCTTGCAGGGGCATTTTGGTCCTTTCATTCTTTTCCCCTTCTCTCTTGTAAAACCATTATAAGGGTTTCTTTTACCTTTTGTAAAACCCACTTTCACTTTACACTTTAACCATCCACTGAAGCAGAAAGCCGATTGAAAATCAAGAATCAAACTTCATCATCGTCTTCAACTATTAGCTGATCGTGACCAGTTAAACCCATTTGAAAGATGGTTGTTCCTACCTGGTACATTCGTGACACAAATGATCCAGTGTTTAATCCAATCGAAGTTTATGGTATGATTTCTTCAAAATCAACATAAATTAGGAGCTTTATTTTATCATCATATTGTTCTTATATTATAATATACATTGTTATAGCTAATGAGCCTACTCTTTTTACACCTGAAATCCATCATGGTGGAGAATTTGTGAAGTTCCCAGGAAGAAGGTATGTGAAGGGTAAAGTTACATACGTTGACATGGTAGACATTGATGTATTTTCAACCTATGATGTTGATGCTATGATGGAAGAGTTAGGTTATGATGGGGATGAGGTAATGTACTACAACTTTAAGATTTCGGGTCAGGACTTGGATTTTGGTTTAAGAGCTATGGGTGGTGATATGGATGTACTTAACATGCAACAATACGTGCACACGTTTAAGGTGATTGAACTTTACATAGAACACAAAGTTACAAGGCTGAAGACCTATTTGCAGTCTCCTAACCAAGGGTCGAAGGTGATAATCGAAGAGATTGATGATATTGGACCATCTAATCCTTGCAGAAGACAATTACAACTTGAGTGGTTTCAACAGGAGGTTCCACAACTTGAGTGGTTTCAACAGGAGGTTCCAGAAGGGATTGATCAGTTTCTGGATGCACAAGGGGCAGAACCAGTGATAGAAGCAGCAGGGGTTGATCAGTTTGTGGATGAACAAGTGGCAGAATCAGTGATAGAAGCAGAAGGGGTTGACCAGTTTGTGGATGCACAAGGGGTAGAACTAGTGATAGCAGCAGCGGGGGTTGATCAGTTTGTGGATGAACAAGTGGCAAAACCAGTTATAGAAGCAGAAGGGGTTGATCAGTTTGTGGATGCACAAGATGCACTTGCAATGTCTAAAAGTGATGAAGATGTGCAAAATGAAGAAGTACAAGAAGAGGGTGATTAGCTTATCAATAATTCTATTGACATGTTGCAAGATGATGTTTTCTTGTCTAATTTTATAGAACCCTTTCGTACAAAACAACTTGAGCAACAACATCAGCATTACAATGAATCTGGTGAACAGACTGAGCCACAACATCAGCATAACGATGATTCTGGTGGATCTGTTAGTGGTGGATCTGAATCTGATGATGAAGATTTTATTGTAGATGTAGATAATCCTTTAGAGGATGTGGAGGTTGATATGGAAGAATACAGAGCATTTGTTGACATGAATGTAGATGATCTGGCTGGAGATGATAAAAGTGATGAAGATGATACTACAGAGGTTGATTTAGATAACTTTGACAGTGCAAGTGATGCAGATGCTGCTCCATCTCGAAGGGCAATTAAAAAGCTAAACAGGAAGAACAGAAACTGGAAGTCAGTTGTTGCATCATCATCATTATATGTTGGTCAAACCTTTGGGGATAAAGAAGAGGTCAAGGACATTGTTAAGTCAATTGTTGTGCAAACTAGGAGGCAACTAGTATTTGTAAAAGATGACAAACTAAGAGTTCGTGTGGTGTGTTATGGAACAAATGCTGGTTCTTTTTGTAGTGAAGGGCAAAATGGGGAATGTTCAAAAGAAGATGGGTCCAAAATAAGGGAATCTGGAAAAGACAAAGGGGTTGGTAATGGTGCAATAAGTAATAACCCTGAAAGAAGAAAAAGGTTCCCACTTGCCACTTGCCCATGGAAACTGCATATATCAAGGCCCAATACAGATGAGTTGTTTGTTGTGAAGACTTTTATAGAAGAGCATAATTGTATGCAAACAAGAAAGCTCAGGCTTTACACAGTTTCAGTGATTGCTAAAGAAGCAGAACCCCTGCTTGAGTGTAACCCTAATATACCCCTAAAGGCCCTACAAGACATTTTACAGAGGAAAAACCAGATTCTAATCTCTATCAAAAAAATCTTTATGGCAAAAGTGATGGCATTAAAGAAAATGGAGGGTGATTATTTATCTCGGTATGGGTTATTGAGGGATTACTGTCAAGAGCTGTTAAGATCTAACCCAGGCTCAACAGTTAAGTTAGAGATTGAAAGGGAGTGTAACCCTAGTAGTTCAACTAGACAGTTCAAAAGGCTTTAGATCTGCTTTGCTGCTAGGAAAGTTGGTTTTAAAGCATGTGGGATAGACCTGTTAGGTCTTGATGGGACCTTTATGAAAGGTCCATTCCCAGGAAAAATGTTGACTGCAGTTGATGTTGACTCCAATAATGGAATTTATCCAATAGCATATGCAGTGGTGGAGGCTGAAACAACAGATTCATGGACATGGTTTCTATCACTTCTTGGTGATAATCTAGATCTGGGCATAAACTCAAACTTCACTTTCATAAGTGACAGGCAGAAGGTAATTTGTTACTAGTTTTATTAATTGCAATATGTTTAAACTTCAAAAGTGAAATTGTATTTTACTACCATCTGTTTTAACATGTTTAAGGAATTGTACCTGCTGTTAAAAAGGTGTTTCCAGCAGCTGAGCATAGGTTTTGCCTAAGACACATTCATGAGAACATGAAAGCAAAATAGAGAGGGCACATGTATAAGGATCTTTTATGAAAATGTGCAAGTTCAACCACAATCCTTGAATTTGAAAAACACATGGAGACCATAAGGAAACAAGATCCATCCCTGTATGATTGGTTGAAGCAAATCCCTACAAAGCATTGGAGTAGGTCTCACTTTATTGGTATGTGTTACTTGACTTTACAATTGATGTTTTTTAAAATCCAGTATTAGTAGGTAATGCTCTTCTCTTATTGAATGTTTATAAAACAGGTAGGCCGGCATATGATATTTTATTAAACAACATTTGTGAAGTCTTTAACAAGCAGTTGGTTGCGGGTAGAGACAAGCCTATAATTTCATGTCTTGAGTATGTTAGGGAATACATGCTGAAGAGGCTTGTTGTTGTTCACAAGTTGATTTCAAAGTGTCCAGGGCCCCTTACACCCTTTGCAGCTAAAAGCTTGGATCTCATTAAGAAACAAGCAAGTGAATATAGTGTTATCATGACTGGAGTTAAAAAATACCAAGTAAGTGGACCATGGATGGATCAAGTTTGTGTTGACTTAGAGAAAGAAACATGCTCGTTTAGAAAAGGGAGCTTACAGGCATGCCTTGTAAGCGTGCAGTAGCTTGCATATGGGATTTGGCAACTTATGACCAGCAAAATGCAATTCCTGAGGCTTGGGTGTCCATAGTGTATTGGTTAGAAACCTGGAAGGATGTATATAAAAACACCCTTGAGCCTATCATTGGGAGACCCATGTGGATGCCATCAAATTCCCCAACTACACTGATACCTCCAAAGTATCATACTCAGGTTGGCAGACCTAGAAAGAAGAGGAAGAAATCAGTTGAGGAGGTGGATGCAAGTAAAGTTAACAAAGATGGGAAGTTGGTGAAAAAAGGATTTTCTGTTAAGTGTGGTCTGTGCAATAATTTTGGACACAACAAAAGATCATGTAAGGGACAAGGTTCACCACAACAGGTTTCACAAGGTGCTCCTATGGAAAATTAGTAGTCAGCTGGTTTATGTATTTTAAATATGGATTTTCTGTTAATTGGATGTATTTTGTTACTGGAACATGATCCCTTGGTTAATTATGTATTTTGGGTATGTATTTTGAACATGCTTTGTTGCATCAAACAATGTTACTGCCACTCATGCTTTTTAGATGTAATCAAAAGCCTGTTGATGTTGTTTCTGTAATTGTATGTTGGTGTATGCAAATGGCAGCTGGTTGTTAGGGTCAATTGGTATGAAAATGGAAGCTGGTTGTTAGGGTCATTTTTTGTGAATTGTATGTTTTTTTATTATACAAAGCTTATCACCACAAAATGTCTCTCATAAACCATTAAACTTGTACACCATTACTACTTGACCTTTACAATATTTAAGAGAAAATTAGGTCAATTGGTACAAAATAACTTCTACTACTTCACTAACAAATCAAGTACACAATAAAAAAGAACCAATTCAAAATTAAAAACATTCTTAATCTTTTCACTTGATGCTCTAACCTCCTGGCTCTTTCTTCTGTCATGTTGCTTGATCTTAATAACCCATTAATAATTTCTATAGATCTTGAACATAGTGCAGGTTCAGCCTAACTTACAAAACCACAATTTGTCCCTATTCTCGCGCAACAGTGAAATCTACGGCCTAGATTTTTGACGGTCCATGATGTTCGAACAAAAGTTTCAGATCCACATGAACATTTCACTATCGTTTTCCTTTAAGATAAGAGACATCCACATCTTCTTATAATGGTTTTACAAGAGAGAAGGGGGAAAGAATGAAAGGACCAAAATACCCCTACAAGAGAGAGAAAAAAAGACGCATTTAAATGCGCAATGTAACGGCGTCAGCCACAAGGATGCAAACAAGGAATAAATCAAAAGATTAAGGCGCGATTCAAGGTTTTGAAACTACAGGGATGCAAATAGTTAAATTGGATAAATGTTAGGGATGAAAACGGTAATATACTCAATACTAAAATACCCTTAAGGATTAAAAAAATAAATTATGGGACCCTCCCACATCAAAATAGGTGGAGGTGGTGGTGTTTTTTAGGCGATGGTGTGCGAGCAGCAAATAGTGGTGGTGTTTTCAAGTGGTGTCTGGCCTTGGTGTTTTCAGGTGATGGTGTGTGGCGATGGTGGTGTTTTCAAGTGGTGTGTGTCCTTGGTGGTGTTTTCAGGTGATGGTGTGTGGTGATGGTGGTGTTTTCAAGCGATGGTGTGTGGAGGTGGTGGTGTTTTCCAGGCGATGATGTGTGACGATGATGTGTGGTCGGTAGATGGTGGGGGTATGTGGCGGTGGTGGTGTATTAGATTGAAGTGAACTCAAAGAAAATTTGTTTTAGTTTAAGTTAAGGTGTAATAATTGGTTGTTAGGTATGTATGGATTAGATTTTACTTATTGGTAGCTATGTATGTACTAAGTGTATATTTGTCATCACACCAAAACTTAAACAAAAAAATCTAACGATGTTTGATTTTTGGACTCAAATGAAGACAAAAAAAAAAAAAAAAAAGAAAAGTTACGGCAAATTGCAAGTTTAAAACTTTTGGGATTCAAATAGTTAAAATTAGCAAACGTCAAAGGTGCAAATAACAATTACTGTTATAATTTTAACCATGAATTGTAATTTTGATTTGATGTGCTATTATGATGATAAAATATGGATGTAAACGAGCCGAGCCGAGCCCAAGCTCGCTTACGCTTGAGTTGGGCTTGTGATGACTTTAGAAAGCCCATCTTAGCTCGTTTATAGTATTATTTCTAAAGCTCAAGCTTGGTTTATCAGGAAAATTTCAAGCTCAAGTTCGGCTCGAGCCCAGCTTATTTATTATCAAATTATTTGTAATCATACTTTTATATATAATATAATATATATATTATTTAATTATTTTTATCATAAATTTATATATAATAAATAGGAAGAGTTATTTTGAAAACTTCTATTTTTCGTGAGAACTCCTTTAACTCTTTTTATACATGTGTAAGCATGCATAAAATAGTTCTTTTTTTACACGTATTTACACATGTGTATAAAATCTTTTCATATAAGATAAACGGTAACTTTTAAGTTTGTAAAAACTCCATGAACTCTTTTTAACAAGGGTTCATAGGTATAAATTAGTTCTATTTTTTACACATGCGTAAACATATGTAGAAAAAAAATTCTTACAAAAAAAAGAGTTCCCATTTGATATTTTTCATATAATATCATATTTAAATAAGTTTAACTTGATGCGCTTTTTGATATATAAACTTTAACAATAGATTTTACACAATTAAGCTTTAAAATTATAAAATAATTTTCACCTTATGACTAACTACACACATAATAGGCAAGTGTACCTATCAGATAGTATTATAGCTTTTGGTAAGAACCAAGTATCGATCCGTGGACACGAGATCTCCTGATACTAAATCTTTATCATTATCTAGCCGAAGAAAGATGATTTGTGAATATTATGATTAACTAAATTAATAAACAATTAATCTAATTGAAGAAAGTAAATAAAGATGAAGATAATCAATCAGAGGAAGATATCACTTAGACTTTGAATCCGTTTAGCAAAACAATGACAACATGCATGAACCTATGATGAGATCATTTTCTACACATGAAATATGGATATAAACTAGACTCCTGTCAAGGTTATCTAATTATATAACTCTTTGGAAAACTAGAACGATAAACACATAATAGCCACCTAAAGTTATGCCACGAAGAACCAATGATATAATTAAGCCAATGTTAAAGATGGTTTGGACTCTCGTCAAGGATATCAAACCCACAAATCTTTGGAAAGTTAATACAATGCACACATGGTAACCACCCAGGTTCGCGTAATGTAACAATAGCTATGTAAATCCTTCAACTTATGAATGTCCTAACACAAATACACGAACCATAAATTTGCGCATTATCTATAGTTACACATAAACAAAGTTAGGAAATATTCATAAAAAACACAATGGTTTTCATAAAAACATGTATAAGGATGCACACTTGTTCAACATTACTAAATATTCAACCCTCATGTAAGGTTATATCATAAGGCTGATGCAACCAAAGAAACCAAAACCACCAAGGAGCTTCCTGCATGCATGCACTGATGTACAAGGTAGAAGTTACTTTAGAAGTTTTACACTCCTCAACATAAATTATTCTAAGTGTAAAATCTTCTGAAGACAAAGTCCAAATCTTCGAAGCCAAAGATGAGGTCTTCCGAAGCTTCAAAAGACAAAGTCTTCCGAAGCCAATGAAGTGAAGATTGATTTCTTCCGAGGACAGAAAGAACATGCTTTCTCTTATCTACTTTTTCATAAAGCTGACTTACTTTCTATTGCAACCCTGAAGACTCACCTACCTGTATGAGTTGGTGAAAAGGTCCATGCTTTAGTAAACTATAGATTATGGTCTTGGGTCTGTAACTTCCTACTTTGTACCTTTTATCCTTTTTGAAATATATTAGGATATGAGCTATGATATGTTATAGTCACTAGTCAAAAGGCAATCTGTCTTTTGACTCTACATTGATCTTGTTATCTAGATTAGTGTTTCCAGCTGGCCTTCAAAGTATGGCCGGTTGTAGGATGTAGTATAAAGTATCTCAGGTCCTTGTCTCTCTTTTTATGCTTTGTAACACTTGTAAAAGAACTTAAAAGCAATATACAACATTCTTGAAAACCATACTTGCTTGTTCTTGTTCTTAGTTCTGTCTCAACTGTTTACTTGTGTTCTTAGCATCATTTATCAAAACCCGATTCCCCATTTGATCTGTTAAGTGTTCTAACACTCTCCTTATTGTGAGACTGATTATATTGAGCATCCTTTTAACCGGTCCTGCAATTGGTATCAGAGCTTTCCAGGATTTTGATTGTAAGATCTCACAATCTTAAATCCCTTCAGTTTCACAAAACACTTAACATCTCAAATGGCAGCCATCACAAAGGCTGATATGGAAATTGATACTATGACGAAGTCTCCACTGATCACTCCTGATGACTTTGATACTTGGTGCCAAAGAATGGAAGGCTTCATCAAGTCTCAAGACTTCAGGATGTGGGGATCTATTGTATCTAGACCTTATGTACCATCCACCTCTTTAGCTGTTGTTGGTGGTAGTATGATACCAAAGGAAGTGGCTGACTATTCTGATGAAAACTGGAAGAAGATAGACATAGATAAGAAGGCCATGACTGCCCTCCAAACTGCTCTTCTAAACTCTATCTATAGAGCCTTCAAGAAGTACAAGACTGCCAAGCAACTATGGGATGCAATGAAGCTGATGTATGAGGGGTCAAATGAAGCAAAAGAGAATAAGAAGGACCTCTTGAAGCAGCAGTTTGAGAATTTCACCTTCAAAACAGGTGAAACCATGACTCAATAATACTTAAGGTATGTTGAGATTGTGGATACTCTAATGGATGTTGGAGTAACTCTTGAGAACAGGGACATTATGAGGAAGTTCATGTTCTCTCTTTCCAGACAATGGACACACTACTATATGGTCATTAAGAGGACTGAAAACCTTAAGACCCTTACTTTCACTGAGTTGTATGGTATCCTCAGTGGTTACCAGATGGAGATGAACATGCAAAATCCATCTGGTAACTCCAACAATCAGCAGAGTTCAGCCCTTCATGTGGTTGAAAGGGAATGCAGAGAACCACAACATCATCTCATCTGCTACCCTAACAACTCACAAAAGGGTCCTTTCATAACCTTCCCGGAGACACCAAGAGAGAGCTACATCCAATGAAGCCCATTCCAAGAGACAAGCTCTTCACAAGCCTTTGTGTCTACTGATGAAAGCACAAGCAACTTTCTCTTCACTCTTAAAGACCTGGACTGTATCCATCCAAATGATCTGGAGTACATGGAAATAGTCCAGCAGATGGCTCTTCTCACTCTTCCTAGCAATGAAACCAGTGGAAAGTTTGGGCTGGACAAAAACAAAATGAAGTGTTACAACTGTAACCAAATGGGACACTTTGCTAGAGGTGCAAGGCACCAAGAACAAGTGGTGGCCAAGCACAAACCAGACCAAACTACACTAATGGAGCTCCCCAGAATGAGAAACCCAAGCAGCAAGCTATAGTTGCTGTTGAAGGAGGCTTTGACTGGAGTTTTCAGGTTAAGGATGCATCTCCAAACCAAGCACTGATTGCAGATCATGAAGAAGCCAAGGTATTGGAACATCTTTGTACACCTGAATGTATTGCTAAAGTTAACTGATATAGGTCCTATAACTTAGAAATGAGATCTGAACTTGAGTCCTTAAACATTTTAAAAGCTGATTTCAAAAGAGCTGAAAATGATATTCCTTAACTTTTTGAATTTTTTTTTTCAAAACATATTTTCTTTCAGAAGATTTCAAGTTGCATTCGAAAGAAAATTATGTATTTGGTAGATTTCAAGTTGTCTTTGGAAGAAAATTGTGTCTTCAAGTCAAATAACTACTTATAAGAAATTTACCTTCGGAAGAAATTCTAAGATATCTTCCAAAGCTTAAATATGCTTTTAAGTACTTATATTTATTTGAAGGATGAATTTCTTCCGAAAGCAAATTAAGTTGTCTTCGGAAGAACATTATAACTTAGGAAGATTTGAAGCTGCCTTCGGAAGAAAATTTTATCTTCGGAAGATTTCAATTTGCTTTCGGAAGAACATTATGTCTTCAAGACAATTAACTACTTATAAGAAATTTACCTTCAGAAGAAATTCTGAGATATCTTCCAAAGCTTAAATATGCTTCTAAGTACTTGCATGTATTTGAAGGACAATTTTCTTCGGAAAGCAATTAGTCTTGAAAGATTTATAGAAAACCATTTCAACTCTTAAGCATGAACATATCAACTACAGGACTTAGATAAAAGATCTCATCACTAAGTTAATTGAATGCCAGGCTGAGCTTATGATCAGCAAAGCCAGTGCAGAAAAATATGTTCTTGAAGAAGAGACCTTCAAGAACATGATATTCTCATCCTTGCATGCAAAAATTTGTTATCAGAATTAGTAGGGGCTGGGATCTACTGAGATAGCTCCTCAACACACTCTATTATCTGTAAGATCTACAAGGTGTGGAACTTGTAAAGATGAGCTTCTTCTCATAGACCCCATAGATGAAGAGGATGAAGAGAAGATAGTGAAGGATGATTCTGAGAGGAGTGAAGAAGATCATCCTAAAAAGGGTCACTATTCTTTTGAGGAGAGGAAAGAATCTGGGATGACCAAGTCTAAGAGGAAGAACTTGATCAGAAAAGCCAAAAGAAAGTCAAAGAAGGCTCAAGAGATCAAGGCCACTTTCAAGTCTAAGCAGAAACAAGTGTTCATCTCTGTAGGATTTGAAGTGGTGAAGGCTGCAGACTCAACTATGAACTCTAGTACCAAGAGTTCTAGTTCATGTCCAACTCATTCCAGCAAAGAGAAGAAGGCTGATTAGCTATGTACCACTGCTACACAGCCTGGACTATTTAGTTCCACGAGCAAGCCTCACCCTAAGAAGCTTGCTGCATCATCTGTGAAGATGAAGATGGAGGTGGAAAGTGATCAAGTTCAGTCTTTCTCTCAAATGAAGACTCTCAGAAGGAAGCAAATGGATTGCATCATGTGTGGTAGTACTTCTCATCTTGCTAAGGATTGCATCTACAATCCTAAAAGTACTGTCCACATGATTAAAAGGAAAACTTTTGAGAAGAAGAAAGGAAAACTAGCTTCGGAAGGAAAATCTTTTCCTTTCGGAAGCTCCAAGAAGACAAGTGAAAACTTTCCTTCAGAAGAAAAATTGGTCTCGGAAGAAATGAATGGTTCCGAAGTACTGAAGCTTGCTGCAGTGAAAGCAAGATCTTTCGAAGGTCCAGTCTCCAAAACTTCTGAAGTTGTCAAAACTTCCGAAGTATTAAAGGTCAAGTCTAATCTTCCAAGGATAGTGTGGAAGATGAAAGAAGACCATATGACTGAAAGTTCTTCATCAACAACAGCTAAAGATCCTCAAAGCTTAAACATAGGATCACTTACTGTTACACTGTCTTCAAATCACTTTTCAAGGGGTCAAGTTCAGGTATTCACAATTTGTCTATACTAATTTACTTGCAAACTTAAACTTCTTAGAATATTACATGTTCCCTAGATATGTCCAGCACATTCTCAACTGTGAACTAGGCTCACAGTTGAGGGTAACAGGAAATGTTCTAAAATTAGGACAGATGAAACCTGACATCTTCAAGACTATGAGGAAGCCAACTGCAAGGTGACAACCTAGCAGCACCAGCTAGTGTTGAACCCATACCTTCTACTTCCCAAACACCAATACAGCAAAAAATAACCATCACCTACCAAAGAAAAATCCCAACGAACCCCTGCACATGCTACTCAGTTTGTGCAGTCCCCTATATCCTCACCCATACAGGAGGAAGTGGACACTAGAGCTCCCACTTCTTCTAAGGAGCAAACCACTCCCATCTTACAAATGATCAGTGCTGAGATTCCTCATGCTCAGCCTGATGAGCTCACAACCCCACAGCCTTAAGCCTTCACTTGGAGTCTCAAAACTCTAGTAAACAACCTTCAGGGGACAGTTACCATCCCCAGCCTCTTGATCTAAACTAACAAATCCCAAACCTTGAATTCTATGATGATGAAGATATGGGATTCAGTGAGTATCATTAGTCTCTCTTCTCCACCCTTACTCAAGGAGAGATGAGTACTCCTGTTTCTCCCATATCTAGCCCACATCATCCACCCACTACTGAGGTGGATCTCCCTGAACCTGTTCAGGAGGTCCATATGGAAGAGGCTCTTACTTCAGCAAGTGATTACATCATTCAGACCTCAACCATGGCAACCAAGCCTCTTGACACTTCACTTGAAGTTGTTATGATGCAGGGGAAATCCAATAGTCAAGAACAAAGTGCTGGTGATGAGGAAGAAGACCTTGATCCTATTCTCTCATCCCCCCTATGATTCTTCTGATGAAGATGAGGGGAGTCTGAAACTAAAGGTGCTAAAACTGACAAAAACATGCACCTATTTAGTCTCAAAGATAACTCACCTGGAATCTCAGGTGACTGTCTTACAAAGGAGGGTCAATGACCAGCAACTTGAGATCACCGATCTCAAGGGCAAGTTAGCCGAGAGACCACTCAGGAGAACTCAACCAGGTCCACAAGAACCTGCGGATGTGACAGACCCAACCCTAAGCTCACTTATGCAAGAAGGTGATGCTACCAAAAAGGGGGAGAAAGTCCAAACAATCACAGAACTTGGGAGTTCTTCACAGAGTATGAACTTTGAGGATTCACCACCCTCACTTGCAATGGTCCATACTCAGCAACCTCCTCAAGTCTACATTGATGTGGACTCACTCATACAAAGTTTGTTTGAGGAGCGTATTCCAAGGGCTATGTCATCCCCATCTCATCACTCTGAGAACCCAATCATGGGATGGAGGTATGATGCTGATAGAAGAGCCCTGATACTGCATAGATTTTAGGGGCATCAAGAGGTCTTAAACTTTCAGACCTTGAACTACTATGACAGTCTTCCTCTAGTCCATATGTCACTTGCCAACCCAAGTCAACATAGGCAAAAGCTGACAGACTGGCTGAGAGGATTCAAGACAGGATTGCTGAAGAGTTCAGATATAGAAGAATACAAAGTCAACCATGTAATGTCATTGGTCAACTGAATGTTGAGATGGACCCTATGATTAGCTTTGAAGGGGAAACCTTGACTGAAGGCCCAGTGATAGAACCTGTGAACCTTGTCACAGGAACTAATTCAACATCCTCTACTCTCGGTGAGGCACCAGCTGGCGAAGATGCTTCACAACCTCTCTCTAGCCAGATCTTGACTGCTAAATCAAGCAATGAAGGCCAAAGATCTCTCCACCCTGAGTCACTAAGGCCTGTGAGTGACAAAGGGAAAAGGAAACCGACTTCTGAGGAGATTAAGGAGGAGAAAAGAGAGAGGAAGAGGAAGCTAAGGGGAGAAAGTTCAAGAGAGTCTCCAGGCTTCATGGAAGCTGCCATTAGGGCTACCCCCAAGCCAAATACTCAGGATGATAAGTTGAGGACAGCCAGGATAAACTACTTGGGGACCAGAAACTACAATGTGGATGAACTACTCTCTCTCCCCTCAGATGAATTAAATGAACTAGCTGACAAGGAATTGTCCAAGGGAAGAAAGGAGACAAAAAAAGGCTCTACCAGCATGCTACTATCCTCTCCCCAGTTCAAAAAAGTCCTGAGACAGAGGTTGTGGCAACTGCACAACCTCAGGAAGCTGATAGACTGAACATGATCAACTAACTGAGTGCCACATGACTCTATCAGGCATCTGCAAAGTCAAGAGCCATCATCTAAAAGAGCCAAAAGAAGTTTGCTGACAGACAAAGGATGATGAGCTTCTTGAAGCTGTATGGATTCTCCGAAAGGAGGCTTGGTCCAATTTCTCTATCCACTATGGATGAGCATATCAGAGTGATTAAGCAGAAGATTAAGAAGGGAGAGCTTGTTGACTTGAATTCTTTACCAAGTCCAGCTCAACCTAGGTAAAGGTTGAACCCTTGAGACAACACAACCTGGTCCTAGAGCTGAATCTCAGCCAACTTCATATTCTGATGCACAGCAGGGTCCTCTTCCCTTTCCTTCTGAACATGTGAGAGAAGAGAACCCAACTGAGAGAGACACAGTAGAACAACCTGGTGCTGAAGGCCAGTCCTCTCAGTTAAAGACCTCAAAGAGGAGGAAAAGGATGGCCATGAAGATTATTTCCAAGAAGAACTCAAAGGCATCCACATCCAAACCTCAGGAAGAGTCAGAGCACCCTGAGGTAGTGCATGAAGAGGCTACTCAACCAACTCCAACTCAAGTAGAGCCTCTTGTAATTGGAAGACCCATCTTGTCCTGGATCTTTGATGCTAATCCAGACAAATGGTATGTCATCAGAGATCAAGAAGGTCAAGATGTCTATTTCTGGCAGGACATGCTTGATCTTTCTCTGCATGATCTCTATGACATGAGAAGGTATTATGAGAGTCTGAGGGATCCTAACCAGATGATGAAGAAAGGAATGGTTTTGATCCTAATGAGGACTGTCAACATCTGAATAACTTCTCTGTTTTGGTAGCACCAGCCTAGGGGGAGTTTATAAGGTTATATCATAAAGCTGATGCAACCAAAGAAACCAAAACAACCAAGGAGCTTCCTGCATGTATGCACTGTTGTATAAGGTAGAAGTTACTTCGAAAGTTTTACACTCCTCAACAGAAATTATTCTAAGTGTAAAATCTTCCGAAGCCAAAGTCCAAATCTTCCGAAGCCAAAGATGAAGTCTTCCGAAGCTTCAAAAGACAAAGTCTTTCGAAGCCAATGAAGTGAAGACTGATTTCTTCCGAGGATAGAGAGAACATGCTTTCTTTGATCTACTTTTTCATAAAGCTGACTTAATTCCCGCTGCAACTCTAAAGACTCACCAACTTGCATGAGTTGGTGAAAAGGTCCATGCTTTAGTAAACTGTAGATTATGGTCTTGGGTCTGTAACTTCCTACTTTGTACCTTTTATCCTTTTTGAAATATATTAGGATGTGAGCTATGGCATATTATAGTCACTAGTCAAAAGGCAATCTGTCTTTTGACTCTACATTAATCTTGTTGTGTAGATTAGTGTTTCCAGCTAGCCTTCAAAGTATGGCCGGCTGTAAGATGTAGTATAAAGTATCTTACGTCCTTGTCTTTCTCTTTATGCTTTGTAACACTTGTAAAAGAACTTGAGAGCAATATACAACATTCTTGAAAACCATACTTGCTTGTTCTTGTTCTTAGTTATGTCTCAACTGTTTACTTGTGTTCTTAGCATCATTTATCAAAACCCGCTTCCCTATTTGATCTTTTAAGTGTTCTAACACTCTCCTCATTGTGAGACTGATTGTATTGACCATCCCTTTAACCGGTCCTTCATCTTATTCACCATTTCTAGTCAAATGCCATAAACTACATACTAGGTTATGCAATTCATGAATAAATATTCCAACACACATGGTTTTCCAACAAAATATGGTTCTAACACCCATAAGATTCAACATTTTATCAAGTTAAACAATCACACACTGCCATTAAAGGTCATTCATAGCTTTGTAATGAGCATTGACATAAACATCACCAAGGGTTTCATACAACATGTTAAAGTATGCTAAGCCTCGTCTAATCTAAGTGATTAAGAGTATTTAGCCCATGAGGCTTACAAAAACCACAACCAAACTCATAGAAATAGAAGAAAACATAGTGGATCTAGAGGTTTTCAAACCGAAATGAGTAGAGGTGGGTTGTGTGATGATGAATCTTTCTTGAAAGTGCTCGATCTTCAATCTTTAAAGATCTACCCAAAATCACCTAAAAGACTTGAGAGAACTAGGGTTTTGTGTGAAAAAGCAGATATGTTCTAAATGGGGAGTAATTGGGTATAAAACCCGTAACTGGGCCGAACACAGTTGTGTCTTCAGAACACAGTTGTGTTGGCTGTCAGATATCATACAAACCCATTAGACTAACACAGTTGTGTTCAAATTGAACACAATTGTAACAGTAAGTTTTTCCTCATAAGCTTCTTCAAATCTTGATCTCTTTTCACAAAAATCACCAAGTTTTCACCGGGCACTACAATGTTCAATTAGAACATAAATAAATGACTAATAAATGAGCTTTTAACTAAACATCACCCAAAATATGAGAGAATATGTATTATTAACATGTATAATTATTAACATATCATATTTAATATGCAATTAAAAATTATATAAACAAAATACTCGTTATCTTGCCGCTTGAGAGCTGGCTTGAGGTCAATATATGAAGCTAGGGCTCGAGCTCGTTTAGTAAACGAGTCATAATATGAGCTCGAGCTCGGGCTTGTTTAAACTCGGCGCTTTTCAAGTCGATCTCGAGTAGACTGCGAGCTGGTTTGACTCGTTTACACATTTTTGATTATGAGGTTTTAAACTGGCTTATTTATTAGAGAAGTGATTGATTAAGACTATCATAAATTGTGACGACTTAATAAGAAAGTTATGCTGGATGAAAAATTTAAGAGGATATAAACACGGTTAGGCGATCACAAAAGGGAATCTAGTTATGACATGCTTATTCTTTTATAAAATTACAAAATACAAATCGCCTTGATAAAACACGTCATAAACATATCGTGTTGACGTGTTAAACCATTTAACATGGTTGATTAACCGTCATATTCGTGTCACAAACGGGGTAGGCAAGTTGATCCATTCATTTTTTATTTTTTTGAAAAGTATTTTAGACTTCTACCAAAACCCACCCAATTAGCACCCTTAACACCACCAACGACCCAATCATCATTGATATTAATCTAAACAACCGTCCACCACAACCTTCAATCTCCAAACTCAAATTCAAACATGAAAAATAATATATTCAACTTTATTTATTATATATGTCAACCATGTGGTATTTTACCTACCCATACCAAATACATCAATCAAATGCTAGTTTCCGTTTAAATAAATGATTTAATTATTTTGAAAACGCAACAAAAAGGTAAGGTTTACAATTCATGTTTTAAAAATGAATTTTAGAGGAGTCAACGACAATAAAATACGATATATTTTCTACCTAATTTTCTAAAAAACTGTCATCAACGCATGCGTTATACTAACGTGTCATTCGTCACTTTGTCTTAAAACAAATACGTTCACTTTAAGGGTCTTGTTTACGAGTTTAGAATTTTACATCAATCTAATAGTGAAACATTCATTTTTTATTTTTATTGAAAAGTATTTTATGTTATAAATTAAACCAACTAGTTATTTGTGGGGAAACTTAAACTTAAAAGAAGTAAATAATATAGTTTTAAGATGCTTAACTTATAATTTTAAGATACAAACATGAAAAAAATAAAAATAAAAAATAGGTTAAAGGGATCGTGCTTTTGTCGACTTACGAATACGTGAATCGTATCTAAGCTAATTTCTCTAAGTTTTCAAATTCATATGCCTTTCTGCTTTAATAAAAATTTTAAGTTCACGTTAGATTTAATCCAAAACACTCGAATACAAATGTTTACAGGAACTCGTCCCACACAACCATCGATGGCACCAAACCATAAATTGCATAATTTTGTTTGTAGATAGTATATGAATTCCATATATTAATAGTAATCGTATATGAGATAATTATATGCTGCAAAGAGATGTATGAATTTGTATATATATTTAGTAATCTATAACACCAATTATTGTTGACCATGTGATGAAAGGGACCATGTGCACTTATGGGGTCTCATAAGTGAGTCTGGTAATGGTCAACCCTGCTGTTATTGGACGCATTGGGTCACAACCATGTTTTTAGATAGCAGGACAACCATGAAGAGTCATGTCACACATGGTTAAAGTGTTAAACAACACAATATATGTTGTGCATTAGGTTGTCTTTATTGAACATGGTTCATGTATGTATAATTATTATTCTATTGTAATCAAATGGGATGAACCGCATACGTGTATCTGTGTTAATATATCGGTAACAAGTGAGACGAGTAAAAGTAAGACGTTCAGTTTAAAAGAAAATGGGATGGGCGTGTTGGCTTGAAAAACATATTGCAATTGCAGTTGTATAATAATAATAATAATAATCAAATTTCGTAATTTTTTCATTCAAGTTTTTTTATATATAAATAAGCACTAAATTGTAACTGAGTTTTATATATGTTTTGCTCAAGTCATTCAGTTTTATAAGTTTTTAACGTTGTCATGTTACTTAGTGGTATCGGTTTGTACTGCAAATATGTTTCTATTTGGGTGATTGAGGGTTAAAATCATACATTGGACAAATATGTAGATTTAAAGATATAATTAGAGTGTAAGACTTAGGCGTTCTAAAAATTAAACAAAAAAAAAGTATAAATTACAGGACCATAATAAAATTTAAGAGCCCTTTACAAAAAACTTAAGTGGTTTTTACAGTTAAAAAAATATAAGAGAATTTATAGAAACAATATTAAAATTTGATTATTATTTTATAAGCTTTCTTTTTTCTGATCACATTTTATATATTGATGTGTTATCAAATTAAAGGATCTAAAAGAATAGTGATGTATCTATTGAAACTCTGATTGCATGTAACACCCCATTGTCTGGTGTTCGATATTCTTATCATTTATTTTACCACATGTAGGTAAAACACATGTAAGGTGACATCCACACAACACTTACTAATTTGTACATAACAAATAATTTTTATTCTGACAGTCCTAAATAATAATAATAATTAAACACAATGAGGTCACAATTTAAAATTTTCAATTCATTTATTATGTACAATAAATATTTATTCTACTCACTAAAATCAAACCACTTCATATTAATTATGTCAATTATTTATACAACACACAAGACAACTAAGCAACAAATAATGATTGTTTAGTAATTTGTCTTTTTTTGCAATCAAAGACACATAATCCCAATTGCCATGAGTTGTTATCCAAAGACATTAATGTACTAAGGTTTAATTATACTTTCGCGATCATACTTGGATTACATAGAGGACAATAAGTGTATCTTAATAAGTGTATCTTAAAGTGTAAGAAATAATGTTTTGCATGAGTGATACAAGATGAGTACTAAGAGAACTTAGGTATCATTATTCCTTAGAAAAATGTAATTTTTGCATAATTTTCCAATACCACCATATGCACCAAAGTCCAAAACAACCACTACCAACCATTGATCACCAAAACCACCACAAGCAACCATAACACCACCAAGTCACCCACCACTTAAATCATCATTAATGTTAAATTACCCCACCACCCATCTCAATCATCTCAAAAAGTCCTCCCAAATGTGAAAGGAGAATATTTAAATGTTTAATAAGATGTAATTTTAGAAAATAATTACATAAGTCAATAATAATAAAACATACTAATTTTCATACATATATGTTTGCTGCTATTATTATTGTTGCTATTATTATTGCTACTGTTGCTAAAATTATAGTTATAGCAGGTGACCAATCTACCTCTTGGTTAAACGCATTAGGCAGTTACTATGGAAAAAATAAAAATGTACTGCACTTTAAAAGATAGTAGGTGTAGACCAAAAAGAACATATATTTAATGTTATTGTTGCACAAACAAACTCATTTTAATGTATTTTGCTTACCGTATTAACAATTAATTATTTTTATGAAGTAACAAATTACTTTTAATTTTTATGGGATAACAAGTTACATGTTATCAATTTTTTTGAGCTATTATACGTAAAAGAACAAAACTAAAAATCCTAATCATGAAATATACTTTTATATGATTTTGCAAGATAATATTAATAATTACCCCCACCCCACCTCACCTCTACGCACACAAAATGTTGTATATAATAACGGAGTTAAAGTAAACCATGATACTGTTAATTTTCTACATGATTGATTTGAAATTGATAATATTTTTTTCATGTGCATTTAACTTTTAAAGAAGTGAATTAATATGTAGAAACTTTTAGCATGACATGATAAGTCGTTAAGTGTTATGCACGATAAATTAAGCTTGTTTAACAACTTTATACTTTGGGCCAAGCGTCCCTACGTTTAACAAGAGAATTCTACGATACGTATTTTCTCTCTATTGATACTTTCATAAGTTGAAACTAACTGATTTGTATTTTGTTTAACCAGAGTGCTGAGACAAATTTAACTGCATGTCATAATCGTTCTTCTCTACGTATTATATTGTTACTAAGCTATCACTTGATGTATGAAATTAAATATATATGATTGATTAACTAGACAAATAATACTGCAAAATTTATAATAACACTATCGATCTCAATAAGATCTCACTAAAAAATTGTATGTTCTACCAATGCAATATTTATCACTAGTAGTATACATGTTTAAAACATCACTTTATAATACATATTATTCACTCAAATTTATAGTTTTTTTTAACTTTCACACATGTTGTCCTGTTTAACTAACACCAAAGACGTATTTCGTATTAAGTGTGTTTGTATATTGCCCTTTCTGCTAAATGCGTTCACGAGGACAGATGGCGATACATGGACCCATCTTAAAAAGGTTTTGATCTTAATTTCTCAAAAAATTATTATGTGTTTTAATCTCTATCATGTTAGATCAATATTTCTTTTTAGCATTTTTGTTCTTTATATATATATATATATATATATATATATATATATATATATATACACACACACTCACCTTAGTTTTTGTAAGAACTCTTTAACCCTATTTGATCCATTGATTTGTTTTAAGATAAATAAGATCATGACATGTGTCAATTTGGTTTTATTAATAAAAAATGACAATTTAGTCAATTAAACAATCTAAAAAAATCAGGTTGAATATGATGATGACAAGTGTCGCCACCTAAGTTTCTCTCTCCTCCTATATATTTCTTTTAATTTTATGAAAATAACTTTACACCCAATTGTTTTTATACATTCATAATTTTTTTATACTATATTATTTTTTATAAAAATTACACCATTTAATTCTTATTATTTTTCTCTTTAATTTCCATATAGTCTCGACAATTTTTTTATGCTTTAGTTCAGATGCCTGCAGTTACATCACTGTAACTAGCATTTATAACACCTAAAAACCATTTTTACAACACCTAAACCACATCTCTATACCAGTATAACGAAACTACATCACTGTAGTCAAACTAAAATAACAAAAATACAATTAGTAAACTAAAAACATATGCACTAACAACATAGCAATAAGTAGTATGACATTTCATAATACTTACAATGAATTATATCATGTTTATTTGAATAACAAAAATAATTAGTAAACTAAGAACATGTGCACTAACAACATAACAATAAGTAGCATTTACAACACCAAAAAACTATTTTACAACACCTAAACCACGTGTTACACTAGTATAACAAAACTACATCACTTCAGTCAATGATTTACATCTATAATTGTAACTGAATTACTTAGCTACAATGATTTACATCATGCTCTTTGAATGTAAATCCTAATGCTTATAATAAATCACATCATGTTTAATTACTTACAGTAAATTATATTGAAAAAAACATTTTGCTCGTACGCAATTACATCAGGTTACAATGTTATACTGTTGTAACCTATAGTAAAGTTGTAACAATAACATCAAGTTTCGGTGTTAACTTCACGATATTACACCACTGCAATTAACAGTAACATGGTCATTACGACGACCAAACAACATTACACTATGTAACTATAACACTGTAACGAAATTTCAATACTATAGCAAAACTAAAATAACAAAACTACACCACTTAAGTAAAATTAAACCAATGTAAACTAATATGTAAATCAATATAAACCAATGTAACCAAGTGTGTAAACCAATTTAAATACACTACTAATGTTCTTTTACTGTAAAGCAATGTAAACTAAATAAAAAATATAGTTTCTTTTGTAGGTGCATTGTTACTCTATAAACATGCTTGAAAACCACCAGATCTGGAACTAAACCATCTTCAGCTGGATAGAATCAAAGATGAAAAGCACATAAGATGGAATCCTAATGATTTGACATTAAATCTGAAATGGTATGATTTGCGATGGAGAAAGAGAACCTAAATCTGAATCGTGATGGTGGTGGTCACAAAGATGATGTCAATAGTGGTAGGGGCGACAATGTGGTGGTGGTTGCTGATGTGACGAGGTGGCGTGTTATGGCAATGGCGGTGTGGTGGCGGTTGATGACATTGTAGGAACCATGTTGTTAATGGTTGACATCATATTGGGATCTATGATGGTGGTGGTGACAAGGACGATGACCGTGGATGTACAGGTGGTAGTGCGGTTACGATGGTAGTGTGGTGGTGGTTGATGTTTGATGGGGTGGCAAGTGGTTGCGACGGTAATGTGGTGGTGGTTGAACTCATGGTGGAGGTGGATGGTGATGGTAGCGGAAGGGAGTAAAGATGAAGATTGGAAGGAAGTGAAGATAAAAATAAACAAGAAATGATGATGGTTTGGATGTTGATGTGAAAGATAAAAAAATCAAATCCTTGTCAAATGAAAAATGTCTAAAATGCTCACTATCTCATCCACAACATTCAAAAAGCATCTTAATATTATATATTAAATCAATGGATGTAATTGAGTTAAAGAGTTGTTGAAATTCCAATCCTATATATATGTATATGTGTGTGTGTATATATATATATATGTATATATATATATGTATATATATATGTATATATATATGTATATATATATATGTATATATATATATATATATATATATCATATACCATGATACAATGATTAAAACAAGAACAAGACAGTATTCTTTAGGGTATAAAATTCAGCACCTTTGGGTCTCTGTTCCATACATACTAAAGCAGCCACCCTATCACCCCAAGACTTTATGCACCAAAACCCTCATCATTCTTCTCACAATTTCCACACATCTTCTTCACTTTCTCCCCAAATCATCTTTCTTCAAACCCTTTTTTCTTGATCTTCACACTCTCATGGATGTTCAAGATCACACCACACACACCACCCCCTCAGGTCACTCATTTTTCTAAGCAAAATAACCCATTCCCAACGTGGGTTTTTCTACTTTTGTCAGAATACAATCTTCATTGTTGATCCAAACACATTAATAGTGGTTCTTGACTTAAAAGTTCACATTTTTCTTTGTGGGTTTTCAATTTACAATCGGTTTTGTGTGTTTTCTTGATGTTTGCAGGACATGAGAATCATGGGGTTCATTTGTGTCACAGATGTGGGTGGCCGTTTCCGAACCCACACCCAAGTGCTAAACACAGGCGAGCCCACATGAAGATCTGTGGAACCATTGAAGGTTACACTCATTTGATCGGTTCGGAAGTGGTTTCAGATGATGAACATCACGCAGATGATGATAAAGAAAAGAGCCCAAGTGAGATTTCTTGTTTTTTAAGCAAGATTTGTTGTTGGGTGTTTGTTAATTTGATAAAATTTGTGTTTTTAAGGTCCAAAGAAGGGAGATTTGTTGTTGGATGTTTGTTAATTTGGTGAAATTTGTGTTGTTTATGTTATAAAGAAGTGAGATTTCCTGTTTTTTTATACAAAGTTTATTGTTGGATGTTTGTTAATTTGGTGAAATTTGTGTTTATTAGGTCCAAAGAAGTGAGATTTCTTGTTTTTTTTATAGTAATTTTTTGTTGGGTGTTTGTTAATTTGGTGAAATTTGTGTTATTTAAGGTCCAAAGATTGATAAGAAGATGAGCATCGAAGGTGGTGATGGTGAGATCAGAGGAAGTTTTAGTAGATCTGAAGATGAGTTTGCAGATGCCGTTACTGAATTTGCAGACAGTGGAAACAGTATTGGATCTGTGAACAAAAGTTTGGATAGAGATTCGTTTTTTTCATTTAAAGATGCAGATAATACTGGTGAGCATTTATTCTCACTTGATAATTGTTGTCTAAATATAGTTTTTTATTTAAATATTTGCAATTGATATTGGTATATAAAGCTTTAAATTGATTCAAGTGTTTGTTTAGAGTGCCAAAAGTGTTAAATTTGTGATTTTTAGAGCTGTTTGGCGTTGTAATTTGAAAGTGATCATGTGTTTGTTGTGTTCTCAAGTTGCATATGATCAAGGTATGGTGTTTTGGATGTAGTAAAATTGTTGTTTTCATCGTTGCTTAGAGGTCAAGTAATCAGTTTAAGTCGAGCAAGTTAGGCAACTAAATTGATTCTGATTGTGTTACTATTTACCTATTTATTCCTTTAATAATCAGAATTGGAAAAAACTCATACATCTACCATGGTGTGTTTTGTTACAGTTAATTTTATGATCTCGATTATGCGATACTACATAATCACTTTCAAAAAGCAATGCAAAACACCCCCTTATGCTAACATTATGAACATTAAACTACAAAGTGCACTCTTTTACATTCTGATTCCTCTAATGCTAGTTGTAATTCTCATCTATAGGTACCGATGAGGTGTTAAATAATCCAACTGAGGTCAGCAAAGTTGATGCCAGTATTGAAGTTTCTGAGAAGACAGACCCCCATGTAGAGAAAACTGAAGAAAATGAGATAAAAACTGTAGGTGATTCGTTGGAGTCAAACCTTGAGTCGACCGGGACAGGTGACGTGGTCAAAGATGGACCTGTGGGACCCGCATCCGAGCCAAGTCATGTTTCCCAGTCACGAGAGTCTAAATCTATTGATGCCATGGAGGCCGTGGAGGAAAAGGGTCATGAAAGTAATGCCTCTGAAACTATTACCGAAGAAGCTAAAGATTCGGAGATTGCCAAAATGACCCCTGAATTTTTTGCAAATGGTGGTGGACAACATGATATTGTTAAGCAGGAAAATTCTGAGAAGTTGGAATCAGTAACCACAGATGGAATTGGTGAAGAAATTCAGCAGGAGATCAAAGATTCAGAGATTACCAAAACGACCCCTGAAGTTTCTGCAATTGCCGATGGATACCATGATAATGTTAAGCAAGAGAAGAAGTTGGATTCAGTAACCACAGATGGAATTAATGAAGAAATCCAGCAGGAGATCAAAGTTCCAGAGACTACCAAAACGACCCCTGAAGTTTCTGCAATTGGCGGTGGATACCATGATAATGTTAAGCAGGAAAGCTTTGAAAAGTTGGAATCAGTAACCACAGATGGAACTATGGAAGAAATTAAGCAGGCAATCAAAACTGATGGTGAACATGTTTCAGAAGCTGTGAAAGAATCTGAAACTGTTGAAGAAGTCAAGATCGAGAAGCCTGAATTGGATCGTGAAATTGCTCCGGGAGTTGTTAGAGAATCTGAAACTGATCATTTTGGGGCTGTCGGAGAAGACACCAAGCATGAAAAGTTTGAATCTGATCATAAACATGCTCCAGAAGTTGCTAAAGAACCTGAAATTCATCAGAATACTTCAGTTCTAAATGAAAAGGTGGATCTTGGTGCACCAAATGAACAGATTCAGGAAGCTGTCAAGGAGCCTGATGCAGTTTTGACTGAAACAAAGGATCGTGAGGCACCGGAATTGGAAAAATGCTCAAGTGAACAGATTCAAGAAGCCGTGAAGGAACCCATTGCAGTTTTGATTGAAAAAGAGGATCTTGGGGGACCCCAGTTGGAAAAACAATCAATTGAACACACCCGTGAAGTTGTAGAAAAACCCGATTCTATTTTGACTGAGAAAGATACTGGTGCATCTGAATTGGATGGAAGCTCAAAAGAACAGATTCAAGAAGCTGTGAAGGAACCTGTTGCAGTTTTGATCGAAAAAGAAGATCTTGGGGGACCCCAATTGGAAAAACAATCAATTGAACACACCCATGAAGTTGTAGAAAAACCTTCTATTTTGACTGAAAAAGATCTTGGTAAACCTGAATTGGTGGAAAGCTCCAAAGAACAGATTCAAGAAGTTGTGAAGGAACCCGCCACATTTTTGACCGAAAAGGAGGATCTTGATGGACCCCAATTGGAAAAACAATCAAATGAACACACCCATGAAGTTATCGAGAAACCTGATTCAGTTTTGACTGAAAAGCAGGATCTTTGTGCACCTGAACTGAAAGAATGCACAAAAGAAAAGTTTGTTGAAGAACCTGATTTGGATTTGACTGAAAAGGAGGATGTTGGTGCACACAAGTTGGAAAATTGCTCAAAAGATGAAGTTATGGAACAAAAAGTCAATAATAACCGTGATTTTGTTGCTGATGTCAGCACTGAGATGGTTAAACTTGCCACACCAAAAGATTCATCAGATAATTCCATAACCAACTGCAAGAATGCGTCTGATGTTGTTTCTGAACCTGTTGTAGAAGAAGGTAATGGCAAACTGATGAACAATCAAGATTCTGTTGCGGATTTAACTGTTGATTCAAGTAGCCACAATAGTTTGGAGGGAAATTGGGGATCGGTTTCAGGTACGTTTCTTGAATCTCGCCTTGTTTTCATAGATTTAAGGGGCTGGAAAGGGTCGGATTGACCTGAAACGCTTTTTATCCAAAATTTTTTTTCCATATTTAGTTTTTGTGTCAATCTTGATTCTTTTTAAGTAGTATTTTTATTTACCTGTCCGACCAATTAAGGATAAAACATAAGCTGAAGTCCTGGTTGTAATGGTCGAAACAGACCTTTACATGGGACCGGATTTCAAATCAATTAGTTTATATGTATGCGTTTGTTACAGTGCTCTCTACTGCTTCGATCGATGCTGAAACTTTACAATCAACTGAAAAGTCAAAAGTCAACTCTGGGAAGTCAAATGCAGCAACATCTGATGATTTCGAGCCTCCATCATTCATGACTCTAGTGGAACAAGAAAGCAAAGATCAGAAATCAGGTTCTTCTGAACTGCAAAATTCACAACCGCAACCAAATTCTGAAGCTTCACAGGCTGGATGGTTTCCAACTTTAACTAATGTTAACAATGAATCGGAAGGAAGAAAAAGAAATGAAGAAGCGATAGCAAAAGTTACAAACTGGAGCACTGCAAAACAGTCTACACCACTAAAGAACCTGCTCGGTGAAGCTAGATCTCCAAGTGGCAAACAACCCCAGCCTGTTGTTCAGAAAGATGAAGCTACAGTCAACCCTCCAGTCAATGATGAAGTTTCATCACCACCTAAGCTGATTGAAGATGATAAGAACGGGAGGAAGAAGGTAAAGAGTAGAAGTTCATGGGTTCCATTCGCATGCTGTTCTTCGGTAAATGTTAAGTAGAATATGAGGCACACGCGGTAACATCGATCTTTAATCCGTTGAATTTGGTTGTTGAAACTGCTGCTAGTCTCGTGTTTGTATATTTTCATATAGCATATGGATCAAGATTGTGTCTTTAAATGATATAGAATGGTTGATTTGTACTTAGAATTGTGTTGCACACTAAAGGTTGAATCTTACATTCTTCATAGGGTGTTTGTGGTTTGTTTAAACTCAAAATTCTGAGATATCCCTTCATTAAGTGTTTGGATTACTCAAGATCAAAATTCTGAGATACCCCTTCATTAAGTGTTTGGATCACTCAAGCTGGAATCTGCATTTTACTGCTAACATGTTTACATGTTTGATTTATTTTATTTCTAACATGTTCTCATTTAAATTGCAATTTGAATTCAACCAATAGCATTTTTGATAGGGAAATAAATAGAACTGAAATTAAAATGAACTTTTTCAAATTTCTCTAAGAAAAATATTTCTTTAAAATTGTGAAAGAATTAAACTAACGAGATAGAAATCTTTCACTCTCTCACCACTGCCATCATCCCTACCATAGTCGTCTTGCTAACGTGCAGCTACCATTAGGTCCATTACCGCCACCATAATTACCATCATCATGCCGCCGCCACCACCACCACCATATTACAACTTATATAACATTCCTTTACGAAATTATAATTTCTTTGCCCCTGAATGATATAACTTCAGAAAACAAAACTATACTTATCTAAATGGTTAACCTTAGGTTAAGTTGGTGATAAATCGTTATATGCAAACGTGACAAGTGGTTTGCATATGTATTAATTTCATCAATGTTTTTCGCTAACTAGGTTCTTTACCTGGAAACATTTGATCTACAATCATTAGCCAAAGATATGTAGTGTGTACTCACATGTGTCTTTATAACTTCCTTTTCCTTTGAATGGCTGTAAAACTCATATAAAACTCAATATGTGTCTTTATAACTTCCTAATGGCAGGTTCCTTCCCATACCTTGTTGACTTTCTAATAGTCAACTTATCATTAGTGTGCTTGAGCATAATCCAAATTTAACTATCATTTGATCATGTTTAACTACTTTAACATCTAAACACATTCTAATTATGTTTATGCAAGTATTGGAATCCATTTGACTATAATTGAATCCTTTGTATTAACTTTGGACTCTGACCCATTTGGTTCAAAACTTGAATATTTCCTTTTGGTCCCTTCCAGTTGCATCTTTAGCACCACCAACACATTGGAAATTGGAATGCATACAAGTGGTCTATTCAACTAAAAATTAGCATAAGTTGGCCTAAAACATCATTTCCTCCAAATCTCACCATTTTGATCCTTTAACCTCATATTTTGACCCAAAACTCATATTAACTTTTCAAGTGTGATTTTGGATCATTCCCATCCCATCAGTTGGTTATTACCAAAACATCATATTTACCAACACGCTTTGGGTCACATTAAGTTAAATTAATCAAAAACCTATATAGCCAAATTTTGGTTTTGGCTACAAAATCATAATCATTAAATTCCAATACATTATAAGCATCATTATGATGTTTCTACACTGATATATGTAATATCTCCTAAACTTCTAGAAATTAGCAAAATGGCTCAGTACTCATCAAGATACCAATTCTTTGATTTCATCATAGTGTTGAATCATGGATTCTAACCAATTTTAATCATCATGGGTGATAGATTCTAACCTGGTAGATACAAAAACAACCAATGAATTTCATAATTTTCATATGGAATCATATAACCAAGTTGATTTGAATTGGATTAGAAACTTGATATGGGGTGGAATGTCACCCTCTTTCCTTTGAGCTAATAATGAAACACCTACCTTGAATTTTGAAACTAAGCTAAACCACCCAAATATGACATCTTTTTCATTAAGTTTTGACATTTTCTATGAAAACCTTAAAATCTGGAAATGGACAGGCCTCACATGATACACATAGATGCACATGAACAGAGCTCTCTAGCAAACAAAATCCAACTTCAAATGAAAAGTGTATTCAAGTATGAATTCGAGTAAAAACAACAATTCAAGTGTACATTCAATGCATCAAAACAAGTGCAGAATAAGATATGAAAACAGAGCCAAAACCCGAGTTCTCTTGCACTTTCCAGCTTCTAGAAAGTGCAACAACTCATCAGATAATCTTAGAAACTCGATTCACAATAAACATAATCCCTAAAGCAACTTACAAAACCGTCGAATGTAGAATGTAAAATACCTAATTTGTTGCCTAATCTCTCTTCTCAACAATTAAAGATTTAAAATTAAACACAACCCCATATGCTCCTTATTCTTTTCAATATAACAAATCATTTTCACATCCTGCAACATCTTAAAGGATAATAAAAAAAGGGGGGTGGGTGTATAAAAGACTGATGTTTTTTGTCTTGAAAAAGATTACCTATGAAATTTTGAACTGTATAAAGTTTAAATTTTCTAATCAAGAAGATTGAACTGCAAGCTTCTGTAAATGCTCAAAGAATACTTGAAGGTTCACATCATCAGTGAAAATAACATCCATTCCGGGTGACCCTTCATTGTTGTATGTTGCTGAAGGGTTTAACTTGGCCAACAAGAAACGAGCCTGCTCCACAATAAAAAACAGATAAGCCGGATTCCAAAACCAGATATAACGTAAATTAATAGACCTTAAACAGTCTACTTTCTTTACTCAAGTCATATTTTATTAAAAAGACAAAAAATAAAACAGGCAATACCATCCGTATAAAGTTTATCACTCATAGGTCATGGGTAAAACTAAAAGATTTAGCAAAAATAGACCCGAGTCACACATGTTGAACAACCTCCTTAATTGTTTTATTAAACGAATGATATGATTAATTTCAGTCTAGAGTATTCGTCATTTGTTTCGATTTCAGTCCAAAAGTTTCATCATTTGGAGGAAAACAGTTACTTTCGTCAAAACTCAGGAAGCAAAACTAAATTTAACTCTAATATTAAATACTAGCTTTAGTAAACCCATATGTTACACGGTTTGAACAAATAAAATATTAAATAGAATAGAAATTATTAGTTATAAACGATATACTAAGACATGATATCATTGGAATTACATGAGTAACAAATATAAGTAATAAAACAATATTATAAACTTTTCATTTTTTTTTGTTTTTTTACAGATAAATTAAACATTTTGTTTCAGAATAATATTTTAAAATTTTTTAATTTTAATAACGTCCTTACCATAACTCCCTATTTTAATTATTTTTGTTTTATATAAAAATTACTTTAGAAAAACCAGTTTTAAAATATTACGTAAAAATAGTTTGATTTTTTAGAAAAAAATTCTTTTTATAAAAAACTATTTCTATAGAAATCACATTAATAAAAAGATCTTTTTTTAATTTATTAAAAAACTAATTATAGTATAAAAATAAATAAATAGTATTATTAGTAATTAATGTAGTTATTTAATATGAGAGAGAAGCGGGAAAAATTTGATGAGAATGAATATGGTGCTGACACGTGACACCCCCATTTACCCTTTTAAGAGTAGGAAGATATTATATATTTGTTATATTATTCAAAATAATCTTGGTCCATCTCTAAGTCAGAACGTTTTGAAATATATTTAGATGCAATGAGACTAGATTTCAATGATGACCTGAGAACCATGTTGATCGCACACCACCAATCTTGGAACAGGAAACCGATCACGTATTATAATTTCAGCATCATCATGTGGTGCTTGCAACAACTGTGCAAACGCCTACAAAAATGGAAATATAAGTAAAAACCCATCATACAAAATTGCATGAACTGAAATAACAAAGTACTAAAAATCTCCCCAAATAGTGAGTGAAATCAATTAAAACATACCTGATGTTCTGGCTGATTCTGGTAACCCATGTTCCTCCATTGTGCAATTGTCATTCCATGGAAAATAACTACACTAAAATATGAATCTAACAAAAGGATTCTATCAGCTGAAATTGATGCCACATCAAGCAATGCAGGTGCAGGCAGTGAATTGAATGAATATGATATTAATGAAGGTTGAATCATGACCGCCGCATTTGTTATACTCTCACGGTTAAGCATCATGCGAAAATAAGCAGTCTCATCTGGACTATTATTGAACACCTGCCATAGAAGATATAGAATATTAGAAAAAAAGAAGAAAATGTTCCCAAGAAAAGGGCACAAGAAACTAATGGATAAAACAAAAAAATAAGCTTAAAATGACGCGGATCAAAAAAAGTCTAAAGTGTATTTTGAAAGCACAAAAACCTCCTAAATCAGTTTATTTGGTAAAAAAAAATTAATATTAAAGAGCATTTTCAGCATATTTGACAGATTATCTAGTAATAAAAAAGTTTAAAACATTGACCTCTCAAAACCATAAAGAATATCAGAAAACAAAAAGGTAGATCAAGAAGAATCATTATAAAGTAGAATTGGCAATTTCGACCCATTTGCTTTCGAATGGGTCAAAGGATCAAACAAGATTTTAGCTTGAAAGGATTAAGGCTATGTATAGAAAGTATGTATTTTTAATAGCAAAACCTCCTAAATCATTGTATTTGAGAAACTAAATTATTACTGAAACAATCACATTTAACACACTAATTAGTAACACAGATTCAAAATTGTAGATAATTTCTTTGGGTTGACCTAAGCTGACTAATTTTGAGCTGCACTAAGAATATACTTCTTTTTTTACCCGTTACTGATCCCACCTGACCCACAGATTTGACATGTCTACGATAGTGTATAGTGCAAGCTTGAATTGTTGCTTTGAGTTGATACTTACCTGAACAAATTGCGATCTTCGAAGATTGAACATGAACTGAGGGAACAACGAAAAACTAGGGTTTAACGCAAATGAAGACGGATCATCTTTGCGGTAGTCACCAAATTTAGAACAGAGACGAATGAGGGTTCTATCTAGCCATCTTGTTGCATCAAATGATTCCTGTAGTTATCATAAGTATATCAAAAATAAAGTAGAAAATAAAAAAAATTGAGTAACAATTATTTAGGTTGAGTGGTTGGTATGTTTTAGTACCTCCATTTCCATTTTATAAGAAGTCAATCTAGCCATTACAACAGCAGCAGCCTCTTGATCAAAACCTTGTACTAGTTCCTGTAAACAATAATTTATCTCAAACTTATAGAAACATATCATCAATTGAAAATATAGAACCCATAAAGCATGTCTACTTTCATGCACAAGAGGCAAAGAACAAGAAATGGTTTGTAACTTTTCTAATGACAAAACTACCCTTTAGACCTAAACTTAAACTCAATTGTCATTGGAAGAGTAGAATTGTAAAGTTGTTAGCTTTTCCTTAACTGGGATCCTAATGTCAAAACTCCACTTGGCCCATAATTTTAAAATATTAAATGGTATACACAAATATTATCCAAAACAATTATTATTTTACCTCTGACATAACAGAAGTCTCTAACCATCTTCTAGTAATGGTGGTAACTCGCATCTTTGATTCTCCATCAGCAGTCAGGTAACTGCCTCAATTGTGATAATTAATAAATTTCAATCACATATAACATTGAAATTAGAACACGAAACACCCTTCACAATTTATGAAACAAATATGTAGTTTACCTCGTAACAGTCTGTATAAAGAATTGTGGATTTACATTTCCTGAAGCATCTGACTTGTCACTTGATGATATATCAAAGAAAACAGTCAGACAGGTATTTTTGTCTAGTCCACATAACTTCCAAGCTGTGGTATTCCCCTGCCCAATCACTGTGCTGGCAACAGCAGGTCCCTTCTGTAAAGGCAAGCAATTGCCAGTAAATCAATCAAAAGAAATAACATCTGAATTTAAACATATTATTTGCACCTGGTAAATAGTTAGTGCTGGCAACTTGGACCATTTACATATGAATGAGCCGTTATCTCTAATGGGTGAACTAGCTTAAAAACCGGGTAGAAAATCACACAATGTGCATATTAATACATAAAACCTCCAGAACCATTTATTTAACTAAATTATACTAATGTTGAAAAAATACAGTTTTTATAATCATATTTTACACACTGATTTTTTTATAAAAATTCTTGAGCAAGACGGGTTTCGGGTGAACCCAACCTGACGCTTTGCAACTCACATAGATTTAAGCATATATTGACTCTAGTCAGTATGACCCAGTACCCAACCGCCTGACCAGCCCATTTTGCCACCTCAATAGATAGTCAATGTTAAATTTCAAGTGCAATTCAGTAAATTACCTTCTCCAAGGAAGTGCAAGGTCCAATGATCCCTTGAATTTTAATGTCCTTTGAACAATTGATCTCAAGCATGCCACTGAGAGTAATAAACTAGTGAATAATTTCAAAAATGCAAATATATGATATATCAGATTATCAGTAGCCCCAAAAAGAAGCAGACAAATTCCCCTCATTCCAAAATTGGAACACTCACACAATGTTGGTTATCTTTTATTCTAAAGCTACTTTTTTGCCCATCAGAAATAGTTTATTTGGTACTACTACTTTTTTTAAATTCTATCTATTCTGATTTTGTACATGTTAAAGAGCACTTTTCAAATTTAATCAACAGTATACATGTTTATTAAATATGTACCAAGTTTATTAGAAAGAAAAAGAACTGGCAGAAAAAGGGAGTATTATCAATCAAACTCCATTAAACAAGGCAAGAAAAAACACAAAATCCATAACTTTAGGCCTGAAAATACTCACTTATGAGAGAGACCAAGAGATTCTTCCCCCTTCTCAAAGACCCGCCTAAATGAGTCCTTGAAAACCGAATGCCCAAAGCTTTCAGCTAAAACAACAAGGCCACCAGTTTTTTCTATAACAACTTTCATCTCAGCTACCCCAACCTAAGAAATAAATGACACTAAATTAACAAATCATAACAATAACATTATTAATAGAACCATATAGAACTCTATTCCGGTATCAAACAATCAAGGATATGAAGAAATGGGTGAAACCATATACTTGTTCAAATCACTAAAGGTAACAATATATTGTTTAGAAAGCGACTTTAAAATTATCCATGTTATTGAAATGGAAAAAACAACACCCCCATCCCTAAAAGCCAAGGAATTTGGCAGAAAGAGGTTTGTTTGAATGGTCAAAACCATTTCAAATGAGCATCCACAAAACATTTTATTTTCATATTTTCAGAATGACACAATTCAAAAGTCAAAAAAAAGAGATTGATAGAAATGTGATACGTATCCTCAAATCAGGCCACCTAGGGTCAACTCAATTAGTCGGTTACTAGAAATAGGGTCAACTGCATTAGTCACTTACCCGAGATAGAGGAGCTAATCGTGGGTTACCAAAAATAAAGGAGCTAATCGTGGGGGTAATTGCAGCGGTTACTTCTGCTATTTAGGTTTATTTAAGTCTTGTGTTCTAGCTATAGGATTTTGTCTTGGTTATTTGGATTATTTGTGACTTGTAATCTGAGAATTGCCCTTCTCGAATCGGGCCGACTATCTATCTATTTGTCTTTTTGTTCCATCAGATTTTTCAAGTTCTATCATTTGGTTCCATTGCCGGGAAATCGACATGGTTCAAACCCATAGAGGTGTTTCATCCGATCAAATCGCCGCCCAGTTAGCAGCCATTGCTGCCAAACTTGCTGCCATAGAGGCACAATGGAGGGATGATGTTGCAGCGCTCAAGATCGCGATGTTTGGAAAACCAACCAGCAACCAAGCACCACCACCCGCACTATCTACACCTCTCTTTCTCCCTGATTTTGGCACCATACACCATCAGAGTGGTGATTATGAATGTCACCCATGTCTTAATGATGATTTCAAGGATGACAAGGAACCTAAGGGTGAACCTCAAAGTCTAGAGACAGATCTGGGCAAAGAGGACTGTCCAGTGACAGATCTGATCAAGGAGGACTGTCCAGTGACAGATCTGATCAAGGAGAACTGTCCAGTGACAGATCTGATCAAGGAGGACTGTATCTGTGACATTCCCATGTTCGAATGTGATCTTGAAGTATCTGATGAGAAGCATGCAGGAGATAATCAAAGAATTAAGGACGAATATGAAGTCTTATGCAAGGACAAGCTGGAGTGGTTTAGATATAATTATCAGAATGTCAATTCTAGTCGTTTGAGTATGCCAGTAAAGTTCACATACCTATCTATAAAGGTGAAGGAACAAGCCACCAATAATGAAGTTATTATGGTGTTGCTGCCCGGGAATGAAATTGTACATGCAAATTTGAAGCGCAGGGAAATCGACCTTCAATCACGATTCATTTTGGTTCACCAATGGGTCTATGAAGCGGGTCAGCCTATAATTGAATGGCTTATTGCGTGGCACAATAATTTCCTTCTTTTCGACTTGAGGACAAGTCGATTTTCCGGGCCGGAAGTATTGATACGTATCCTCAAATCAGGCCACCTAGGGTCAACTCAATTAGTCGGTTACTAGAAATAGGGTCAACTGCATTAGTCACTTACCCGAGATAGAGGAGCTAATCGTGGGTTACCAAAAATAAAGGAGCTAATCGTGGGGGTAATTGCAGCGGTTACTTCTGCTATTTAGGTTTATTTAAGTCTTGTGTTCTAGCTATAGGATTTTGTCTTGGTTATTTGGATTATTTGTGACTTGTAATCGGAGAATTGCCCTTCTCGAATCGGGCCGACTATCTATCTATTTATCTTTTTGTTCCATCAGATTTCTCAAGTTCTATCAGAATGCATTTGTTTTTATTTATATCATAAGCTATCAGAGAATATAAGATTAGTATTATATAAGCCACATTTAGGATAAAGTTTGTCATTAGGGAAATTTGCTATAATCTTTTTATTAATCGTTAGGAATTAGGATAACCATTAGCAGTGTCATTATTGTTAGCTTTACCTTCACTTGACCTACATATGTAACTCCATATTTAAGCACATATAACTACAATCAGATGAAAAGGATAATTCATAAATGGTCATCAAAATCTACTCATGAGTTTTGAACCTGGTCAAGTGCAGAAGCAAAAAGGTCCAACACATGACCCTGGTTGACCATTTGATTTGAAAGTTCTTCATAAAACTGAACTGCCTTCCTAAAATATGGTGCTGCATCCTTATCCAAATCTTTATGTGAACGTACTGGATCTGATAGATCTTTTGATACAATCTGAAAAGAAAAAACAGAAATCAACACAAATTTATTAGTTTCACAAAGAAAAAACCTACATTTATAATTCTCAAACAGTGAAGTCTACCAAGATGTTGGCTCTTGACAGTCATAGTGCTCATTTATTTTGTTAAACTAGTTATTGAAAGTTCATATATCAAGTATTCCATGAAACATCAAAGAAAACAACAGCGATAAACACTAACACAAGAATGAGGAACATCAGGTTGCATCATTGTTGTTTGGATGTGCATTTCGAAACTAATTATTGCAATTTGAGTATTCAACGTCAGCATCAAATAATCAGATGATTAAATCCAGAAATAGAAAGATGATTTCACATTTATTTCAGTTATCATTTTTCTTCCAGCAACTTCTTAAATGCTTCTCCAAATCTGATTATTTCAATTCTAAATAAACAGAACATCCTACAATTACTTTCACTCAAAAACTTGGATAGCAAGACTCTTTGTATAACCCTACTGAGTCATATTACCTAAATATAATGATCTATAGATATAAAGATAATTCCACTAGAACATAGTAAACCATATATGCAGTCTGATTACATGATCAACGAAATCTCACAGAACTTACCGAACCAGGGCCTTCAGTGCAAGGACCACCAACCAATGCCACAATTCGAGCACCCGTCCCAGGCATACACGCCCCTAACAACCCCGCTGCAACACTCAACGCCACGCCAGTGCACCTCAAAGACCGATTCCCTGGCCCAACCGGCCACTGATCCGTACCTAACTCCTCCAAAAGCTGCACTCCAACACTCAAGTTAGTACTTGGTAATTTACAACAACAAAATCATTTAATTCGACACAACTCACCGAATGAATGATGTAAGCCCCTTCCGAAGCAGGCAAAAAGAATCTCGAAACACCCGGATTCACCACCCCTTTCTGAAACCCTTGCCTCCTCCCACCCCCACCCCCCAACCCCAACTGCTCCAAAACCTGATCTTTACTCACCTCCTTCGACCCCCGGAACACATACACCTTCGCCATATCCACACACCCCAGCTCATGCACCTGCACCTGCGTCCCAAACGACACAAACCCCACCAACGCATTCTCCGGCAGCAGCTCAAGCGCCTGCTGCAACGCCGATCTCGCAAACCCCAGCTCCTCATCAATCACACACGTATCAAGCACAAACAGATACACAGCCACCGAATTCGAATTGGGGATCGTGTGGTTAACATCTGAATTGGGGAAATTGTATTCGATTGTGGTGTATTGGGGGTAGAGTTCAGCGGGGACGTTGGTTTCTGAGATGCCGGAGAAGTGGTGGGGGAAGTGGTTGCGTTGGAAGCAAAAGGGGCAGATCCAGATGAGGGCTGAGAAATCGACGCGACAAAAGGGGTTGAGGATGGAGGCACAGGTTTTGCAGCGCAAAGGGGCGTAAGGGTTCGTGGGGATGTGGGGGTGGGGTCGGATCGGGGAGATTGAAGCGGCGAACGGGACGACGCACTTGCTGGCTTCCACTTTGGTGCGGGGCCACGCGTTCCACGTCATCCGGACGCCGTCGATGCCCTCGGGATCGGCGGTCGCCATCTCCGTCGACATGAGAAGATGGAGGTTTTGGGGGTCAAAGGGTTTGGATCGGTGGTGGTGGTGGTGGTGGTGGTGGTGGTGGTGATGAAGATCTTTGTATGTGCGTTAAAGATGAAACAGTTGGATTGTTGTTTTTCCCTTGGGAAATTTTTTATTGTCTTTTTTGGAAATGTTTTCTTTCATTTGTTTATCGTTAGGGCTCTGGAAGAGCCGAGTCGAGTCAGAGTGAGTTTGAGCTTGACTCATTTATAAATCAAGTCGAGTTGGATTGACTCGTTTATTTTAACAAGCTTAAAATTTGAGCTCGGGCTTGGTTCGTTTATAAACGAGTTGAGACGAGCCAAGCTGACTCGCAAGTTTATTTATTCTTTTTTTTAAATATATTTTTTTAATTTTTGTATATATTCGTATATATAAAAAAATAAATAATTTTTCTTACATTTGTTTATCTTGATTCGTTAAAAAACAATTGTATAGGGTTTTTATTTCATGAAGTATAATCATGTTTTTTTTTATATAATTAGTTTCTCATTATAAAATATCAAAATAACCTTATGTGTATGGTGAATTTTATATAATATGTCATTGATTTGATTTATATTTTATATAATTTATAATTTTGGTTTAAATTTAAACGAGTTAACGAGCAAGCCTACGAGCGAGCCACGAGTCGAGCTGGCCTTGGCTCATTTAAAAACCAAACCGAACTGGCTATAAACGAGCCGATTTCGAGTGAACCCTCGAGCCATGAGTTTTTTTGACAGTCCTATTTATTGCTATTAAATTTTGATATATTAATACATTTTTCTTGAAATATCTTGATGGTAATATGTTTTTCTTTTATCTTAGTTGGATCTTGTATAATGTAAAAATATATATTTTCTAAGACGTGTCTATTTTAGGTATAGTGTTGGTAATGTAAAACATAAATTTAGTGATAATGTATATTAAGCATGAATGTCTCTAAACATACAAACTAGAGGGTGGGAGCCTTTGGGTTAAATTCATACAAACTAATCTCACCACTAGTTTAAATAGTATCAGCAAAGCATCTCAATCATTTCTTGACGATCTAATGTCTTTGGATCAAATTTCTTCTTGTCTACACTATGAGCTTGATAGTTAAATTTCTTTTTGAATTAAGAAACTTCATCGATCCTTCTGATGACGGTAACTAACTTTGATACGTATCAAAATTGTTCTGCTCAAGTCCAGTCGACTAATTTCGACAAAACATAACATTAAGGTTAGAACAAGGGCAAAAACAATATATATGAAATAGTCATTAGAGTTCAACTTTAGAAAAAACTTGAAGATTAGCAAGATTCTCAAACAACCAATTATAGAGATTTATGTCATATACATCGATGGCTAGATCCTTAGGGTTTGAAGGATGTTTGGGTCTTCTACATGAATGTCAAACAATAGAAAATCATCAAAGACCTAGAAAAATGGGTTTTCACGTGCTTAAGATCGATAGTAACTAAAGCCAGACAATTGACTATGCTTAGGTGCTTCTGAACGATTGCCATTTGCCACTTCGACTTCGAGAAAAGATTTGACGAAATAGAGGCAACACATGAACACTGTTTATAACGTGACATGCAATTCCGAAGGGTTATTGCGCCAAAAAGGGTGGGTTGAAAAAATATCTAACTTATATTCTTTAACAAATTTAAAAAAAAAGAAATTTCAAAAAAGCAATCGAAGGGAGTTGAGTCAAAATGCTTGGTATAAAACACGACAAACACATCAGGGCATTAGGTTTCAAGCAACCTTTCTTAAGAGCTTGAGGCCTATATTGATCAGCAATACAATATTTTAATAAACGTCTCATGACCCTCGGTCTGATAAAAGCCCTTAGTAACAAGTCGGGCTTTATAACGACTCACCGAGCCATCAGAATTATGCTTAATCCCGTAGCCCAACTTACAACCAACTATATTAGCCAAAGCAGAGGGAAGAACAAGATCCCACGTGTGATTGGATTGCAATGCACCAATCTCTGTACGCATAGCATCCCACTAAACATAATAGTGTTGAGCCTGAGAAAAGGATGAAGGTCAATAGTAGGAGCAGTAGTCACGTGGAAAAGAACATGATCAGGGAACTGTCTAGGTTGACGAGTGTGATCACGAGAACGAGTGACCATGGGATGTGAAGGAGGAGGAGGGGGAGGTGGTGGAAGAGGAGAAGAAGAAGACGCAGAATGTGAAGGAGGAGAAACGGAAGCAGAGGAAGAAGAATAAGAGGGAGGAGGAATAAAGAAGTCAGAGATTGAAGATAAGTCAGAAGAAGCACATGAAGAAGTAGATGCTGGTATATCTCATGAAACACAACACGACAAGAGGTAATAATACGAGAAGTACTAGGGTCGTAATAAAGATAACCACTATACCGAGGAGCATAGCCAACAAAGATACAAGGAGTAGATTTGGGTGAAAGTTTATTCGATCATGTATCACCAGAAAATGGATAACATAAACACCCCATTTCAAAAAAAATTCTTTTGAATTTTTTTTTTTCATTTTTGTATATATTCGTATATATAAAAAAAATAAATAGTATTTCTTAAATTTGTTTATCTTGATTCGTTAAAAACAATTGTATAGAATTGTTATTTCAAGAAGTATAATCATGTTTTTATACTTATAATTAGTTTCTCGCTATAAAATATCAAAATAACCTTGTGTATGCTGTATTTTATATAGTATGTCACTAATTTAATTTATAAATAATTTATAATTTTGGTTTAAATTTAAACGAGCTAACGAGCGAGGCACGAGCCGAGCTGGCCTTAGCTCTGGCTCGGCTCGTTTATAAACAAGCCGATTTCAAGCGAGTTTTTTCAAACTATTTCGAGCGAGCCCCCGAGCCGCGAGCTTTTTGAACATCCCTATATATTGCTATTAAATTTTGATATCACAAATACATCTATTGATATATCTTGATGGTAAAATGTTTTTCTTCTATTTTAGTCAGATAGCAAAATGTTTTTCTTTTATTTTAGTCGGATATTTATAATGTAAGGATTATATAGTCTAAGACGTATATGTTTTACATATAGCGTTGGTAATGTAAAACATATTTTTGGTGATGTACATTAAGCATGAATGTCTCTAAACATACAAAGCAGAGGGTGGAAGCCTTTGTGCCACACTAGTTTAAATAGTATCAACGAGCATCTCTGTCATTTCTTAACGATCCAATGTCTTTGGATTGGATGCATTCCTATTTTCCTTGTAGATATAGTAAGTTCATTTGCCTATACTATAAGCTTCATAGTTAATTTTTTTTTCGAATTAAGAAACTTCATGTTCATGATACTTCGAATGATGATAATTGACTTTGATACGTAGTGAAATTCTTTTGCATAGGTCTAATCGACTAATTTCTACAAAACATAACATTAAGGTTAGAACAAGATCAAAAACAATATATATGAAATAGTCATTAGAGGGTCATACCTTATCATCAACCTTCAAGAGTAAACTTTATGCCTTTTAAAGCCAAACACATCTCAAACCCATAGTAAGTAACACTAACACATTCTTAGAAAGAATCTGAAGGCGAGCAAGATTCTCAACCAACCAATTATGGAGATTGATGTCATATACATCGATAATAGGATCCTTAGGGTTCAAAGGATGTTCGGGTCTTCTACAGGAATGTCGAATAATAGAAAATCATTGAAGACCTAGAAAAATGGGTTTTCACGAGTTTAAGATCGATAGTAACTAAACTCGGGCAATTGACTAAGCTTATGTGCTTCTGAACGATTACCAATTGCCACTCCAACTTCAAGAAAAGATTTGACAAAATAAAGGCAGCACATGAGCACTGTTTATAACGTGACATGTAATTCCGAAGGGTTATTGCTCCAGAAAGGGTGGGTCGACAAATATTTAACTTATATTCTTTGAAAGATTTCAAAGAAGCAATCAAAAGGAGTTCGAGTCAAAATGCTTGGTATAAAACACGACGAACACATTAGGATCAAGTTAATCTTTATTAAGAGCTTGAGGTCTATATTCATTACCAATACAATATTTTTATTAAACGTGTCATGACCTAAACAATCATCTTGGGCATAAGTAAGACATCAATTTTATTCATTACATTACACCGAAACAAGAACAAAGAAAAAGGTTTAAACGAACATGCAGATTAGAAGAGAATAACAAAAGATATCATGTAAACATTCAGTCAAGCAAAAAGCCAATGTAACACTTTATGCAAGAAACGCATAAGGTCCCAACATTTTACGAAGGCAACGAGGATCCAAGCGTGTGAAGTTATTGTAACCACAATATGGTAATAGGAAAAAACCAATACGGAGCTTCCATGCCAAACCATATAGAATAAGGAAAACAAGAAATGACAAACAACCAATATATGACTAATATGTGACGAAAGACATTGCTTTAGGCTGGCAAGCCCAACACCTAACCCATTTACATGGATTAGACCGTCAAACTAGGGCGAATGACAACGGTCCCTGGCTTTCGTCTCATCTTCAAGACACGAATATATGTAGAACTGACAAAACCGCCCATAACAAACCATTCAAAAACATGCGAGGCACGATCGGCCCCATAAATATGGACACGACTCGAGACGCGGAGCGTGAAGAAGATCTAACTAAAAGACATGCCTATCAATGCAATTACAACTTGCCCAATATAAAAATACATTGCACCGTAATGAAAAGGAAAGAAAAGAGTAAATTTCGGTTTTGGTCCTTGTGGTTTAATCATTTCAGTCCAAAAATGAATTTTTGATCATATCATGCCCTTTGGTTTCATTTTGTAACAGTTTTGGTCCCTGACACTAACTATGTTAGTTTTTACAGTCAAATGTAAGGGTACTTTGGTTATTTTACATACAAGGACTATTTTGTAACTAGATAAATAACTTGAGGGGTTGTTTTTTATCACCCCAATACCACCCACACCACCACCGACACCACCATCGTCATCTTCATCTCTCACCATCATCATTCTTCATCTTCCTCATCTCTTACCGTCGGCCATCTACCACCACCGTCGTCGTCATCATCTTTGAACATAACTACATCATCTGCTATTAGGTTATCGATGGGTTATAGGAAAAAATCGATTAGGGATTCCGCCCAAATTAGGGCTTCGAATTTGTTCGATTAGGTTTAAGGGTTTCAAAAGGATGTTGGTGGTGTAACGACGAACATGAACAAGGCAACGAAGGTGGCAGTCTAGGTTTTCATCTGCTTAGCGATTGCTGTTGTGGTGGTAATCATGGTGACCGATGGTGATGGTTGGGCTAAGTTAGGATTTGATTTTGGTGGGAAGGGGGTGAGAAGGAGGCGATGGTACTGGTGTGGCGTGGTGTGCATGGTAATGGATCTAGGACTGAGAAAGTGTGGCACTGATGTTGGGGGTGGTGATTTTGTGGTGGCGGCAATGGTGGTTGTGGTGATGGGGGTGGCGACGGTGTAGTGATGGTGCCTTGACGAAAAAGTTGTGGCTGGAAGGGATTGTGGTGGTGGCACTAGTTTTGTGGCAGTAGTGGTGGTGGTGGTGATGGGGTGATGGGGTGCCGACAGTGTAATGGTGGTGGCTTGACGCTGAGAAATGAGGAAGATGAAGAATGATGATGGTGAGAGATGAAGATGATGATGGTGGTGTCGATGGTGTTGTGGGTGGTAGTGGGGTGATAAAAAAACCCCTTAAGTTATTTATCTAGTTACAAAAATAGTCCTTGTATGTAAAATGACCAAAGTACCATTACATTTAACTGTAAAAACTAACAGAGTTAGTGTCAGGGACCAAAACCGTTATAAAAATAAAACCATAGGACATGATATAATCAAAGATTTCTTTTTGAACTGAAATGGTTAAAATAGTTAAACCACAAGGACGAAAACCGAAATTTACTCAAAGTAATCCCATTACCATTTACCTAACATTTAATGCAAAATTTTAATAATAGCAACCAACACACCACGTGCAAATCGTATCCACTAGGTCTCATACCATCATACAATAGCATATGTAACCATCACAAAAGATCAGTTCTTAATATGATCAAATCAATGACCAATTTCCTACATTTTCAGTAAAACGACAATGTTTAGCCAAGAAATCATGCTTAAATCTTAATCCACTAACCCACAGTTCAATTTCAGTTCAGAGTTCAAATTAGGGTTCAAAATTGAACATTGAGGGTTCAATCGCGTACCTTGAGGTTCAAAATTGAACATTCGAAACCCTGATCTTCAAAATTACCATCAATTTCAGATAATTAGGTATAAATCCTCACATCTTATTCATGAAAACCGACGCACACACCCATAATCAGTTAATTACTCCATAGATCTCGACAATTCGATCGAAAAACACCAAAAACACACGAACACAAACACACACTGTTTTATTACTTGTTCGACGGTTTGAACCCTAGCAACTTCTTCGAATGCGCCCACGGTTGAACCACCACTTCCGCATCGAACACCTTCAGTTCACCGGACTTGGTGAACGCTTCGATCTTCAAGTAGTACTTCGTCCCCGCCACCACCTGCGTCTCCGCCGCTACCACCTTCGAGAACCTCAGATCTCCGGCGGAACCCTTCTGCGAACGTTGTTGCTGATTGTACTGATCCACCGAGTAGCTTCCGAGGTTTTGAATCTCTTTGTTGGTTTTCACGTCTTTGATCTTCGTTCTTCCTCCTGGAATGGCGTTTGTGGGGAAAGTGGAGGTGAAGATGAGGAGGAGTGTGAGGGAGATGGTGGAGATTGTGATTTTGGACATGGTGGATTGAGGGTTTACTGTTTACAGTGTGAAAGTGGTGAATTTGGGTTGATTTGAAGAGATGAAGTGGTGTTGTGGGTTTGTTATATGCAGCGGTGTGGGGTGTTTTGGGAAAACTATAGGCACGGAATTTGATGGATGATTGTGGATAATGGATATGGGTGGCGGTGAGGGTTAAATTTTAGTTTATTTTATTTTTTTTATCTAAAGGGCAACAAAAAAGTATATTACTCCATAGACCAACAAACTAATGATCCGTGGCCTAATTGATTAATACGAGGTGTTTATAATATGTAAATATTAAAAGGTCAAGTTTTATTTTGAGTAAAAATATTTAGAGTTGAGTTAATAGGTTTTTTTAATAATGGGTTTTTTTCTAAGGGGGTTGAGGGTGTGGTCCCGGCTGGGAAACGGATAGATGGATCCGATTAAAATAACACCTATCATCCGACGCAGGGTCGTACATTTATCGTTAAAAAAAACTAACAAATAGTTAGCCAAAAATAATACATATAACAAGAGTATCTAAATCAATTCTCCATACAAGATACATCAAAATTACACCATTGATCCCATGACGGTGATTGCTTTTTGAATCTATTCTTATGCCATAAATATCCAAGTACTTTAATTTCTTCCACAACCTTACCAAAATTGATAGATTTTTGCTTAAAGATCAAATCATTCCGATTTCTCCATAAGCACCAAATAGTCGTCTGTATCATCGTATATATTACCTTGTTCCATGTTGATGACCCGCGAGCAGAGACATGATATTGAAGTAATTCTTTCTCAACAAACAAGAAAAAAGATGGGAGTTTACACCAACAGGAAACAATATCGCAAACTAACTGTGCAAACGGGCATGCCACAAATAAGTGACCCAAAGATTCATCACTTTCGTCAAAAAAGACCCAAGATGGGTTAGAAATATGAATTTGTCTACGCATCAATGAGACAAAAGTTGGAAGTCTATTCAAGCATAATCTCCAACAAAAGAAATTAACTTTAATAGGGGCCCAACTATTACACTAAAATTTATGCCTAAATCCGTAAGCGTGGTCGATTACATTGCCACCTTTAAGCTTTTGATAGAAAATTTACTAGATGAATGAATATCCCAAAACCAACTTGTACCATTTGAGCCGGTTGAGAGCACAGAAATAGGCCTTGTAAGGCTGGACAAGTCCAACCCATAAGTATCTAGTTTTTGATGAAATTTTAAAATTTGTTTCCATGGACCGGGTTGAGAAATTTTAGCCGGTATAAAGCTCCAAGATCTAGAATTGTGGTGGAAACACCAAACAACCTTTCTCCATAATCCATTCTCATCTACTTTAAATTTCCACCGCCACTTAGCTAACATTGATACATTAGCTTCTCGAAGAGAACCAATACCAAAACCACCATGTTCGTTAGGTGCTATTACATTCTTCCATGATACCCAATTTATTTTTTCCGATCCGTGGAACCTCCCCACAAGAACTCTATCTGCAAATGCTCTAGCTTATTAATGATTTTTGAGGTTGCTTTGTATAGAGAAAAATAATAGGTGGGAAGGGAGTTTAAAACCGAACGAATTATTCGACCACCGAACGAATAATGGGTGGGGTTAAGCTGGTTAACATAATAAAAAATTCCTAAAAATGTTAATCTTTCTATCAGTTTCTTTTAAAATTTTCATTTAAAGAAACTATCTTTTAAAAGGCTTTTAAAATGCTTTGTACCTAAAAAATGAGTTCGTACTTATTGTAGAGGCGTCCGGACTTATTGCAACGACAGTCAACCATACTATAGAGGCGTCAGATCATTTAAAAAATAACAATTGAGGCGGAGGCGACTATGACACAATGTCAAATATAACCTGTGTCCGGTTGGGACATTTTGAAGATAGTTTTTAAAAGATATTTTGAGAGTGTTACACACTAGTTTTTAAAAGATATTTTGAGAGTGTTACACACGTGTGTAGCAAGATGCCTTATTTGTAAAGTTTAAAGTTTTAACTTCCGTTATTTATAATTGGTGTAGATTTAACAAGTGGTGTTAGATTTTATAGTGTGTGTGAGTTCATCATGTAAAAAAAGCAAGGAATCGGTTTGTTCATATTAACATTAAAAATTGTATCCCTCTAGTTAAGGGTTTAGTATCATAATAAATATTAGTGTAGATTTAAAAACATGTATAAATAGTGTGTGAGTTAGACGTTAAAAAAGTAAGTATAGATACAGATATAGATATAGAAGGGATCAACTACACTGTAAGTTATTATATTTTTACCGTAATTATCAGCAAAAATCATAAAAATATAACTTGTGTGTTTTTGAATGTATAGCCAAATTGGATAAGTTTTACATCTGTAGTCATGAATATTTGGTTATTCTTTAATATGTTTGTTTTGTCTTTATTATTAGTAATTCTATAGTGCTGAGACAAGTGAAATTCATCTCTGTATACAGTTAATTGTTATTAGCATCCACTGTAAAACTTGAATCTAGGAAGGATTTCCGACAATCATAAACCGGTTCGAGGAAGAAGGCTAGTCGCGGAGATGTGATTTTGTGTGTGTTGATTGGTAGTTTAACATGAAGGGTGGGTGGGGTGGGTGGGGGGTATGGCAATTGCGTTAGGGTTTGATTTTAAAGATGATCAATTAGACTATTTGAGCTCACCATTAAAAGATGATTTTGAACTAATGTAATAGCGAGGTCAAATTAAAAGCAATATAGTTTGAGCTTTTATATGTTCTCAGGCGAGCCAACGAGAAGACACACCTTGGCTCAAAGATTATTTGAGTTGATTTTAAACAAGTTTCGTACCACTATTTATTTGAACAACATACATAGTCGAGTAGTTGAGAACGTGCCCTTTAGATATTGACGATCGATCGGTTAAGCGATTTATCGTGTTTCACTAACTTGACATACATAGGTTTATGTGTTTGAGTTATAAAATATAACAAAACTAATTATTTGTTATGTAATTTATAATCATTTTTATGCATTTGTTTAAACCGAAACTAACAATTTTTTTTTACAAATGTGAACGTATTAGTTATTTTGCTTAGTCATAATCTATGTATTTAATTTATCATGACAAATTCAGTTGGATATTAAGTAATCAATAAAAATTTTATTTATATCAAATCAATAATAGTGTCAATTATTCTTGGGTAATGGAAAACACGATAATCCTTCACAACAACCATTATCAACAGAAAATCAACATCACTGCCCCACAGGCCACGACCTGAAATGAAGAATCATAAAGTAAAAATGAAGATGATGGATATTAATTAATTAATATATGAAGTTAAATAATGCACATGTGAGTATTTAGATGGTATGTTTTACTACATACATGTATAGCTAGTAAAAATATATGGTAAAGTCATTACAAAAATATATGGTAAAGTCATTACAAATTGTAATATCAGTATTCTTTACACGTTATCAGTTTGATTACGGTATCGTAATAATATATATAAGAAATGAATATGTTTTTTAAACAATATTTTGATGTCTCTTATACTTTTGTATGTTAGGATAGCTTTTATTATGAAAGTAATAGATATCACAAACACATGCTGCACTTTTTTTCTTGGCAGGAACGAGTTATGATAGAATACGTCTTGTTTATCTCGACGAAATGGGCGGAGTAGCTATCCCCATGCCAAAAATATTTACGATGTTCAGTAGCTTTTCCATGGCTTCCCTTGCATTACCGGGTATGAGTGGTTTTGTTGCAGAAGTGATAGTCTTTTTAGGAATAACTACCAGTCAAAAATATCTTTTAATGCCCAAAATTAATACTTAGCTCAAGTAATTGAGATGAGGTACCTCAACATATTATTAAAATAGGGGAGGTTTCAAGTTCCATCTGAACCAAAAAAAATAAAAAAATATAAGGTTTTAGTTTGGCTTAGGGGATTTTCTCACATACGATGATTTTCCTACTCAGGATGGTCTCAGGTTCAGTACTGATGGGTCAGACTGATGTACAAGCATTTTTTTAGGGACGTGACAGTCTAATGCTTTAAGATTCTGTACTTGAGTAATGAAGAAAATCATATAGGTCAGTGATTTGTCACAAATACATATATATATAATATATATATATATATATATATATATATATATATATATATATATATATATATATATATATATCACAAATACATATAGATATCACGTTTATAGAAATTAAGCCATAAAATAGCTTTTAACCATCTCAAATATGTTTGACAAAAGCATGGAATATGTTTTCCCAAAATAAGTAAGTATTTACATTTTAATTCATTTGTTCTAATCAAGACAAGATAATGTTATGATTACTAAGATTCCTTACAATCATGTCCTGATTAAAACACTATTTTAGTTGTCTTAGAAATTTATTATTTACAAAAAAAACCTTATAAAAACTTTTTAAAAAATAATAATTTAATTTTGGAAATAAGCAAATGAAAAATAATAATTTAATTTTGGAAATAATCACTTTAAAATAATAATAATTTCATTTTGAAAATAATCGCTTCAAAGGTTATTTTGGAAATAATTTCATTATGTAGCTACGTATGTAAATCAAACCCCCCAACGGCTAAATGATCTTCATCAAATCCCCAATTTGATTTGTAATCATGAATCCTCCAACGGCTAAATCGTTCATATTCTCTCTGCAAATCTCACTTATATCTCGCTAAATTGTCAGGTGGAACCCTAATCTTCCATCAATTATCTCGATCGTTACTCCAAACCATCGTTTCAAAGAGATGAAGCACATTAAGCAATCGGCAAATCCAACATTGAGGGAAAATTCTGCTGATATTCCACCATCAGACCCTAGTCCGTCTGAGATCAGTGCGTTTTCAGATTCGTCATCTTCTCCGTCAATTAACGGTAAACCCTCTCCTTAAACGGAAGATTAGCAATGATTTTGTTGTTGGAAGTGGTAATTGTTGAAAACCCTACGTAATTCTTCATGGAATTATTGTTACTGTTACTTGATAACCCTACATATATGTACGGTGATGTGTGAATGAGATTGGGAGAATGCCGGAAAGTTACCACACCGGCGGCGGTGGTGGCTCCGGCGACGATCCCAACGGAAAACCACCGACAAACCATTCATATAAAACTTGTTATTTGAAATGATTGAAACTTCAAGGACTTGAAGCGCAAAACATTCAATTCTATCACATTTTTACATAAAAACTTGTTTGAAATGATTTAAACTTCATCTTTTATGGTTCCTTTTTTTTTGCAGATTTTCAAAGAGTGCCCTCATCCTGATGATAAACAAGGGTTGGAGCTTAGCAGAAGATAATGTTTAGAGACCCGTCAGGTTAAATATATTCTGGTTTCAAAATCATCTTACATTCTTACCCACATGAATGTAAGAGTAAACAATGAATCATTTCCATGTTTTTGAGGATAATATTGTTAAAATAAAATCGGTGATTAATGTTAAAAACTTGTGATTTCATCAGAACAAGAATGAAGAAGAGGGGGAAGTTATAGTCCAGAAGACAGACATCTGATGATTCTTAGACCATTCTTGGGCAATAATTTACTTATGATTCTGTTGCAGATGCAACATCTACACATGTGAGTTGTTCATAATTTATAGTTTATATTGAGTTTCTTTAGATATTAATCTGAATGAAGTACTTGCTGTGAACATAACAATGCTGTTTCTAATTTCTTCAGGGTAATTTAATTGTATGATTGCCCAACATTTTTCTTACTTATAACGAATCAATCTGGGTTACTGGTCAGTGTTCTATGATCACATAATGTACTTTTGGATTTTGTAAATTGTACTTATTGTTCTTCATAGCCACACAGTTAATTAGGCTTACAAACAATATTGTTGCAGGCGGTTGCTTTAAGTTGCTTGCAGATGCTTTATCCGTGCCACCTTCTTCCCTCAAAGTGAATGAAATGTTTGTGGCAGAAATATCTGTAGGTTTTAGCTTTCCTAGTCTATGCATAATGTCTTCATAGATATTATAATTTCCGCTTTAATATTCATATATTTGTTTTTGTCAAAGTTCCCTTAATAAGTATCCCACTCCAGGTTTAACGATGATAAAACAAGTTCTGGTCTTCTTTATGCCTTGCTTCATTATTCTCAGTCATCTACAAGCTTTGCAGTTAGCCTTGAGGCTCTGCAGGTGATGTTGAACTTATTTTATTATTCTTATTGTTATTGTAGTTATGCTGAACCATATAAAGTGTATTACATGTAATCAAGCACATACTAAATAAAATTCCCATTAGCTTGCTGCAGGTTCTTAAAGCTGTGGCACATAATTACCTAACTATATTGACTATGCTGGAAACAGTTCTCTTCCTTCATTTATGACGTTCTAAATCCTCCAGGTTCTTCAAGGGCAAGACGATAAACTCTGGACTCACAGCTGGGACAATTGGGGAAAAAGATTTAACAAGTGCAATCAAGGTGAAGTTTATTTTTATGATAAATTATCAGCTAAACTTTGTGTTACTAACACTACTATACGTAAAAGTGTGTTCTTCAAAAGATTTGATTTAAGCATTTTGATATAATGTCACAGCTGCTAGATGAATGTCCATGTGCTCTTTCAGGTGACACATCTGATGATTCTTTGACCATCCTTGGGCAATCGTTCACTTTCGACTCTGTTCTGCAACATCTACACAGGTGAGTTGTTCATAATTTATAGTTCAAATGGAGTTTATTTAGATATTAATCTGGTTGAAGTACTTACTCGCTTTCTGTTGCATTCCATCTGTCCATTGATCAGGTCGATATATTCCATCTTGTAGGAGCTCCCCTTGTTGAAAACTGTCTCGCTGGATTCAACAGCTCTGCATTTGCATACGGGCAGGTATTATCTGGTCTCCCTTGTATCGATTCGTGCTGCCTGTGAACATAACAATGTTGTGAGTAACTTCTTCATGGCTATTTAATTGTATGATTGTATTATCTATTACCATGTATAAAGTCTGAGTAGATTGGGAGTGGCGAAACCCACTCCATGTGTTTGAACTATTTTTCTGTATTTCTGATGTCAGATTGTATGTTACATTTTGTTCAGCTATCAAGTCTGTTTGAATTAGCTTAACGTCACTTGTCTTGTTACCTCGCTAATCAACTGAAAACTTGCATAGGAACAAAACAAATATGCTGACAAACAACTCATGTTCCATCTTGTAGGAGCTCCCCTTGTTGAAAACTGTCCTGCTGGATTTAACAGCTCTGTGTTTGCATACGAGCAGGTATTATTTGGTCTCCATGAGAAGATGTCACACAGTACATAGTAATACATTTTATACTGGAGAGAGACTCCTTTAGCAATACTAGAGCTGTAAATCAACTGCACAATTTCTGCTTTAGTTCATATATTTTTTATTTTTAGCACACAACTCAAAACAATAATCTGATTTTTATGGCACTTACATAAAAAATTCATAACCCTTCAAAGGGTTATCCAGATCAACACTAAGGTGTCTGTTTTATTGAACAGATCCTGCAAAGCTAGGACCTCCATCTATAATGGTTACAAGGATGGTAACATGTACTGGTATCATAGTGTTAGATCTAGCTGACATGCTAAAAGAACAATGCCACTTTAAAATGCTATGAGGTCTCAAATTTAATCCATCCAACCTCCATATTTATCCATAATTTGAAACTGATATTCTTACGCACACACCAAAATCCTTTTATTCTATGCAGGGGTTGTCAAATAGGATGATTGGAGCTACACGTACAAACATGGAGAGTTTGTGTTCACATATTTAGAGTTTCACTTGTGTTGTCGAATCAAGATGCAAGGTAATAAAATAAGACACCCAAATGCACATTCCTTATCAAGATTAAAGTTGATATTTTTACTACAGGAACCTCTTGGAGGTAATTCAAAACTGGTCCGTGCCATCTCTCCTGCACAAAGGTAACATGAAAGTTTCCTTTCATCCTTATATTTTTCTATGCATTCTTAACTTTTTAGATAAATGTGTGCTTTTACATGGACCGATAATTTCTTTTTAATTCTAGGATACAACTGTAAGAGTGAGATTTCTAGTACATTGAGATTCGCCAAGCATGCTAAAGTCTAATGGCTTAAGGTAGATGATTTGAAATCACTATGTGAAGTTATAAGGCAACTTAAGGTAGATTTTCCATTCAACCTCTTTTAAAATACTGATTTATAGTTAAAATGAGTTTGGATTGGGTTACATCGGGTTATTGATCCAATGCAGATACACTTTTACACACACACTTGCACTTTAATGAGAGATATAAGACAATAATGATACTGCATTCAAACACTCATCTGTTTGACATATAACCCCTATTTATACTTATATATATTAGGTGGTTAATTCCCAATCTATGTAACTATCCATATTGTTAATGTTAATTTTGAACGGGTCAAATTATGGGTAGTCGAACCGGGTCAGCATGACCAGGTTCTCACTTTCAGTCTACGTGCTATTTTGTAGGACAATATATTAGGTGGTTAATTCCCAATAGATGTAACTATCCATATTGTTAATGTTAATTTTGAACGGGTCAAATTATGGGTAGTCGAACTGGGTCAGCATGACCAGGTTCTCACTTTCAGTCTACGTGCTATTTTGTAGGACAATATGTTTCTGTTTTTTTTAAGTAGGACGTATGTTTCATTCTGATAGAATTACTCTTAAAATTTTCCGTACTTTCCCTTTGTATTGTTCTTGTTTCAGTTTGAGTTGAAGAAATAAAACCATAGAAAATCATCCCAACCGTGTGAGTGATTGAATTACTCTTAAAATTTTCCGTACTTTCCCTTTGTATTGTTCTTGTTTCAGTTTGAGTTGAAGAAATAAAACCATAGAAAATCATCCCAACCGTGTGAGTGATTGAATTTGCATGTTAGTATTTTTGCTTTGATCCAACACTTGGTATAAGAGCTTGTGGTGATCGTGCATGTTAGTATTTTTGCCAAACGGTTTCACACATGTCTATTGCAACATACTCTGGAAATTAGAAAGAAACCGCTACCTTAACTCTCCAATGTCCTTTACAGACACCTACAAACTATACTACTACTTAGGCAATCAAGATGGAAGTTGTATTAGATGCTCAAGGATTGTGGGAGCCGGTCGAATCACCGGTCGAATCACCATTAATGAGAAGAAGAGTAAAATGGCCAGTGTCTTTATCTTTCAAGCAGTCTTTAAAAACATTTTCTTGCAAGTCGCCAAAAAAGAAAACAACAAAAGAGGTAATAAGAATCGCTTAAATCAAGGTACTTGGGAGTAGAGAAGGTATAGAAGGCTCGTTTACACACCCTCAAAAGTGAGTTTGAAGGGCTCCAAATGAAGGATAACGAGTCAAATGAAGAGTATGTCGGAAAGTTGTCAGGTATGATCTCTCGGTATAGGTATAGTACTCTTGGGGATAGACTCGAAGATGGAATTTTGGTTCGGAAACTATTTGACACAGTTCCTGACAAGTACATTCCATTGGTAGCCTCAATGGAATAGTATTCCAATGTTGATGCGATGCCTTTTGATGTAGCAATAAGGCAACTCAAAGCGTTTGAAGATAGACTAAAGTTGAGACATGGAAATACTTCGAGTGATAACAATTGTTACTTGTACGATCTGAAAATCACTCGAATCAAAAGGGATCTGGGAGAGGAACCTCAAATGGTGGTCATGGTTGAGGAAATTCACATGACTGGGGATGTAAGATCAATCTCGTGATTGTAATGTGAAAAGAATCAAACACAGATATTAGAATGAACAAGAAAAATGAGGTCAAGTATTAACAATATCACAGTGTAAATGACTTCAATATATTTCTCTTTGATAACTTTGATTAGAAGTGATAGTTTTCAAGTTTAAACTGAAACCAAAACCGAACATCAAACAACAAAAAAAAAATATTTATACTAAACCGACAGGTTCTCGCGCGAGAACAAACTTCTCGCGTGGAATCTAAGTTCTCGCATGGATAGTTTTTCAAAAGCTTGTTTTAATTTCTCAAGCCTCTAGCTTCAATTCCTACAATCTCCCCTAGGCTCGGTGAATCAAATCTTGAAAAATCTGTGTATGCAAACTTTGTTGTTCCTCTCATAAACATACATTTTGTTGTTTGGGGCCTTTGTAATCAACCAAACAAATGGAAAAATTCATCAGCTTCAATTGGACAAGCCTAAAGCCTCATCAAATCATCTCCTTCAAATTTGAGCAAGTGAATAGGGTCGACGATACAGAATTCTTTATCCAAACAATAAATGACCACATGCCCGTGTTCTTTTCACACACCCATCTCATAAGTTTTGACAAATTGTTAATCGGCACAAGAGCTTGGAATAGGGTCGACGATATAGGATTCTTTATCCAAATAGTAAATGACCGCATGCCCCGTGTTCTTTTCACACACCCATCTCATAAGTTTTGACAAATTGTTAATCGGCACAAGAGCTTGGAATAGGGTCGACGATACAGGATTCTTTATCCAAATAGTAAATGGCCGCATGCCCCGTGTTCTTTTCACACACCCATCTCATAAGTTTTGACAAACTATTAATCGGCACAAGAGCATGGATTGGAATCTTCCTAGCATACTTAGGATACTTGAAAACTCTTATATTCATTGGTATGATAGTGTTGGGGTCAATCCTATACTCAACTTACATGACTTTAGATTTAGCAGTCTTATAGTCTAAGAAGGTCTTACTGTGTCTCCATATCAAATTTCTTATCCAGTTAGCTTTGCTATAGTTGCTTGAGTTAATAAATGATACTCTTCGCATAACATAAAGATCTGAAGCTCCGAGAGTGTGAAAATCATGCTCATCGAGATAATACTCTATAGCTCCATCTTTCCTCTTTAAGATATACATATTTTTCTCAGCATCATACGCCCAACTCAACACAAGTTCTGAATTCCCATACCGAGTGAACGATTTAGAATGTCTAAGTGTATGAACTTGTGCTGGTGGATGAGGAGCAGACATAATTAAATTTCCAATTTCTTTAACAACAGGTTTTCCTTTTGGATAAGAAAGATCAATAGTATCATCTCTGTGCTCAACTTTTGAGTCTATTGGTATCTCACCTTCTTCTAGTAGAATATCAGAGAATAAACTCTTCATACTGTTATTGAATATATCTGTATAATCAATAGTCTACTCAAGATCATCAAAAGGACTCATATCTTCATCCAACTTCTCATCTAAGAGGTTGGTAAAACTCTTTCTCATACAGCTCTTCTATAGTTGGATCAAGAGGTTGGTAATCCTCTAGATCATCAGGTCTTGGTCCTGAGACATTATCAGAACCTGACTTTCGAGAAGGACCTACGGTTGAGCCCAGATCTCCACCTTGATCATCATCACCATCATCCTTCCTCTTTCCCTTCCTCTTTCAAAGAAATAATTCAATATTTTTTAATTCGGTTCTCATTTCCAAATGAAATTTTTTTACTAATATTATATCTTTTAAAACTGTTTTATATATAATAAATCATTTTACTAATTAGAAGTGTATACAGATTTGTGATTTAATTTTTTTATTATCTAGTCTATGTAATACATAATACATTGGTTTTTTAAAGCTAGTATGGCAGTATATAGGTAAACAATAAAAAATACCCAAATAAATTGCACAAAAAGTAAACTAAAACTAGCTTCTAATATGACTATGATCACCATTATCACCATCATCTCCATCGTTACCATCATCATCAACTTTCTGATCTTCATCATAATCCACTTTATCTAAACCATTATCTTTTTCTTTTGCTTGAGAACTCTGTATAATGTGCTCTGGAGTGACAATCATATCAACACAGGCTTGCGTCAAAGGTTGATCTTTAGTAAATCTTTAGTATTAACCATATTAGGTTCAGGATAAATTGCAGTAGTCTCTATTTGTTGAGCTTTAATAATAGTTTGTGGATCAGCAGTGTATTGTCCACTTGATTTTTCAAGCTCAGAAGTTCTTCCTCGATTAGGTTGCACTGATGTAAATGAGAATCTGAAAGTGAACTCTTTAAACTGGCTGCACATAGCTATATAAGAATTGCAGTTGATGCTCTAAGCTCTTAATCTTAGTATCCTTCTCTTGATTCTCTGACTGTAGATAATCAACCAGCTTATTCTTATCCAACATCTATCTCTCCAATAACTGTATCCTCTGTTCTAAAGTAACAGGAGTTCGTGAACTAGAGGATGTTCCAGCAGTGCGTCTATGCTCGGGAGGAGTTCTGATCAAATAGTCCATGTCAATAGAAGCATCTTTATCTTGCCTTCGGGGAGGTGAACTATGGATGTCTTTGGTAGTAGGCATAGGTGAATCAGTGATAGTAGTTGGTTCAGTAACGATCATAGTATCTCCTGATGTATAACTTTACTAATAGGTATATCTCTGTTTGGTGAGACAGTGATCATATGGGTTTGAGGTCTTTTGATAACAACACCCCTTCCTCTTTCCTTTCCACGTCCATTACTATCGGATGCAACTTTCTTCCTGACTATTGATTTCTTCTTCTTTATAGCAGGAGAATCCTCTTGAATAAAAATCAGTATCAGAATCATCAGTAGTGCGTTTAGTTGGTGTAGCCCTCTTGGTCTCTCCTGTATAATATAAGGCACTTTGCCTGTATCATCACTTGCTGTTTATTCTCCCGAACTTCCATTAAACCACGAATCAATCTATTCATAAGAAGTCAATGCTCTTTGCTAAGTAGAACTTCCTGTACATCATCAGGAGTTTTGGATGGTAAAATAGTCTATTCAGTCTAATGAGACACATCTTCTTCTTGTTGCTTTACTTATTGATCTAGTTGGAAATGATATGATAATTTGCTAATTTTGGCAAAGTGATCCACCTTCCAGGTATTCCCTCTGGTACTCATTCAGTACGTGAAAATATCCTTTTTCATCATCATCACTTAACAAGTAGCAGTATCCAAATTAGCTAACTCAGGATAAGCAAAAGTAACAATGAGCTGAATAAAACTCAAATACATAATAAACTTCTTTCTAACAGCAAATGTTGTATGGAAGATCGTCAAGCAGAGATACAAGCAAAGAACACAACACTCAGACTATCTGATCCAACCTTTAAGTTACTCAGGTAATGAATCACAATATGAAATAGAAACTTTCAGAAAGGTGGTAAATGTTTTTTCTTCAACGATAGATATCTATAATCATAACCCATCATCTGTAAGCAATCTCGGGCAACATCATCGTCAATATTTACTAGGGCATTAGCCTGATCTCCCAACTGTAATAGTCTATTAATGATCTCGGCAGTAATAACTATTCGTCTTCCTTTCACAATGGCAACTACACACTGTTCTCCCTCTTCATCTCTTTCATTTACAGCCGAATTCTAGAAATCATCGACCTCTGAATATATAGTAGGATTAGCTGAAATGGCATTAATCTTATTTGTTAAAAACAAATGATCTAACCATCTGTTTCAAACTTAATCGGTTTCAAACTTAACAAAATCTGAACTTGAAAATTTGAAAATATTACACTTCTCGCGCGAAATCTTTTACTTGTCGCATGAACTTAGTTTGACTAAATATCAACTTATCACGTGAAAGCTTCACTTATCGCACCTTTTTCAACCATTTTGTTGCGAAACGTCCACTTTGTTCTCATAGACAACTTATCATTTGGTAGCTCGCATAGATGCCACATATCAAGTTTCTGGAACTGTATCAATTCATCCTACATTGCTTCAATCCAACTGTTCTCTTTTAATGTCATCTGAGATTTTTGGGCACAGTTTGAGAAATAAAGCAGGCATAGAAGCATGTATTGATTGCTCCTGACCGACTTTGAGTCTAAACGCCGTCAGATATTGGACCAATAAATTAGTTGGATGATTTTTATGAATTTTCAACTGTGAAATATAATCTTCAGAAATAACTTCTTCCCGATTAGAGATGTGACCAACTGGTTCATTCCTAATAACTCCACCTTTCGGTTGATATATAATCAATCATCTTGACTATTATCACACGGATGAGTTTCCAATGAAATGTCCTCAGCAGATGATACCTGAATAGATTCAACCGGAAAATCTTGTGTGGAAGATGTAGAAATTTGAGGAGATGCAAAAACATGTTCAACAACAGATTCTTGTCCACCTGAATAGAGTTAGATACATGTGTGAAAATGTGATGAGAAGTTGGATCTTTTTTAGAATCAGTAAGAACGGTTGAATATCAACAAGAACAGTGGAAGACATTGTATATGAATGAGAAACAAAAGTTGGATCTTGTTGTTTAGAATCATTGTTCGAGCAGCTTCAATAGAAGCTCTGTTTCGTCTTTCAACAACTCCATTTTGTTGTGAAGTTCCCGCTGCATTGTTTTGTCTTGCTATTCCCTTTGAATCACAAAATTCATTCAAGATATGATTGCAAAATTTGGTTCCATTGTCACTTCGGATGCATTTGATTTTCTTGTCAGTTTGATTTTCCACAACAGTAGTAAACTTTATTTGCGAATGTGGAGTTTTATCCTTTTTTTTCTAAACAGAAAACCCAAGTAAATCTTGAAAAATCATCAGTAATAATCAAACAATAAGATCGTTTTCCCAGGTTTAAAACACTTACAGGACCAAAGAGATACATGTGTAATAAGTGAATAATTGAATCAAGAGAGTTATGAGATATGGGTTTATGAGAAAGTTTATGTTGTTTACACTTTGAACAAGATAAATAACGTTCAACAAGTTGAAATTCTTTCATTGGTAGACCAATAACATGATTTCCTCTAACCAATCTATTCATATTTTTTATATTGACATGTCATAGTCGACGATGCCATAACATTGAATCACTCTCTGAGACTTTTGATAACAAGCAGGATGCTGTTACCAAAAAATGTGAACTGTTCATGTCCAACAAATATGTATCTCTGTCTCTTGGAATCCTCAATAATACCCGATCATTAGGTATTACAAAACCTTGTTTGATTATCAGAAACTTTTTTGCAGTAAACGTGTTGAATAGTTTTTATCACATATTTGACACACATGTAACATATTTGACACACATTTAACATATTTGACACACATTTAGCATATTGTGTTTTAGCTCTTCAACATAACTTACATCCTCAAAGCTCAATACCGCATTAGTCACTATACATTTCTTGGTGATTTTACCTCCTTTGTCTCCCGCAAAAATAACGTATCCACCGTTATGATATGTTGAGCATTATGTAATAGTGAAATGTTACCACTCATATGTCTAGAACAATCGCTATCAACGTGCCATAAGCTATCAATAGTTCGCCTTGATTGTTCCGGCACATATTAATAAATTATTCAGTTTTAAGAACCCAAGCCATTGTTGACTTGAGAGCATTATGTTCATCCAAGTATGTTACTGATTTCATTATCATATCTCATTTGTCATTAAAGGCATAAGCATCAAAAGGTTCTAAAACTATCATTTTGACTTTGACTTTCCACAATGGGTTTTATCAATTTCATATCACTTCTATTGAGTTGTTGCATCAGGTCTTGACCTTGCTTTCATAAACACTTGATGATTGTTTGACCTTATTAATTTTGGTCTTGTCTTTATATTAATTTTGGTCTTGTCTTCATATGATTTAAACTTTGATTTTTCAACAAAAAAGTTATTTTTTATTACATGAAATAGAATTATAAAATCGTTGTCTGTTTATCGATTTGTGTTTATGAATGCAATTTCTGGTCTTATGATTTGGTTTCCCACATCGATGTAATTCAAGAGGCCATGGTTCTAACTGTGAAAGAAGTAACCGTTAGGGTGGCTGTTTTTACTTGTCAACACTTTGGCCATTATGCCTCAGAATGCAGAACACAGAAAAAGGAAGATGAAGCTCATCTGACCTAAAAGCAGGAGGAAGTTCCTACCATGGTGTTGTTGAATGAAGAGAAAGTGTATCTGAACCAATTTGGAATTCAAGAAGCTGGCTGTCAAAAGCTATGATATCAAGACAATGGTGCTAGCAACCATATGACAAGATCAAAAGAGTTTTTTGCGGAACTTGATTAATGAGGTACATGTCAAGTTTGACTTGGTGATTGCTCTAGGGTCGAGATAAAAGGAAAAGGATCATTTCCATTGTTGTGTAAAGATGGGATTCAACAGGTAATTTCGAATGTGTACTTTATTCTAGCTTTTCACGGTAACATCACCGGTCTTGGTCAGATAACAGAAGAATGTTTTGATAACCCAAGATGGTTTTGTTTAGTTGCTCTATGTTTTGATATTTTTGTTATCGGAAATGCGCTGGTTTCATTCGACGATATAATTTCTAGTTGCTTTAGGTTTCGACGTAAATTTAGTTTGGAAGCGAGTCGGGCTGATTATAATCTATACTTTATCACACCGCCTACAACACCGCTGCATATGTTGTTTTATATATATTTGAGTTGGTCTATATTTCGACATAAATGATATTTGTAAAAGTGTCGGGTCATATATAATATGTTTTCATTCAACGGTATAAATTCTAATTACTTTAAGTTTCGGCATTTAATTTTGTTTGGAACGTGTTGGGTGGATTGTAGTCTATATTTTATCACGTGTATCTGATACCCGACGCAACGTGCCGCGGGTAAACAACTAGTTGTTTTGAATGTCTTTACTAATCTTTAGAAAATATTTTTTTTCCCTTCACTGGATGATTGCAACGACGCTCAAATTCTATCTTAGTCTTACTCTTAAACCACTCCAAACTAATTACATTATGTTTGAGTTTGAATCCAAGATCTTCATTTTAAGTGGCAAAACCTCTACCAAATGGGCTAGCCTTGTTAGATATTTTAGTGTAATTGGATTGACTAATGGCCGATGTGATCATAATATCCATCAAACAAGTTAGGAGGTGTGGAGTGCACGCTTGTTTGAGTGTATTATGATCTTCGAAATTGAAAACCTTCTTAGGGGCGAAGCCCCTAAGCAATGGGGGTTCCCAGGGGGCAATGCCCCCTTGGTAGGGGTCCGGGGGCAGCACCCCCGGGAGCGGGGTCCAAGGGGCGGCAACCCCTGGCTGGGGTCGAGCTGCCAGGTCAGCTTGGAAATTTTTTATTTTGATAAACATTGCTTTATCAAAAATGCATTAAAATTTGATTTTCCCGAAATTTAACATGTGAAATTAGAGGGTAAAAAGTGTAAAATTTTAATATGAAAACTGCCTCCGGCAGTTTCATCCCTTCCCTGCAAATGCGGATTTCGAATCAATTGATGGTCACTCTCGTTTTTATTAGTTCACGAATTTCTCACACTTAGATCCATACTTGTTCTTCGAATTGAGTTTTATCCGATTGAAAATTTGGAGTGAACCCAAATAGTTTCAATCTGATAGCGTTTCGCGACTCTCAATTTATCACGGTATTTATCAACAAGCCCCACATTAACAAACCGTCACAATTTCACCTTAGATCCAAAGCAGCAAGGCCAACCGAATTGTTGGTGCATAAACTGAGATTTTTTTGCCCCTCGTAGTTGCACAACCGAATTGTTACATTATATAATTCCCTAAATGTAATATTTAAAAGAAAAAATACAATAGAAATGTTATAATTTAGTATGTTTTAATAATCTATTAAAATAAGAAGATTTATATTTTATATATTTATTTATTTAGTTTACTTATTTAAAATCAATTTCATTTAATAGGAGATAGAGATTTGAAACAAAAGTTTAGAATTTATAAGAATTTGTCATGTGTCTCTCCAAAAGTTTCTTTTATTAGATGGTGCGTGTGTGTGTATATATATATATATATATATATATATATATATATATATATATATATATATATATATATGCAGTAGTTAGATTGTTAAGGTGAACATAAGCATGCTTTATTAAACTTTTAAAATCCGAATTGGCTAGACATATTGGCTAATCGATAGAACACAATAAACATACCGGTTTTAAGTAACTAGACAAAAATGGTGTAAACATAAGATTCAACTATATTATGAAATATAGAATATTAGTCATACAAGTTCTAAGGGTTTCAACCAAGAAAATAATTATCAAGCAAGTTTACTATAAAACAAGACAAACAAATACAAAGTGGTATCGGAGTAGAGTTTTTATGCAAACAAATGTCTAAATTTAATTTAAAGAAACAAAGTTGGCATTCATATATTATATCAAACATGCATTTCTTCTTCATCATGTTTTTAGTTGGATGGTGAATCTATTGTTGCACAATGCATTGAGCATATTTATTCCTTTTAAATAAATTTGTGTTCTCACAAAACAATGTTTCCTAACTTTTTTAATGATTCTTATAACATCACAAGTAAAGTATCAAGTGTTACTAGTATAAAGAAAACTAGTTTTCTTAAAAAATATTAAATAAAATAAAAATTTATTAATAATAAATCGATATTTTAAAATAAGATATGCTTAAAATATTTTTTATTATAAATACAATAAAAATTTCATTTCCAAAAAAATATTTTAAAAAAATATCATATTTCAAAACTTTCTTATTATAACTCTCAATTTTATATTTTTTGTTAGATATTTTACTTTTTAAAAACACCAAATTTAAAATATTTTAAATTTTTAAATAAAATTGATGTTTCAAATTTTTTTCTTATTTTATGAAAATTTATTTTTTAAATAAAAAGATCTCTAACTTAACATATTGAAAAACTATTTTAATTTAGAAAAAGAATTTAATAATATTATTAATAATTAATGTAATTATTAAATAGGAGAGATGAAAAAATTAATAAGAAGAAATGTGATATTACCACATGTCTTTCGTACTTACCCTTTTTTTATTAGAGCAGCGTGATAAATTCGTAAATACATGTATTTTAACATAATCATATGAAAAACAATATTTTCAATTGGGAAATAAGCACTTTAACGGTAGTTTCCATATAGACATCAAATCCCAGGGGCAATCTTCACCAAATCCCCAATTTGATTTGGAATCATGAATTCCCAACGGTTAGATGATCCTTCATTGCAAATCTCACTAATTGTGTTGGAACCCTAATTCTCCATCAGTTATATATCTCGATCGTTGCTCCACAACATCGTCTCGAAGAAAGCAGAAGCAATCGAGAAATCCGATGTTGAAGGAAAATCCGTTGATATTCCACCGTTATCAAGCAGACTAAATCATGTAGCAGAAAGCAGAACCCTAATTCTCCATCAATTATTTCCGTCAAATTCTCAAATTTTGGCATTGAAAGTGGTGTATCTGCAGCGTATGATCTGGAAGTGATAGAATGGACGACGATCCTGACCGTGCCGACGGAAAACCACCGACCGTCATTTAAAAGGATTTAAGCTTTAACAACTTGAAGCGCAAAACATTCAATTTCATCACATTTTTACATGAAAACTTGTTGTGTGAAATGATTTAAACTTCATTTTTAATGGTTTTTTTTGCAGATTATTCAAAGAGTACCCTTGATCATATATTCTGATGATAAACAAGGGTTGGAGCTTAGCAGAAGATTATGTTTAGAGACCCCACAGGTTAAATATATTCTGGTTTCAAAATCATCATACCCACATGAAAGTAAGTAAGAGTAAACAATGAATCATTTCCACGTTTTTGATGATAATATTGTGAAAAAGATTGATGTTTCATGTTAAAAACTTGTGATTTCATCAGACACCAGTTGCACCAGTTGCATCAGTTGCGGTGGTCCGGTGATGATCAGGAATCTCTTGGAGGTAATGCAAAACTTGCTATGGTCTGTGCCATCTCTCCTGCGCAAAGGTAACATGAAAGTTTCCTTTCATGAAAGTAAGTAAGAGTAAACAATGAATCATTTCCATGTTTTTGATGATATTGTTGTTAAAAAGATTGATGTTTCATGTTAAAAACTTATGATTGAGATTGCTAGGTTAAAAGATGAATTAGATCATGTTTGCTACTAATCCACCGAACAAGAATGAAGGAGAGGGGAAAGTTAAGTCCAGAAGACATCTCATGATTCTTTCACCATTCTTGGGCGGTCGTTTACTTTCGATTCTGTAGCAGATGCAACATCTACACAGGTGAGTTGTTCCTAATATTTAGTTCAAATGGAGTTTATTTAGATATTAAAAGACACTGCAATGTTAGGACCACCGTCTATACTGTCAATTAGTTACAAATTCATTATATGAACATGTACTGGCATCACAGTGTATGTCAGATCTAGCTGACATACAAAAAGAACAATGCCGCATTAGAATGTTTTGAGGTCTTATATATAGTGCCATCCAACTTCTATATTTATCCATAATCTCTTAGGTCTATTTGTTGGATGCAAAAGTTCTATATTAGTTGAATTGTTATAGTCGGCATATGGAAAGGGAGGCTGAAACTTTGAGCAGGTTTTTTTCACTTCTATTTACCTTTTTGAGTTAACTGGATGATACTAGTGGAAATCATGGAAGCTTAAACAACTGTTATTATATGCAGGGGTTGTCAAATAGGAGGATTGGAGCTACAAGTATAAACATGGAGAGTTCACGTTCACATAGTGTTATTACTTGTGTTCTCGAATCAAGATGCAAGGTAATTGACTAATACACTGGTTAGACAGAGTAAATTTTCAAGTTATTTGCCTTTCTGGTATATAATTAGAACTGTTTAGAGCATGGATGGCTTGAGTTTCTTCAAAACAAACATTGTTGACCTTGCTGGGTCAGAAAGACAAAAGTTGACTGGGGCTGCTGGAGAACGCTTTAAAGAAGCCGGGAATATTAATCCTTCGCTCTCATAACATGGATATGAAATCGGACTATTATATCATTTATTTTAAGTTTGCCTTTATGTTTAAAGTTAATTATGTGTTAAATTTGCAGTAATTTGATTAAGATTTTAGCAGAGGTTTCTCAAAATGGAAAACAAAGGCACATTTCTTATTGAGATTAAAAGTTGACATTTTTACTGCAGGAATCTCTTGGTGGAAATGCAAAACTTGCTATGGTCTGTTCCTTTTCATCCTTACATTTCTCTGTGCATTCTTAACTTTTTATAGACAAATGTATGCTTTTACATGGACTGATAATTTATAAATTTATAATACAACGTTAAGAGTGAGACTTTTAGCACATTGAGATTCGCTAAAGGTGCCAAAGCCGTTGTCAATAAACAAATGGAAGATGATGTGAAATCACTACGTGAAGTTATAAGGTAGATTTTCCATTCATCCATTTCTAAAATACTGGTTTATAGTTAAATGAGCTTGGATTGGGTTACAATCTATGAGTCAAAATGGACTTGGGTCAAGACATGTAATTTTTGGTCTTGATCCAAATAAATGGGGCTTTCCCGAAACACCTTTGTCCTATGTTTTGTGTCAATAAGTCAATATGATTGTATTATTTCAATAACAATGTAATTTTTTGATTAATATTCTTGGTTGACTTTTGACCCGCTTTTTTTAAGCTATCTTTATCCTTTCAATATTACCCATCTGACCCTTAAAGATAAAGCATAACCTGAGTAGGCTGAAATTAGCACCTGATATTAGTACTAATCGGGAATGATATATAACAGGATGAACTGCTGAGAATGAAGTCAAATGGTTACCAAATTGACCCAGGTGCAGGCTATACAACAGGTTGGAATGCTAGAAGAAGCTTAAATATTCTGTTATATAGCCTGAACGCTTAATCGATGATTTTGATCAAGAAATGGAGATAGCTGTGGAAGCAGAGCAAGTAACTTTAGCAGCCACTCCAGCATGCAAAACACGGAATCAGGTAGATGTTAAACCTTGAAAACATTTATTTTTCGACTAAACACATTTTAAAGTTGATTGTATTATTTGTTGGTTTCAGGCCCAAGATCATACTCAAACTCTTGTTATTACTTTCTTACTTCAATACATACATATATATAGACTAAAAGAAAGCATGTGTACATGGGTTAGTGACTTAGTGCTCCTATAAAATAGAACCACTAACACCCACTACTACACTACCAAGACTCTTTCAAAATTAAAACTTGCTGCATACTCTAAACAAAACATAACTCTAATACTAGACCCGTGACTCGTAACTTGACCCGATCACGATTAACCCAACATTCACCCCCTTAATCTTGATTCGGTTCTCGGTTCTCTTGCTTCTTTCTTGCTTATCTTGCTTATCTTGCTCTTTCTTTCTATACCCGGTACCGGTTTTCTTGCTAATCTTGCTACTTTCTTGCTTGCTTACTTTGAATCTTCATCCTTGCTTACTTTCTTGCTCTTGCCATACGAACCGCGCGGGTCCACTTTCTCTGCTTTTGCTACTTGCTAGTTCTTGCTTTCGTGCTCATCAAGATTTCCTACTGCTTGCTCTTCTCCTAGGATGGTTTACAGCCACAAATAAATAGAGGTGTGTGCTTGCTTGGTTCACTTAGTTACTTGCCTGGTTCTTGTTGCACGATCAATTTCAGCCATGTGTTAGACCTGCTTGCCTGCTTTATTTACTTTTCTTCAAATAAAATCGTGAATACGAGAGCTGCTTGTGTGCTTCACCTACATGCTTATTTCTTTTCAACCTGTCATTTGCAAACCTTCCATGTCTTTCAATTTGAATCTCATCATCTACGTTTTTACTCTGCTTCTGCCATGACCTGCCTTCTTCTCTTCCAATCATCTGTCGTCTTCAGCCCTGCAGCCAAGGGCTGCTCCCGCTTTCAAAAAATGACTCTCAAAACAGCCCTCTTTTTCTAACCTTGCATTCTGATACCAAATGTTGGTTTTAGGCCCAAGATCATACTCAAACTCTTGTTATTGCTTTCTTACTTCAATACATACATATATATAGACTAAAAGAAAACATGTAAACATGGGTTAGTGACTTAGTGCTCCTATAAAATAGACCCACTAACACCCACTACTACACTACCAAGACTCTTTCAAAATTAAAACTTGCTGCATACTCTAAACAAAACATGACTCAAATACTAGACCCGTGACTCGTAACTTGACCCGATCAAGATTAACCCAACATTATTTTCCTTTACTGTTTGGTCTTATTTATGGTATAACATTCCTGCAGGCGGTATAAAAGGTTCTTGCTGGAGCCAGAAGGCGAGAAATGGCTTTGGAAGAGTTTTCTGCCGGACAAAATGCAGAAATCATGCAACTTAATCATCTGTTATGTTAGTTTTGATTGCTTAGTGTCAAAATGGCATGTATTTTTACCCTTTAACCACTATTCCATCACAAATGCAACAGGACAAACATGAAAGGGAGTGCAATTCGATTAGCGGGCAATTGCAGGAAGATAAAATAGCCCGTCTTGAGTACTTGATGGAAGGTGAGTTCTGAGCAGAGGATAATGAAGAGTTGACTTCTTTAGCTGATAAGCACGAGGTATGCATTTCCTTTTTTAATTATATGCTCTAAATTTGTTAAGAATAAAGATAAATTTATTAATTCTAAAATTTATTGATTATGGAGTTAATTGTACGTCTACTCTTTCGTGTTATACAACCATTGTGGTCATCTTTTTGACTTTTAATGAAAAATTTCTACAAAACAAATGGTAAAGGTGTTTCCATTTCACCAAAAGGAAATGATTGCAAATTAGAGCAATCTGAGTCATATTCAACATTTAGTGGATTAATACGTTTATATACCAGTCTCGATCTTAGAGGCCTAAAATTAAACCACCGAACAAGAATGAAAGAGAGGGGAAGTTATAGTCTAGAAGACATCTGATGATTCTTTGACCATTCTTGGGCAATCGTTTACTTTTGATTCTGTAGTAGATGCAACATCTACACAGGTGAGCTGTTCATTATTTTTAGTCCAAATGGAGTTTATTTATTTATATATTATTTGGTCTCCATGAGAAGATGTCACACAGTATAGCAATACAAATCATACTGGTGATAGACTCATTTAAAAAAACCAGACTGTAAATCAACTGCACAATTTATGTTTTAGTTCATAAAATTTAATTTTTTAACGCACAACTTACAACAATAATCTAATTTTTATGGTAGTTACATAAAGGATTCATTACCCCTTTGAAGGTGTCTGTTTTATTCCTTATCGGGATTAAAGATGATAAATTTACTACAGGAATCTCTTGGAGGTAATGCAAAACTTGCTATGGTCTGTGCCATCTCTCCTGCGCAAAGGTAACATGAAAGTTTCCTTATCATCCTTATACTTCTCTGTGCATTCTTAACATTTTATAAAATGTGTGCCTCTACATGGACCGATAAATTTTCAATTTTATGATACAACCATAAGTGTGAGACTTTTAGTACATTGAGATTCGCCAAGCATGCCAAAGCCATTAAAACAAAGCAGTCATCAATGAACAAATAGAAGATGATGTGAAATCACTATGTTAAGTTATAAAGCAACTTAAGGTAGATTTTCCATTCAACCGCTTTTAAAATACTGGTTTATAGTTACACTTGAGTTTGGATTGGGTTACAGCCTAGGGTTGTTGATCCGAATGTAGATACACTTTACACACACACTTGCACTTAAATGTGAGATTTAAGACAATAATGATACTGCATTCGAACACACGTCTGTTTGACATATGACCCCTAGTTAAACTTGCATATTAGGCGGTTAGTTCCCAAGCCATGTAACTGTTTCACATTGTTAATGTTAGTTCTGAATGGGTTAAGTTATGGGTAGTCGAACTGGCTCAACATGACCTAGTCCTCACTTTCAGTACTATGTGGAAAGCTGTAGTTTGGTTATTTTCTTGTTTTGTAGGACAATATGTTTTGGTTTCTCTTAAGTAGGACGTGTTTCAAACTGATAGAATTACTCTTAGAATTTCAGCACTTCCCTTTTGTATTGTTCTTGTTTCAGTTTGAGTTTCAAAAATAAAACTGAAAATTGTCCCAACCGCGTGAGTGATTGAATCTGCATGTTTATTGCAACAACCTCTGGAAATTAGAAAGAAACCGCTGCCCTAACTCTCCCATGTCTTACACTGACACCTATGAACTATACTACTTGGGAAATCAAGATGGAAGCTGTATTAGATGCTTAAGGTTTGTGGCCAGAGCCTTTCTCTTTCAAGCAGTCCTTAAAGACATTCTCTTGCAGGTCGCCAAGAAGAAAACAACAAGAGAAGGAGAAGTATGGGCATTGCTTAAACCAAGGTACTTGGGAGTAGAAAGGGTATAAAAGGCTCATTTATACACCCTCAAAGTGAGTTTGAAGGGCTTTGAATGAAGGATAACGAGTCAAATGATAATATGCCTGAAAGTTGTCCGGATAATCTCTCGGTATAGCAGACTTGGGTAGACACTCAAAGATGGAGTATTGGTTCGGAAACTGTTTGACATAGTTCCTAACAAGTACATTCCATTGTTAGCCTCAATGGAACAGTATTCAGATATTGATGCAGTGCCTTTCGATGAAGCCATTGGGCAACTCAAGGCATATGAAGATAAACTAAAGCTAAGAAATGAAAATACTTCGAGTGACAACAGTTTGTTACTTGTACGATATGAAAATCACTCAAATCAAAAGTGATTTGGAGAGGAGCATTATATGGTGGTCGTGGTCGAGAAAATTCACATGATTGGGGAGGACTATGCAATTCAAGGGGGCATGGTTCTAACTGAGTGACCTTTGGGGTGGCGGTTCTTGTCAAGATAATGGTGGTTCCGGTCGCAATACACCACGAGACAAGAACATAAAGTGTTTTAATTGTCAACACTTTGGGCATTATGCCTCAAATGCAGACAAAGAAGGAGAAGGAAGATGAAGCTCATCTGAATGAAAAGTAGGAAGAAGAACCTGCCTTATTGCTAATTGTTGGTGAGGAGTCCGTTCATACCATGGTGTTGTTGAATGAAGAGAAAGTGTACCCGAACCAGTTTGAAATTCAAGAAGTTGGCTGTCAAAAGCTATGGTATTAGAGGCCATACATTACTAATGAACCCAGCTCTTTCCTGTCGACACTCGATATGAGGTTTACGTAGGGTGTCACAATCACCCCCCTTTGGATTCATTGTCCTCGATGAGCTCGAGACTCACCATCCCCGGTGAGGTTTCCCCCACCATCCCGAATGACACATGAGTTACTCTGATACCATTCTGTAACACTCGACTCCTCATACCACCAACATAGTCCGCTTTACCCATGAGAAGTTCACGAATTTGCTTTGGTTACCTGGGTAAAAACTCCTTAGGGAGGTCACCCATCCCTGGATTGCTGCTACTTGATCACGCTTAACTTTGGACTTCTCCTCTTATCCACAAGCAATGCGCCCAAAATGCGTTGGTGATTTTAGAGTCCAGTCATTACTTATGAAGCACGCTTCTCTCCAGTCTACGGCCGATGTGAGATTTACGTAGGGTGTCACATATCAACCATATGAAAGGATCAAAAGAGTTTTTGTGGAACTTGATTAACGAGTTACAGGTCAAGTTTGACTTGGTGAAGGATCTAGGGTCAAGATTAGGGCCATAAACGAGCCGATCCAAGCCCAAGCCCACCTGCTCGGCTAGTTTATAAATGAGTCGCGCCGAGTCGGCTCACGAGCCAATTTATTTATTTTAAATTTTTTATTTTTGTATATATTCATATATATATGAATAATAAATAATATTTTATATTTGTTTATCTTGATTCGTTAAAAATAATTATATAGGATTGTTATTTCAATAAGTATAATCATGTTTTTACTCTTTTATAATTAGTTTCTCAATATAAAATATGAAAATAAAGTTATGTGTATGGTTTATTTTACATAATATGTCATTAACTTGATTTATAATTTATAATTTTGATTTAAATTTAAATGAGCTAGCGAGCGAGACAACGAGCTAGCTAACGACCAAGTCACGAGCTGAGTTAGACTTGGCTCGGACTCGGCTCATTTACAAACTGAGCCGAGCCTGCTAGGCTCATTTATAAACGAGCTGATTTCGAGAGTTAAATATCAGTTTGAAGAGGCAGTTATATTATTTTGAGTAAATTACGCTTTTAGTCCCCGTGGTTTGATGAAAATTACTTTATTAGACTGATAGTCCAATATTTTCAACAAGTTTCACCCACACAACTAACACAGTTAAATATTTTCTGTTAACTTAATATGAACTCACATTATTATCCTTGTGATTAAATACCAAATATAAAACCCACCATTCCTCACTTCTACTATACTCTTTTTAAAACAAATCAAAGCCACTCCTCCGGTCCTCCCACCCTAAAACCCATCATCGGCCACCAAGCACTACCAAATTTCCACCGTTAGTGACCATCAAACACCACCACCTATGTAATTGAACCACCCCGCTTAATTTGTTCGTTGGAAAACAAACCTCTCCCCTTCCGATCGTTGGAAAACAGATCAACTACCACACCACCATATCTTTAGCGTTGAAAAATAGATCCACTCCCTTCAAGAGTCATTGCTAACAACCATCATAATTTCAAACCATTTCACCATCATTAATTTATGACCCCTAAACCCTAATTGATCCTAATTCAAGATCCCCAAATCAATTTTTAAATCTATCCACCATCATTATTGTTCCAAATCCAAGTTCAAGACCCCTAAACCCTAAAATTAAAGCAAAAAATCTAAACCTTAAACCCATAGTTGTTTTCTATGATGTGTGTGTGAGAGAGAGAAACAATATATCAATGAGGTCATGGTGTTGTTGGTGTGAAGGTGGTGTTGCGGATTTGATGTGGCATTTGGGACTGGCATCTAGGGTTTCGTGGTGGTGATGAAAGGTGGTGCAATGGATGTGGTGGTGGTGACAGCGTGAAGGTGGCAGTATTCTTAACTCTAATGCCAGAGAGAGAGAGTGTGTGTGTGTGTGATATAAGTGAGATAGTAGGGGTGCAAACGAGCCGAGCTGCTCGTGAGCTACTTGAGATCGGATCGATAGTAAGCTCGAAACAAGCCGAGCTTTATCGAGCTCGAGCCGAGCTGGAGCTTGAAAAAAAGCTCATTTAATTATCGAGCCCGAGCCCGAGCTTTACGTATCGAGCTCGAGCCGGCTCGCGAGCCTAAACGAGCTTTTTATTTATATATTTTTATTTAATTTATTAAATATATTATATAAATAATATCTATTATATATAAAGTTATGATAAATCAATTAAATAATATGAATAATGTTATATATGAAATATATAATTATAAATATATATCAAAATTAAATATAAAAATATTAAAACAGTATTTAAATAAATAAACGAGCGAGCCCGAGCCTAGCTCGAGCTTTAAAAAGTATTTGTCGAGCCGAGCTCGAGCTTTAAAAATAAAGCTCGAAACGAGCCGAGCTCGAGCTCTCCTAAGTCATCACGAGCCGAGCTAGAGCCCATACGAGCTCGGGCTCGGCTCGACTCGACTCATTTGCACCCCTATGAGATAGAGAGAGAGGATGAGTTGAAATCGATAGAGAGTGAGGATGAGTAGAAAGAGGGGATGTGGTTTTAATTTGTAATTACTCTATTTTTTATTATTTGGTATTTACAGAGGTAATAATGTCAATTCATCTTAACTGAATGAATAATATTTAGAAATAGGTTCAAATATAAAATGTATTTTTGCTATAAAGTGTGAGAAGACACAATGAGTCAAAAAAAGTCACAAAAAAATTATATCTCACAATCTAAATCGAATTTCAAAAAAGTAATTCCGAGCTTTTATTCCCCTAGCCATCCTCACAAAGAAAAAAAATCAACGGAAAATAAAAAATATAAAAAATTAACATTTTTTATTGTGTCATTTATGAAAGACACAATGACGTCATGTGTCATAAAAGACACAATGAATTTTTTTTATTTTTTTTCTGAAAAAGAACGACAAGAGGAATAGAGACTCCAAAGTACTTTTTTGAAATTCGATTTAGATTGTGAGATATAATTTTTTATGATTTTTTTAGCCTCATTGTGTCTTCTCACATTTTGTAGCAAAAATACATTTTGTAGAATAACCTCACCCTAATATTTAATAGTTTTAGTGGTGTGGGTGAACAGGAAACCAATGTTGAAACTATTCGATTATAAATGTAATAAATAAACTATTGGACTGAAACCGTAATTTTCGTTAGATCACGTGGACTAAAAGTGTAATTTACTCTATTATTTATAACTTTTTTTAAATATTTTTTATACTTTTTGTTTGTTATGATAGTTTTTCTTACGAAAATTATAGTTTAATGATAATAATAAATAGTTTAGAGAATAACAAAGAACACATGTGAGATTTTAGAAATCACTACTCTTTTATAAATGTATATGAATGACATCACATTGCAACTATTCTTTATAATTAGGGATATCACTATGTAGTTTTCCCTTAACATAGTTACGTAGTTACATGTTTCTCTAATCATAGCAGTGATTTCTACTCACAAATGCATAAATGCTGAAAGGATATTACAATGAAAACACTTAAATTGTTTTCTCTTGATTCTCATTGATCTTGAATCTAAAAACTAAAAAGTAATTTTCTTGAGACGAATGATTCAATGAAGAATCTTTGAATGTGTAAGTGTGGAAATAAATGTTACTTATTATAGCCATTGAGAACATTAAAATGTTTATTTGTACTTCGATAGGCCAGGCAAAATCAATTCGTGAAATCATACGTTGCGCCCTCGTGACTTTCTTGTTTGAGAGGAAGTGGTCTCATAGTTGAACAATCCATTTAATGTCATCATTTGAAACACATGATTATAATGTTAATCATTAAAAATAACTAGGGGAATTCCCCACGCTTTGCGGAGGTTTGCACTTGGTATTAGGTCGGGTATATCATTTGAAACGAAAAATATTAAACTATAAGTATAATAACCGATACAAATGTGAGCATGAACATTTTAGATATGTTAAAGTACATCAGTTGATACAAATACAATCACATGACAGCTACATTATAACATTTTTTTGTTTAAGTACCAAACAATTTAGTTGTTAGTAGAATAAACAAAACATTTGAGACTTGGTATAAGTAGCCCATTGCGGTTGCAAACTAGAATTGGATGTTATGCGAAAATATTAAGCAGTTTTGCCATCATCATAGCCTTCACTTTTATCTTATTAGCACAAGTATGTGTGTGGCATATTAAAAGCCACGCTAAAGTAGCAAAAATAGAGACCAAGACATTAAGGCGGTCAAAATGCAAACAGTTTAGAGTTCTTTATTCCTCATTATTTCCAAATCACGAGCCTAAATTATCAAATACATGGATAAATCTAATCTCATAGTTAAAACAATCGGTCATGAACACGCGTGAATGGAAGTCGATGGCACTCCACAAAGGCATGAGACACAACCATAGTTGCAGAGGTTGCTGGGCGGCTGCTAGGTCAGTTGATAGGGGAGTTTCGAGTACTCAGCCTAGACGCGGAGTACTCGAGGAGTACTCGGACATGATAAATTGTAAAGAAATTAAATTCTGGAAAATTATATATATATATATATATATATATATATATATATATATATATATATATATATATATATATATATATATATATATATATATATATATATATATATATATATATATATATATATGTTAAATATCACAAGTTTATTAATATTTATAAGAAAGTACATGAATATCAATATTATTATAAAGGACACGTAATTTGATATTCATTATTTAGTAATATAGACATAGTAAGCATATAATTCTCATTTTTCAAGATGTCTCCGTGAAAAATAGATAAAATCCAACAATAAGTGAAAAATCGGTAAAAAATAGCGAAAATAGAGAAATTTGACATGGCTAACCTGGATCGAGTTTGACCGCTTAGACAGAATTTGAGTAGGAAACAATCGCTTCATTGGCTTGCTAAGGCCCAAGTTTATATGGCCGAGTAGGAGAGCACGTATGGCCCAATCAAACAACATATAACTATACATAATCGATAACGAAATAGCGTGGAATGCAAACAACATATGTTGGGGTGCGTAAGACCATGATACAAATCATTATTTCATAAGCTTTTGCCTTCAAATGAAGTGTAGATATTAAAAGGATTAGAAATTATAGCTCATTGCGACTACAAATAACGTGATGGTCATGTTAAATCAATGAACACTGACAAAATTTTTTTCACTCATCACCGCCTACCAATCCTGAAGTACGTGGTTCATACAAGCCAAGGCTTGTCATCACAGCCTCCACGTTTATCGTACTAGCAACTAAATTGGTAACATTCTCTTTTCATAAGATAATGGATGGATGTTTAAGCACGAACAAATGCATTACTTAACACTCAGAAAGTACGTGAATATTAATATTATTATAAAGGACATGTAATTTGATATTCATTCTTTAATAATATAAACATAGTAAGCGTATAATTCTCATTTTTCAAGATGTCTCCGTGAAAAATAGATAAAATCTGACAAAAATAAGTGAAAAATAGGTAAAAAATAGCGAAAATAGGTGAAAATAGGGAAATTTGACATGGCTAACCTGGATCTAGTTTGACCGCTTAGACAAAATTTGAGTAGGAAACAATCGCTTCATTGGCTTGCTAAGGTCCAAGTTTATATGGCCGAGTGGGAGAGCACGTATGGCCCAATCAAACAACATATAACTATAAATAATCGATAACGTAATAGCGTGGAATGCAAACAACATATGTTAGGGCGCGTAAGACCGTGATACAAATCATTATTTCATAAGCTTTTGCCTTCAAATGAAGTGTAGATATTAAAAGGATTAGAAATTATAGCTCATTGCGGCTACAAATAACGTGATCGTCATGTTAAATCAATGAACATTGACAAAACTTTTTTCACTCATCACCGCCTACCAATCCTGAAGTACGTGGTTCATACAAGCCAAGGCTTGTCATCACAGCCTCCACTTTTATCTTACTAGCAACTAAATTGGTAACATTCTCTTTTCATAAGGTAATGGATGGATGTTTAAGCACGAACAAATGCATTACTTAACACCCATAATGGTATTTCAAACTTTGATACTTTTTGGTATGAGAAATAAATTGATACATAGTTGTTTCTCAGATTTTTGATGTCCGGTGCGAATAGTAAAAATGCCTCCTTATACCAATAAAAAGTTTTAATCTCAAAAAATCATCTATTTATATAAATACTAAATCAGGCAAAAAAATTATAAGTTCTTATATCATGTAGCATTTTCATTTATCTTTTTACGTATAAGAATTAAGTTTTTATTTATATTTTTAATGTATGTTAAGAGTCATGACTAAACCCAACAAATATTAGAAAGAGTTTATTTTCGTACTTGAATTTTGGTCTGCTTTCTCATTTTTTTTCAATTTTTTTTTTTTGTTTTGGTCCCTGATTTTTTCAAAAGTTATAATTTTCATCTATTTTCGTTAACTTAGTTAATTGTGTTTGTTAAGTTAGGGGCATTTAAGTCATTATACAAATCATTTAATTTAAATTTCAGTTGTATACCAACTTAAATACATTAACAAACACAATTAACTAAGTTAACGAAAATGGATTAATATTACAACTTTATAAAAAGTTAGAGACCCGGAAGAGAAATAAATACTTTTTTGGATGGAAATGACAAAACAAACCAAAATTCAGAGACGAAAACAACAATTAACTCTATTAGAAATCAAATTTAGTTTTGTAAGTTTAAGAATAAACTTTTTATTATGTTAATTTATCGTAACTATTTATACAAACCCGTAATAATATGATGTTTTTGTCCCCTCAAGTATATTTCTTATACTATATTTTTATCCATCCATTTTATCACAGTATTAATTCCTTGCACAATGTGCAACCATCATATTATTTTGAATGTCTTTTCTAATTTTTAGAAAATATTACTTTTTTCCTTCACCTGATGATTACGATGGCACTCAAATTCTTACTCCTACTCACAACTTACTCCAAATAATTACATCATGTTTGGATTTGAACTCAATACCTTCATTCTAAATAACAAAACCTCTATCAAGTGTGTTAGCCTCACATTAACGAGCTGTCATAATTTCACCTTAGATCCAAGGCAGCAAGGCCAACCGAATTGTGGGGCAATAAATTGAGATTTTTTTGCCCCTCGCAGTTGCACAACATGTAGTCCTACACATGCCAAGGGCCGGCCTGTAGTGGTCAAAATGTAAATAATAGAAGCTTTCTTATTTCTAATCGTTTTAAAATCATATAAGTTAATGGATAGATGTTTATGGACCATCAGTTACATTACTCAACACCCATAATGATACTTCAAACTTTGAAAGTAATTCGTTTATTTTTATCAGAATACCTATAATTTTCATAAAAATTAAAATTAAATTAATTGTTGAAATATTTTTAATAACAAATCTTGTAGCAACTAAAATTTGTTATAGGTTAATCTATACGGACGACAGTTTTACGTAAAAGAGATTTCGTCGCTAAAAAGCTTTATTCTTGTAGTGTGTTACATAAACTAAAAGAATGTTGTATCGCCATTTTTGTTATAACAACAAAATTATGAAATTTATTTATTATAGAACTGTTATATTCTAATTTTCCTTCACTTGTATGGTGGAAGGATGCGTGTCTTTACCTTATTCTCTTGCTCATGACCAGTGCCAAAAGAGAGAGGCATCACCATTCGTTTTTGTTAGATTATATAATTCCATAAATGTAATATTTAAAAGAAATTTTCTATTACAAGTCACAATTTTAGTGGAATAACATACTAAATTATATGCGGTAGTTAGATCGTTAAGATGTTCATAAGCATACTTTATTAAAGATTTAAAATCCAAATCAGTTAGATATATTGGCTAATGAATTGAACACAATAACCATACTGGTTTTAAGTAACTGACAAAAACTGTGAAAATATAATATTCAAAATACATAATATTAGTCATACAAGTTATAAGAGTTTCAACAAACAAAATGATAATAAAGAAAGTTTACTATAAACAAGGCATGCATAACTAAAGTCATATCGGAGTAGAGTTTTAACGCAAACGAAGTGGGTTGCCCGGGATTCGAACCCGGAACGAGTCGCATTGGTATCGTGCTTATACCGTTGTATTAATGTCTAAATTGAATTTAAAGAAACAAAGTTGGCGATCAACCATTATATCAAACATGCATGCCTTTCTTTTTTAAGATGAATTGGTCTGTAATTGGACAGTCAATATGTGGTTGCACAATGCATCGAGCATATTTATTTCTTTTAGTTTTTTAAAAATTTAAAGAAGCAAAATAATTTTATGTTTACACAAAACAATGTTTACTAACCTTTTTTTAATGATTCTTACAACATGACAATTACCTATGATCCATGATGTGTAAAAAATTAATAAATTCTAACCTCTTGCTAGAATTCTAATAAATAAAAATAAAATTTGTTGTTTAAAAAAAATATATAAATATTAATAGGTCAAAATGTTACTACTTTAAAGAAAATTAGTTCCTCACAAAACAGTGTTTCCTTACTTTTTTAACGATTCTTATAACATGACAAGTAAAGTATCAAAGTGTTAGTACTATAAAGAAAATAAGTTCCTAAATACATGTACTTTAACATAGTGATCATATGAGAAACAATATTTTCAATTGGGAAATAATCACTTCAACGGTATTTTCCATATATACATCAAGATCAAATCCAAGTGGCAATCTTCACCAAATCCCCAATTTGATTTTGGAATCATGAATCCCCAACGGCCATATCATCCTTCATTGCAAATGTCACTAATATAAATCTGGCTAAATTGTGTGTTGGAACCCTAATTCTCCATCAATTATATATCTCGATCGTTACTCCTCAGCATCGTCTCGAAGAAAGCAGAATCAATTATCTCAATCGAGAAATCCGATCGATGTTGGAAAATTCGTTTATAAAGAGATCATTGTCAAACCCTAGTCCCATCAAGCAGACTAAATCATGTAGCAGAAAGCAGAAGCCTTCCAAAGAGAATGCTCCACCGTATGAGATCACTGCTTTTTCAGAGTCATCATCTTCTCCCTCAATTAACGGTAAACCCTCTCCTTAAATGGAAGATTTCTAATAATTTTAATGCTGAAAGTGGTGTATCTGGAGCGTATGATACTGGAGTTAAGGTAATTTTGAAAACCCTACACAATTAATTCTTCATGGGGTTACTGTTATTATTACTGGAACTGATAACATGGACGGTGGTTGTTTGAAATGATTTTTATTAGTTTTTCCTTTTGCAGATTATTTAAAGAGTGCCTGGCCTCATCCTGATGGTAAACAACGGTTGGAGCTTAACAGAAGATTATGTTTAGAGACTCGACAGGTTAATTCTGGTTTCAAGATCATCATACCCATGGATGAAAGTAAGAGTCAACAATGAATCATTTCCATGTTTTTGATGATAATATTGTTAAAAAACATCGATGTTTAATGTTAAAAACTTGTGATTTCATCAGAGCAAGAATGAAGGAGTGGGGGAAGTTATAGTCCAGAAGACAGACATCTGATGATTCTTCGACCATTCTTGGGCAATCGTTTACTTCTGATTCTGTTGCAGATGCAACATCTACACATGTCAGTTGTTCATAATTTATAGTTTATATGGAGTTTATTTAGATATTAATCTGGATGAACTACTTACTGTGAACATAACAATGTTGTTTCTAAGTTCTTTAGGGTAATTTAATTGTATGAATATTGCCCAAAAGTTTTCTAACTTGTAACCAATCAATCTGGGTTACTGGTCAGTGTTCTATGATCACATAATTTACTTTTGGATTTTGTAAATTATACTTGTTGTTCTACATAGCCACATAATGAATTAGGCTTACAAACAAAATTGCTGCAGGTGGTTGCTTTATGTTGCTTGATAGATGCTTAATCCATGTCACCTTCTTCTCTCAAAGTGAATGAAATGTTTGTGGCAGAATATCTGCAGGTTTTAGCTTTCCTAGTCTATGCATAATGTCCTCATAGATATTATAATTTCCGCTTTAGTATTCGTAAATTTTTTAGTCATAGTTCTTTAATAAGTATCCCGCTCCAGGTCTTAATGATGATAAAACAAGTTCTGGTCTTCTTTCTACCTTTCTTCATTATTCTCAGTCATCTACAAGCCCGGCACTTAGCCTTGAGGCTCTGCAGGTGATGTTGAATTTAATTTGTTTTTCTTATTGTTATTGTAGCTATGCTGAATCATATAAAGTGTACTACATGTAATCAAGCACATACTAAATAAAATTCCCATTAGCTTGCTGCAGGTTCTCTTCCTTCATGTGTGACGTTCTAGATCCTCCAGGTTCTTTTAAGGGCAGGAACGATAAATTCTGGACTCTCAGTTGGGACAATTGGGGAAAAAGTTTTAACAGGTGCAATCAAGGTGAGGTTTATTTTTATGATAAATTATCAGCTAAACTTTGTCTTACTAACAAAACTATACATAAAACTCTGTTCTTCAAAAGATTTGATTTGAGCATTTTGATATCATGTCACGGCTGCTAGATGAATGTCTGCATGCTCTCTCAGGAGACAACTGATCATTCTTTGACCGTTCTTGGGCAATTGTTCGCTTTCGATTCTGTTGCAGATGAGTTGTTCATAATTTTTAGTTCAAAAGGAGTTTATTTAGATATTAATCTGGATGAAGTACTTACTCATTTTCTGTTGCATTCCATTTGTTCATTCAGGTCGATATATTCCATCTTTTAGGGGCTCCGGGCTCCTTTGTTGAAAATTGTCTTGCTGGATTTAACAGCTCTGCATTTTATTGGCAGGTGATGCTGTGAACACAACAATGTTATCTGTAACCTATTCATGGATATTCAATTGTATGATTGTATTATTTTTTACCATGTATAAAATCTGAGTAGATTGGGAGCGGCAAGACCTACACAACTTGGGGCCGAGCCAGTGCGTTGTTGGAAGATGATTTATCTAATGATCAACAAGATTTGACACGTTGTGTGTATGAACGACTATTTTCCTGCATTTCTGAGGTGAGATTGTATCTTATCTTTGTTTTTATTGAATTAGCTTAATGTCACTTGTCTTGTTATCTTGCTAATCGACTGAAAACTTGCATAGGAACAAAACAAATATGCTGACAAACAGCTCATGTTTCAATCCGTTATTCTTTTCTTGAGGTAACATGATACTTTATATATCATGGACAGTTGAACATTTATTGTTATACTTATCCTAGGTTTAGAAAGTTCTATTTGCAGATCTACAAAAGAACAAATTACTGATTTGTTAGATCTAGCTCAAGGAAATCTTCTATAAGAGAATATATCAAAACTGGTGTGTATGTAGAAAATTTAACGGAGGAGTCTGTTGCAATATGAAGGATGTGACACAGCTTCTGAAAAATGTTTAATACCCTACCCTTGTTTTATGAGAAGATGTCACACAGCATAGCAATACATGTCATACTGATGAGGGACTCATCTAACAATACCAGAGCTGTAAATCAACTGCACAATTTCTGCTTTAGTCATAGTTCCCTTAATAAGTATCCCACTCCAGGTATTAGCGATGATAAAACAAGTTCTGGTCTTCTTTCTACTTTTCTTCATTATTCCCAGTCATCTAAAATACCGGTACTTAGCCTTGAGGTTCTGCAGGTAAAGTTTATTACATGTAATCAAGCACATACAAATAAAATTCCCATTAGCTTGCTGCAGGTTCTTAAAGCTGTGCCACATAATTACCCAACTATAATGACTCTATGCTGGAACAGTTCTCTTCCTTCATTTATGACGTTCTAGATCCAACATCTGGACTTCAAAGGCAGGAACGATAAACTCTGGACTCACAGTTGGGACAATTAGGGAAAAAGTTGTAACAAGTGCAATCAAGGTGAGGTTTATTTTTATGATAAATTACCAGCTAAACTTTGTCTTACTAACACAATCCGTTACTTAACCCACATCAATGGAAAGAATAAGATAGCTGAGTTTTTGTGAATTTCCTCTGTCTTTCTTATTCTAAAACCTTAGCTAACAAATCTGGATGAAATACTTACTCGCTTTCTGTTGCATTCCATCTGTCCATTGTTGGAGCTCTCCTTGTTGAAAACTGTCTTGCTGGATTCAACAGCTCTGTGTTTGCATACGGGCAGGGATGATTTGGTCTCCCTTGTATAGATTCGTGCTGACTGTGAACATAACAATGTTGTGTGTAACTTCTTCATGGTTATTTAATTGTATGATTGTATTATCTATTAGCGTGTATATAATCTGAGTAGACTAGGAGTGGCAAGACCTACACAATTTGGGGACCAGCCAGCGTATTGTTGGAGATAATTTATCTAGTAATCAACAAGGTTTGACAGCCTGTGTGTTTGAACAACTATTTTCCCACATTTCTGAGGTCAGATTGTATCTTATCTTTATGTTCAGCTATAAAGTCTGTATTGAATTAGCTTAGTGTCACTTGTCTTATTATCTCACTAATCAAATGAAACTTCCATAGGAAGAAAACAGACATGCTGACAAGAAACTCATGTATCAATGCCGATGTTCTTTTCTCGAGGTAGCATAATAGTTTATTTATCATAGACAGTTGATCACTCACTCTTATACTTATCCTAGTTTTAAAACATTGTATTTGCAGATCTACAATGAACAAATTGCTGATTTGTTAGATCCACCTCAAGGAAATCTTCATATGAGAGAAGATATCAAAACGGGTATGTATGTAGGAAATTTGTAGGAAGAGTCTGTTTGCAACATAAAGGACGTGACACTGCTTCTGAAAAAGGTTTAATACCATACCCTTGTCTTATGAATAGATGTCACACAATATAGCAATGCATGTCATACTAGTAAGAGACTCATCTAACAATATTAGAGCTGTAAATCAACAGCACAGTTTCTGCTTTAGTTCACATATTCTAACACAACTTAAAACAATAATATGCTTTTTATGTTAGTTACATAAAAAAATTGTGATCGTGACCCTTCAAGGGGTTATCCAGAATTCCAGATTAACACTAAATTGTCTGTTTAATTATAGAAAGACCCTGCAAAATTAGGACCTCCATCTCTACTAAAAACTAGTTACTATTTCATTACATGGATAGTAGCATGTACTTGTACGTATTACAAAGTGTCAGATCTAGGTTACATACAAAAAGAACAATGCCACTTTAAAATGTTAGTCTAACAGGGACACTGAAACTTTGGGCAGTTTTTTTACTCGCTATTTACGTTTTTGAGTTGACTGGATGATACTAGTGAAGACTGTGGAATTTAAACAACTATTATTCTAATGTACAAACAAAAAATCTTTTATTCTATGTAGGGGTTGTCAAATAGGAGGATTGGAGCTACAGGTATAAATATGGAGAGTTCACGTTCACATATAGTTTTTACTTGTGTTGTCGAATCAACAAGGTAATTATATAATACACTGGTTAGACAGGGTAAATTTTCAAATTATTTACCTTCGTGGTATACATGGTAGAAGCTATTAAAAAGCAAAATTTGAACCCTTTAGAGCATGGATGGCTTGAGTTTCTTCAAAACAAACATTGTTGACGTTGCTGGGTCAGAAAGACAAAAATTGACTGGAGCTGTTGGAGAGGCTTATAAGAAGCCCAGAATATTAATCGTTCACTCTCACAACTTGGGTAGGAAATTTGACATTTATTTCAATTATTCTAAGTCTGCTTATGTTTAATTTACAGGAATCTCTTGGTGGTAATGCAAAACTTGCTATGGTCTGTGCCATCTCTCCTGCACAAAGGTAACATGAAGGTTCCTTTTCATCCTTATATTTCTCTGTGCATTCTTAACTTTCTAGACAAATGTGTGTTTTTACATGGACTGGTAATTTATAAATTTATGATACAGCCGTAAGAGTGAGACTTTTAGCACATTGAGATTCGCTAAACATGCCAAAGCCGTTAAAAACAAAGCAGTTGTCAATGAACAAATGGAACATGATGTGAAATCACTACGTGAAGTTATAAGGCAACTTAAGGTAGATTTTCTATTCATCCGCTTTTGAAATACTGGTTTATAGTTAAAACGAGTTTAGATTGGGTTATAACCTACATATCAAAATGGGTTTGAGTCAAGACAAGTAATTTTTGGTCTTGATCCTAACGAATGGGTCTTCACTAAAAAACCTTTGTCCTATGTTTTTGTTATAATAAATTTAATTAGTGTGTCAACAATTCAATATGATTGTATTATTTCTATAACAATGTATTTTTTTGAGTGATATACTTTGGTTGACTTGCGACCTGCTTTCTTTTAAGCTATCTTCTTCCTTTCAATATCACCCATCTAAAATTATGCAACTTAATGCAGAAATTATGCAACCTAATCGTCTGGTATGTTAGTTTTGTCAATATAACATGTATTCTTCACCCTTTTAACCACTTTCATTCTATCACTAATGCAACAATACAAACATGAAAGGGAGTGCAATTTGATCATTAGGCAATTGCAGGAATATAACATATACCGTTTGAGAACCGATGGATGGTGTGTTGTCAGATGAGGATTTTGTAAATGAAGAGTTGAATCCTTAATTGATAAGCACGAGGTAGGCATTTTATGTTTGAATTAATTGCTCTGTATTTGTTAAGAATAAAGATAATCTGATTCTAAAACTTATTGATTATGGAGTTGATTGTTTACTCTTTCGTGTTATACAACCATTGAGGTCGTATTTTTTACTTTTAATGAAGAATTTCTACACAACAAATGATTAAGGTGTTTTCATTACATCAAAAGAAAATGATTTCAAATTAGCACGGTACCAGTCATTTTAACAATTAGTGGATTAGTCCAATTTAAAAGGCGCAATATCAAACGTGCATAAAAGTCACATTTCCAAATAGTTTGCTTGATAAGTATTAATTATTGTATTATTACTTATTTTGTTTTTAGGTTTTAGTTATGTTATGTTAGGTTTCTAGTTTATTTTCTGTATATTCTAATTTACCAGATCCAGTTAATACTAATTTTAGTTTCTTTTACAGGGTATTTGAGCTAATGTTCTAGGTACAATACAAACCCTAGCCATCATATCTTCCATGATCACTTGTTAAAAATCCTAGACATGGTGGCGAGCCATCTCTGCCGCCTTGCCCATGTCCCTTTTCGTGTTCTTTCCATGTTTATGTTGTCCCTTTTAGTGTTCTTTCCAAGTTTCAGTTCCAAGTTCAAGTTCCAATTTTTGTAAGATTGTTCCTACAATGTATCGCCTGATTTTCAGCCGATTGTTTTGATTTGGTCTTTGTTTAATGTTCCAGAACCACTAGTCTATTATTGCTCATAGATTTGCCTCCCCAGTCTGTTTTTTGCTTCATGAACCACAACCCTAGTCGCCCCCACTACAAACCCTAGCCATCGTGAGTCCATGGTGCGAGTGACATCTCACCAACACCACCAGAGCCCTTAGAAGCTTCTAGTTAGGTAACCCTACAAAGATCGCCACTTGACGTCTATCCATGCGCCGCCTTCAGGTGTTCACTGGAATTCAAAAATCGAACGTCGTTTGTTGCCACCACCTGCACCCTGGCCCAGTTAGACATCTCCAACTCTGCATGCTTCTTCCATTGTTGTCATATTGTCATCAACAACAGTATGCTAGCTGTGAGCGGGCTGTCATTCTAGTTATGTTTCAGTGTAGTTTTTCTTAGTAGTTAAGGCTAAAATTAGTATAAAAGAGTGTCGGTGCCTAGTGCCTAAGTGTCTAAGGTATGGTTATAATATAATAGAATGGAAAGAGTCGTGGGCATGTTTTCCCATAAAACTAGCGTTATCTTTGTGGATCTACTAACATTTGGTATCAGAGAAATAAAGATTAATGATTTTTTCGAATATTAGTGAAAAAAAGGCTAAAAATGATTCCTAGTAAATCGCTTGAGAGCTGTTGATCGAATACGAAGGCTGCTGTGAGGTTCTAATTGTGCACTTTTTTTAATCTTGTTGAAAGACCAAAGGGCTATGAAAGCCAGTTGTGAGAAGCAATCAAAACGAGATGAATTAAAGTTAGCTTCTAGGACTCATCACCAACAGATTGAACGAAAGACAAGTTGTGTGACACAACTACAAATAAAAAAAACACTAAGAGTAAGAGTACATAATCTCTTATTGACTACATACAACTCCTACTAAACTTTAGAATCCCTTAGAATAGACCTGCTAGGTTCTGATCTGTGTCTATTTTGCTTATCTTGGTGTCTCCTTGTTTTATTATGTCCCGTATGTAGTGAAACCTCCTTTGAATATGCTTGGCCTTGTGATGAGATCTGGGCTCTTTGGTTTGAGCAATAGCACCCATGTTATAACAAAATATCTTGATTGGTTGTTAAACCACATCGAGATCGGCTATGAAATTCTTCGTCCAAGCAACTTCACTTGCAACAATGTATTCAGACTCAGTGGTGGAATCTACCACCACGTTTTGCTTAGAGCTTTTTCAAGAGATATCTCCACCATTGAGTGTCAATACGAAACCAGATTGTGAGCAAGTCATCTCAGTCAGTTTGAAAACTAGCATCGGTGTAACACCTTACGGTAAGCTTTTCTTCAACTCCTCCAAATATTAATAACATGTCTTTAGTCCTTCATAAGTAATTCAGAATGTTCTTAACTGCAGTCTAGTAGGCAAACCCAAGGTTCTACTGATAACGGCTAGTAATGCTTAAAGCATACGAGACGTCAGGTCTAGTGCACAACATAGCATACATGATAGAAGCAATCGCTGAAGCATATTGAATCTTTTCCATTCGTTTGATATCAATGTCTGTTGAAGTGGATTGCGATTTGTTCAATACAACACCTTTATTCATAGGAACACCTTTTTTCTTGAAAGTTTACATCTTAAAGCGTGGCATCATATCTATGTGTGTGCTTTGACTAAGCCCTAAAAGCTGCTTAGATCTATCCCTATAGATCTTGCCTAAAATATAAGCAGCTTCTTCGAGATCTTACACTGCAAAATAAGCTCCCGACCATTGCTTTCGTTAAGCATAGGGATATTGTTTTCAATATCAGTATATCATCCGCATACAGTATGAAGAATGATATAGTGCTCCCATGTGACATCCGTCACTAACAGGTCTGTTAATTGACTCGAAGTTCGTTAACTCTCCTTGTGCATTTACTTTTATCGCGTAATTAATTCGTTTTCTATCCCCAATTTTGTCCTATCTGTCTTGCGCGTTAGCCTTTATTTTATAATATTATCAATCAGAAAACATATATATAAGGCTTCTTAATATCTCCATATTATTATTGTTATTATTATTATTATTATTATTATAATTAATAGGTGCAGGGTTTAAATTGTAATTTAACTAAACTCGAGGGAATAATTAATTGAAAGTTTGGGGTCCAAATTGTAAATATAAAAACTATATATATAACCCAAACCTTCGCCCCCCTTCTCGTAACTGTAAGGCCCCGTTCTCAGAGACCTCACGGTTGGTCAATCATAACATTATACATATAAAACATTATACATTTCATAAGATTAGGTAGCGGATTAAGTTAACAAAAACCATTCATGCTTATAATTATTGTTGCTAAATAATACATCGTTGTAAGTTAGGGTTACAAAACAATCAATTAGTTGCATTACAACAAAACAAAATCATTTGCATGAATGGATGCCAGTCTTGCCCTGACAAGTAGCTTCCCTCGCGTGCCACCCTCAGCAACATTTACCAGCCAACTGAAAAATACATAAAAGTAAGTGTTGCTGAGTGAGTTCTAGTTTTAAAACACCTTTATTTATATACGAAAATATTATTTTTTTTAAAATACTTTATTTTCATAAAATTCATTACTTTCGTACGTGTTCACACGACATACATACAACAAGATAATATTCCTCATTATCTTTCATCGTTCATTTCGTACCTTCGTTATTATCTTTCACTTTCTACCAGACCAATGTGCAATACCCTAAACATTGTGCACGAAGCGGGTACTGGGTCGGAGTCTATAAATAGACCCCCAACATTGCGCATGAAGCCTGACCCAGTACTAGGGCATGCCACAAGGGTCCCGTCAATCTCAAAGATTGACCCTGTGTGCATCCTTCGGGTTAGCTAACGACAGTTGAGCTAACGACAACATGGTCGTGCACCTCTATTCAATTTGCTTGCAAGACTTTCATTCATTCGTTATGATCCACTTTTCATTATCATTAATCTTTCACTTTCATTATGATAATACTTTACGTATACGAACATAAACACACCACGTAAAGCCATACAATAATACATAATATGGAACACAAGAACAGGCCATAAACAAGCATAGAATAAACAAATACAACCATCAAAACATCCCAGGGCAATTCCTTAAATTTCTTTTTTCCACAAAATTTCAGAATATTTTCTAAGTGTTCTAGGCACATGAGCACTATGCAGGCGCATGAGTACTGCTTGGGCGCATGAACACATTGTGGGCGCATGAACCAACACTTAGGCGCCTGAGAACCAATCCTGGGCGCATGGGGTACTGTTCAGGTGCATGACTAACACTTAGGCGCCTGAGAACCAATCCTGGGCGCATGGGGTACTATTCAGGCGCATGACTAACACTTAGGCGCCTGAGGAAATTTTCTAGGCGCATGACTACTATATGGGCACATGGGCTGGTACTTAGGCTATTTTGGCAAAAATTCCAGGCGCATGGGAACTATTGAGGCGCATGAGCTTCACTTAAGTTTTCTAAGTCAGAATTTCAAGAGCATGAGTCCTATTTGGGCGCATGACCAACAGATGCATATTTCAGACTTGTTTTCAAACCCAATTTGCATATTAACCTGTTCGAAGCTTATTCCTATCGTTCTAAGCATCAACAACACATAATCAACCATAAAACACAAACATAAACACACATACATAGGGGTAAACATAAAATAGTTGTAAAACCTTTTTAAACATGCATTTTCAGCCCCAAGAAGTTTAAAACACATAAAAACCAGGGTCTAGAACTCACCTATGCAACCAACAAGTAAAACTCCTCCAAACTTGAGTGCACCAGAGTCAAACACCTAAAAACACATCAAAATAAACAACCAACCACATAGAACACATAAAAATCGGTTTCATGATCAAGTACCCAACAAAACCGAGCCAATTATACAAAGAAACACATACCGAAGGCAACACAGTTTCTTCTTCTTCTTGAAACCGAGAGAAAAGTTTCTGCTTCTTCCTTCTTCTTTTGGTCGAAAAGCAGGAGTGAGAACTCCAAATGGGCGGCCATACCCTTTTATTTAATAAAATATTAGATTTTGTACTCTTTTACACTTTGGCCCCCTCCACTTTGGCTCATTATCCTTTTTTTCAAGATACTTTTTATTTTCCTTCTTATTGCTTTCTTCTCTTTAACTTGACAAAAATTTCGGGTGTTACAGTAACCCTCTCGTTCAACCCTAATCGCAACCCCCCCCCCCCCCCCCGTCCTCCGGTCGCCGTTAGCCATCGTTTGTTGCCGCCGTCTCGCCGTTTGGTTGATTCGCAGGTAACCGATCGTGGAGAACTTTGTTTCATTTTATTTCGTGGTGTTCGGTTCGGTGTTTTCCGGTTCGGTTGTTTTGGTCGAAACCGTATGTATGTATGCGAGTGAGTGTGTTCTACGGATGTATATATATGTGTGTACCGACTATATATATGTGTGTGTGTTTGTGTGTGTTGGTTTTTATGTGTTGTGTGTGTGGCCGCAAGGAGCAAACACAGCAGCCCAAGGCTGCTGTGTACGAGAATGTGTGTGTTTCGGTGTGTGTTGGGTTTGGAACCGTAAGTGTGTGGGTGTGCAGGGTGTGTTGTATACCTTGATGGGTAGGTGTATGTATATATGGATTTCATGTGTGTATGTATAGACGTGTGTGAATGGATTCTGTGTGTGTGCGTGGAAATATGATATATGTGTGTGTGTTTAGTTTACATATAATGAGTGTGTTTTAGTTTATATATATATAGCGTGTGTTTAGTTTATATACAATGTGTGTATGTATTTAGTTTACATGTATAGTGTGTGTGTTATGTGAGTTTTGGGTGTGTGTTAGTGCGTGTATAGATTGCATGTGTATCCGAGTGTATATGTGCATGGATTTGAATGCGTGTATGTTGATTGAATATATATATATATATATATACTAGCGGGAAAACCCACGCTTCGCAGCGGGAGACCTAACGATATATTTATCTCTAATGATATATTCATAGAATGTACAAATAGGCTCAAGTGTATTCTCAACCTACATGCTCATGAATAAATAAGTAGACAACATTTAGAACAAAAAAATACTAAACAATGGGAAGCTTGATGCAAATAAATAAAAGTAATATTTTATATCTATCAATCAACATTAAACACAAAACAGGACTTGCAAAGCCTGTTCTATTGCGTCTGTTTTGGAACTAAAAACAACAATCAAACATGAAACAATTATCACAGTAGGTTCTTTCTTCAAATGTGAAGTTCAATGTTTATTTGGGCCTTAAATTAAAAGTGTGAGTGTATAACAAAAACATCATTTTAAGATAATTGTTTGGTTGTTAAAAAAGACCTTCAAAACAGGTAGGAATCTAGTGGCTATAAAAAGCGATTGTTGTCCTCTAGCACTCGAAGCATCACCATTGTTTTCTTCCTCTTCCGACACTCTCTTGCTCTTTTCCTGATTTTAACTTCCCTTTCTGACCTCTCTCTTCCTAAATACTCTCCTACCTGTGTTGGTGGTAGGAGTAGGAGAGAACACATATCAAAGCAAGAGGATAATTGAAATGAAAATATGTATAACTAAATGATCTACAGATCTAGATTTAAATATAAAATTAACTTCAATCAAACAAAGCCTAGAAACAAATCGGGCCAACAATAACTCAACGCTAATCACAACGAATATATGGCAGAGCAAACGGATTTAGTCACATGCCCTCGTGTTTTCAAAATAGTACTTACGACTTCAGCGAATTGTTGATGTTAAAACTTGTAAGCTATGTGTAAATCATTATCTTTCTAGCTTTTGCTTTATTTTTCTAGAGGATGCCATGTAAAAACACTTTATATATGGAGACTTGTAAATTGTAATGAGCAGCGTTTGATAATTGTGAATAGGCGGTCTCTATTTTTTATGAAATTGTCATTTTCCTTTATCTTTGATTGTGATGGTGTGAAGTGTTCTCTTCTCTTTAAACTTTGTGGTTTATTTTCCTTTAGAGATTAGAGTAGTGGGTTCTTATCATTTTACTTGGTTTTTCACTAATTTGGCTACATTGTTCTTTTCTTCTTTATTTTGATTTCAAAGTTTCGGTCTAAAAGTTCATATTTGTCTAGCTGTTGATTTCACATCATTTGTCATCCATAATTTAGAACCACCAGACAACATGCCTTTTGCCTTCTGCCTCATTCAACATTAATTATAGTTTCTTATCGACCAGACCCTAAAGATCTCCTATGAGATCATGAGAACAATAGAAGAGACCATTAATTACTCTTACTATCATTCCCGCAACTTTCATCACTTCAAGAAGAAATGAACCACCCTCCATTCCAAAAGTAGGGTTTTTTTAAGGCAATAAAATGCATAAAGAAGACTATATATATCAAATGCAAGTTCTCATCGTTAAAGGATCAATCTGAAAGAACTTGTTCCAGTTAACTTGTCCAGGCACACCCATTGCAGCATATTATTCTATCATGTTAAATTTTCTCACCAAATTACACTTGAGAAGTACAAGAAGGCCTAGCCCCAAGACCAGTGGTAGGCCTAGTTAGCCCAAAAATACTATTTGGACCTAAATATTTTTCTCAACGTCCTGTCTTTTGTCTGGTTATACCCAAGTCCAAAAAAGAAACGAGCCTTAGGCCTTATGGTTATGGAACGACCTTAACGAATATAGTTTACCAATTTTGGTGATGCAATATGAAGCTATTATAAAAAGATGAGGAATGATGATACCTGAATAACTTCTAAATCAATACTTTCACCTTTTCAGGTCTTCTGTCAAGACCTTCACTTTTGCAGCACAGAATTCTAGAGACTTTTCTAGTGTATTCTACAAAAGCTAAATTCATTAAGAAGAAAAACACTAAACAACAGAAACACAAAGGATTACAAATAACCAGAGTAATTATCAATATCATACCAGCTTCATGGTTGAAATCTAACTCTTTAGGTGCTTCCCTGCACTACTAATCTATCATAGGGTTGAAGTCATACCGGGGCTCAGCCCAAGCATCCAGTCCACTATTGACTTTGCATTTTTTAAGTTTTATAAAAGAAGTGATGTTAGATGATTAAAATTATGGGATGTTTGGATTTGTGTTTTGGAATAGATTCCGCTTCTAATTTTCTGTTTTAAATAATGAGTTTTGGATAATCTGCGACAAAAGTATTATGCAAGGGTGAAAAAGATTATATGTTTCCCTTCTTTTAACCCAGTTTGACTAAGTTTTAATCTCATCTCATAAAAGGTTTGTGCTTGTCCATAAAAATCATTTGGTCATTTTAATATACTGCACAATCGAGTTTAAGCCCCCCGCAAAAAAGATAGGGAGAGGAAAGATAACAAAAGTGGCTTACCTCCAAGATTATAGTTTTGATGCCTTTATGCTGAACTTTAACAACCACCTCCGTCCATCACATATAGTTGCATGGTGAATTTGAGCTATCTGCGTATATTATTAATGCAATAGAATTGCTTCAGAATGTTGATCATTAACCAGATAGGATGCAAAGTTATGTCTTGCTGTTGGTGTTGAACAAAGGAACTTTATTTTAGTTTAGGAAGGTAACAACTTCTGACTACCAAAATTTACAAGTTCTTTTAAACCCAGCCCATTGTACCGGTGGAATGATCTTGGTTGCTCATGGTTGTTCATGTAATTAGTAATTGATTTTAAACTAATTAATATGCTGTTACTAATTACTAATATAACATGAATGACTATCAACTAACATAGAAGCTGAAGATCCAATTGTGTAAATTTAGACTTGATTTCTAGTCAATATGATAATGTGGAGTTTTTTTTAGTTTAGTATGGATTACTTATCATAGTTATAACTTATTGAACTAAAAGAACCAAAGTAAAATGCTCCGCTTGCCCAGCAATACAAACCGTTCAACATTAAGAATAAGTACTTTTTTGCAAAAGTATGTTAAAGTTTACACTGCCAGCTAAACTAAAAAAGTTCTCACCAATGCTGTTGCCAAAGGTACACATACATAATTTGTGAATAGATTATCCATTAATTGACCCAACTGCTTCTTTATAGTTTCGCAGACCTGATTCATGCAGAATAAACACAGCATGATATATATAACCGAGTTGGAATTTGTGACCGACTTTTAATAAAAATATACCCGCATGAATTATGTATGAGTAAAATAACTATTCAACCTGCATAAAATTACAAGGCGATATAACATGTTATAGATGATTATCTATAAATAAAGTACCTCTTCTAGACTACGAAGAGGAAGAGAATCCTACAATTGCTTCAAAAGGCGTATGTAGGCATCTGGAAGCACATCAACACAAGTGATAAATACTGTCCCATTTTCACCCAAACTCCTTCCAACTCCACAATTACCCTAAGAACATGTTTAGGATTCTGCTCATGTGCTCTCTCTCATAAACTATTCTGTTTTGATCTTTTTGTCAACATCTCCCTCTGCTGCAACGCTTTCAACCTACTAACATAAAAAACCAATCCATATGTCAAACAAACAGACGTCATACACCTCGTAAGATCTTGATACTCTCATTAAACACACAAATGGGAAGAAAAATAAGCAAATTCATAAACCTTATAATCTATGTATATGAGAGCTGCCAATGTGAAAATCTTTATTCGCCTATTATAGATGTTCCCCATATCTCCATATACATGATATATATTCACCAAAGAAAATGAATCAATAACCTTCCTATAAAATCACCCACACAAATACACAATCAACTACTCATAAATTCATATAATCACCCCAACACATACGCAAAAGTTAAAAACCTCAGTAAAACCACAAACAGTATAAAGAATACAAAAAATTTGACTAACATCAAACATAACTCCAAAAATAAGTTACTAATCCACCTCTATGTTTTGCTGGGTCGGATCAAGCAAATCCTCTATTTGTTCATTGTATATCTGTAAAAACAATTTAATGACAACAAATTCATCATCTTCATTCAATATTAAGCATAAGACATATGAAATGATGAAAGCGGCCAAAAAGCACATACCATGATCAGAAGCAATTAATAGCAAATCAAATTAGATAGACCCCAAACAAAAATGCCGCACCTTAGAAAGTAGAATCCAGTGGGGGGTCGGGGATGAGTGTCGCTAGGATGGAAGGGGCATTCAATTGACATCCACCGGTACGTATACAGGTCCAGTGGGGAATACAATCGGCCAGGAGGTTTGAATGGGAATCTTCAATGGTCATTCAATTGCTGAGTGAAACCCTCAATTTCTACTCCAACGGAGGCGGGGGGTCGGGGATGAGTGTCGCTGGTGTGTACGTAGGAGAAGAGTGTAACCGAAGAGGAAGGCGCGTCTTACAATTGTGATGAAATTACCATACTACCCTTTGTTTATGTATTATATAGTAAAAAGAGAGAGATATATATATATATATATATATATATATATATATATATATATATATATATATATATATATATATATATATATATATATATATATATATATATATATGTTGTATTCTAAAATTTTAGATAAGTATATGGGTTGTATTAAAATAAATACATATGCATGCGTATTTTATAAATGGTATGGTGTGTATTCAATCGGGTACATTTACATGAGGGTTTGGATTGTGCGTATTATCGTGTAGTTATGAAAATATATTTATATACATGTATGTTTCATTTGGGTCCAACTAAACGTGTAATTGAACTATTATAATTAAATGTATATAAAAGAATTTATAAATATTTATATTTTTGAGCGAGTTGCGCGTTAAACCCGAACCGACAGGAGATAGACCGGAAGAATCATAACGTTTATTGGACGTGTTTATAAGATCGACTATTTATAATATAGGTGTTTTATTGTTGGTTCACGTGCGTCAGTCGAAGCCTATTACTTTCTTGGTTATTATTGCATCATATCAGGTGAGTTTCGCGGCCCCGTTTTATTATAATTATTTATAAACAACAAGGGGGAAAAGTATGCTCAACCCTTTTTATGTTGTGAACTCACTTATTCTTTAGGACTATTGTGTTTACTGTTTTGTAAGTTATATATGGTACATGCATGAGTTTTCTGTGTGGTTCTTTATTTATAACTATTTAACTCTGGTGTTGGAGCCGACGGACAGGTATTGATAGTACTATTGGGTTGACACCCCTACCCTTGTTTGTTAGTATACTAGTTGGGACTGATATTGGCCACGGACGGGCCCTAGGGTGAATATGTTCCGACAAGATCTGTGTGTACGTCATAGGTTTAGTTGTGATGCTCAAGATTACATGTTATGTTGCTTGCTTATAACTGTATACACTTATGTCCTACAAAACTATTACACAGCATCAATTTGTATTTATTATTTAAACCTGCGAGCTCACCAACAATACGCTGACTTTTTGGAGCATATCTTTTCAGGTGACAACCATTGAGGATAGCCAGGGATGCTGCCTTAGTGACGACCATAGGAATTGCATTTTAAACTTATTGGGTGTTTTAGACAATCAGGTTTGGATCTTCTTTGTTAATCATATTTTGTTCACTTTCTCCCGGGTTGTGAGATTTACATTTCTTTTAACTGTTTGGGTATATTTGTCGTGGAATTGACTAACCATTACACAAGTCTCCATTTGTGTCGGGTGACGTCATGACACGTTGACCTTACATAATTTAATGCATCTCTGTTAATTAACAATGTGTTATGACGATCCCGTCCGTTACATCCTCGTGTTTCCGCTATAAGCGGGGGTGTGACAGATTGGTATCAGAGTCATTGGTTATAGAGAATTAGGCGAATCACTCGACCTAGACTATAACCTAGGAACCTTCATGTAGAATGCATACTAGGGTTTTGTGTGCATCTGATATTTTATGTATGTTCCTCTTATTCTGTTCATCTGTTTCTTTACTATTTGATCTATTTCACCGGAGGAAAAGTACTCCTACTTTTTCCTTATAGGATGTCTTCTACTGGTTCTTTCGTTCCCCCTTCTATCATTGTGATTTCTTTTGACTCGGAGAGTGAGGAAGTGTCACCTGGCCCGTCGAAACAAGTGAAACTAGCAGTAGATGTGCGAAGGCGTAGACCGATGACGAGGTCTATGACGAAGTGCTTTAGACCCTATGGATTTAGAGCACCTAGGAGAGCTTATGCTGTGAAGAGAACCTTCCCTCAACCAGGGAACATTGTACCACCTCAAGGAGTTATCAGGGACATTCCTGAATCAACACCTGGTTCTCCTAGATCTGTTAGCAGTTGTGAGAGTCGTGTGGGGCCTATACGGGAGGTGGCTACTCACCCACCGATTATTCGGGATGATGGTGGTTATCTGCCTGCCCCTCCGGCCCTAAAGGGCAAGAGAGAATTGGGGCGTCGCATGACGGGAGGACTCATCGTTTCTTGCTCATGGAGCAATAGGAATGATTGAACTAGGAACGCTTTATGCCACTACTGATTATCACTTATTACATGAGTCCTCCCGTCATGCGACGCACCAATTCTCTCTTGCCCTTCAGGGCCGGAGGGGCAGGCAGATAGCCACCATCATCCCGAATAATCAGTGGGTGAGTAGCCACCTCCCGTATAGGCCCCACATGACTCTCACAACTATTAACAGATCTAGGAGAACTAGGTGGTGATTCAAGAATGTCCCTGATAACTCCTTGAGGCGGTACAACGTTCCCTGGTTGAGGGAATGTTCTCTTCATAGCATAAGCTCTCTTGGGTGCTCCAAATCCATAGGTTCTAAAGCACTTTGTCATAGACCTCATCATTGGTCTACGCCTTCGCACATCTACTGCTAGTTTCACTTGTTTCGACGGGCCAGGTGACACTTCCTCACTCTCCAAGTCAGAAGAAATCACAATGATAGAAGGGGGAAAGGAAGAACCAGTAGAAGACATCCTATAAGGAAAAAGTAGGAGTACTTTTTCCTCAGGTGAAGTAGATCAACCAGTAAAGAAATAGATGAACAGAATAGGAGGAACATACATGTAATATCAGATGCACACAAAACCCTAGTATGCATTCTACATGAAGGTTCCTAGGTTATAGTCTAGGTCGAGTGATTCACCTAATTCTCTATAACCAATGGCTCTGATACCAATCTGTCACACCCCCGCTTATAGTGGAAACACGAGGATGTAACGGACGGGATCATCATAACACATTGTTAATTAATAGAGATGCATTAAATGATGTAAGGTCAACGTGTCATGACGTCACCCGACACAAATGGAGACTTTTGCCGTGGTTAGTCAATTCCATGACAAACATAGCCAAACAGTCAAAAGAAATGTAAATCCCACAACCCGGGAGAAAGTAAACAAAATATGAATAACAAAGAAGATCCAAACGTGATTGTCTAAAACACCCAAGAAGTTTAAAATGCAATTCCTATGGTCGTCACTAAGGCATCATCCCTAGCTATGCTCAATGGTTGTTGCCTGAAAAGATATGCTCAAAAAGGTCAACGTATTGTTGGTGAGCTCGCAGGTTTAAATAATAAATACAAATTGATGTTGTGTAATAGTTTTGTAGGACATAAGTGTATACAGTTATAAGCAAGCAACATCACATGTAATCTTGAGAATCACAACTAAACCTATGACGTACATACAGATCTTGTCAGAATATATTCACCCTAGGGCCCGTCCGTGGCCACTGTCAGTCCCAACTAGTATACTAACAAACAAGGGTGGGGGTGTCAACCCAATAGTACTATCAATACCTGTCCGTCGGCTCCAACACCGGAGTTAAATAGTTGTGAATAAAGAACCACACAGAAAACTCATGCATGTACCATATATAACTTACAAAACAGTAAACACAATAGTCCCAAAGAATATGTGAGTTCACAACATAAAAAGGATTGAGCATACTTTTCCCCCTTGTTGTTTATAAATAATTGTAATAAAACGGGGCCGCGAAACTCACCTGATACGATGCAATAATAACCAAGAAAGTAATAGGCTTCGACTGACGCACGTGAACCAACAATAAAAGACCTATATTATAAATAATCGATCTTATAAACACGTCCAATAAACGTTATGATTCTTCCGGTCTATCTCGGGTCGGTTCGGGTTTAACGCGCAACTCGCTCAAAAATATAAATATTTATAAATGCTTTTATATACATTTAATTATAATAGTTCAATTACACGTTTAGTTGGACCCAAGTGAAACATACATGTATATAAATATATTTTCATAACTACACGATAATACGCACAATCCAAACCCTCATGTAAATATACCCGATTGAATACACACCATACCATTTATAAAACACGCATGCATATATATTTATTTTAATACAACCCATATACTTATCTAAAATTTTAGAACACAACACACACACACATATATATATATATACACACACGCGCGGATTCTATACACGCACTAACACATACCCAAAACTCACATAACACACACACTATACATGTAAACTAAATACATACACATCGTATATAAACTAAACACACACTATATATATATAAACTAAAACACACTCATTATATGTAAACTAAACACACATACATTATATTTCCACGCACACACACAGAAGCCATTCACACACAAGTCTATACATACACACATGAAATCCATATATACATACACCTACCCATCAAGGTATACAACACACCCACACACTTACGGTTCCAAACATACAACCCAACACACACCAAAACACACACATTCTCGTACACAGCAGCCTTGGGCTGCTGTGTTTGCTCCTTGCAGCCACACACACAACACACAAAAACCAACACACACAAACACACACACATATATAGTCGGTACACACATATATATACATCTGTAGAACACACTCACTCGCATACATACATACGGTTTCGACCAAAACAACCGAACCGGAAAATACCAAACCGAACACCACGAAATAAAACGAAACAAAGTTCTCGACGATCGGTTACCTGCGAATCAACCAAACGGCGAGACGGCGGCAACAAATGACGGCTAACGGCGACCGGAAGGGCTGTTTCGGTGGTGCAGAGGCGGAAGGTTCAACGGGGGGGCGATTAGGGTTGACCGAGAGTGTTACGGGAAGAGAGAGGGGGGTGGGGACGGTTTGGGTTTTATATATAGTTTTTATATCTACGATTTAGACCCTGAACTTTCAATTAATTATTCTTTCGAGTTTAGTTAAATTACAATTTAAACCCTGCATCTATTAATTATAATAATAATAATAATAATAATAATAATAATAATAATAATAATAATAATAATAATAATAATAATAATAATAATAATAATAATAATAATAATAATAATAATAATATGGAGATATTAAGAAGGCTTATATATGATAATATTATAAAATAAAGGTTAACGCGCAAGACAGATAGGACAAAATTCGGGATAGAAAACGAATTAATTACGCGACAAAAGTAAATGCAGAAGGAAAGTTAACGAACTTCGAGTCAATTTGTGTTTATTATTTAAACCTACCAGCCCACCAAAAATACGTTGACCTTTTTGAGCATATCTTTTCAGGTAACAACCATTGAGGGTAGCTAGGGATGCTGCCTTAGTGACGACCATAGGAATTGCATTTTAAACTTATTGGGTGTTTTAGACAATCACGTTTGGATCTTCTTTGTTATACATATTTTGTTCACTTTCTCCAGGGTTGTGGGATTTACATTTCTTTTGACTGTTTGGCTATGTTTGTCGTTGAATTGACTAACCACGACACACGTCTCCATTTGTGTCGGGTGACGTCATGACGCGTTGACCTTACATCATTTAATACATCTCTATTAATTAACAATGTTTTATGACGATCCCGTCTGTTACATCCTCGTGTTTCCGCTATAAGCGGGGGTGTGATAGATTAATAGCTCCAATATTGCTCGTAGGTGTTGTTCATGATCTTCCTTCGATCGAGAGTAAATAAGGATATCGTCTATGAACACGATTACAAACTTATCCAGATATCACCCAACCGTTGACAATGTTAACTTAGAAGGATAAGAAGTTTGATCGGGGGCATAACCAAGAAGAAGCATTCCAGACGTTGAAGGAAAGATTGTGTAATGCGCCAATATTGACCCTTCTGGATGGATCCAACAATATTGTGGTGTTCTGCGATGCATCACATCAAGGACTAGGTTGTGTACTAATGCAAAAAGACAAGGTGATTGTTTACGCCTTGCGTCAGCTTAAGGTTCACGAAAAGAATTATACGACACATGACCTGGAATTAGGCGCGGTGGTGTTTGCACTTAAGATATGGAGGCATTATTTGTATGGGACTAAGTGCGTTATCTACACTGATCATAAAAGTCTTCAACACATTTTTAATCAAAAGGAACTTAATATGCGCCAAAGACGATGGGTGGAAATTCTGAGTGACTATGACTGTGAAATCCGATATCATCCAGGAATGGCAAATGTGGTGGCTGATGCCTTGAGTAGAAAGGAACATGTACAACCTTTACTTGCACGAGCGTTAGGAATGACCATTTAATCGAATCTGAAGACTCAAATCCTGACAGCACAAGGTGAAGCACTAAAGGAAGAGAATATTGCAAGTGAGGAGTTTCTAGGGTTGGATAAACAGATGAATTGTAAGGAGGACGGTGTACGGTACTTTGTGGATCATATATGGGTACCTAAGTAGGGAGATGTTCGAACCCTAGTTATGAGCGAAACACACAAGTCTAAGCATGTTGTTCATCCTGGTACAGACAAGATGTACCAAGATCTCAAGGAATTGTATTGGTGACCAAGTATGAAAAAGGACATTGCCACGTATGTAAGTAAATGTTTGACCTGTTCGAAAGTCAAATCCGAACATCAGAAACCATCAGGACTACTACAACAACTAGAAATTCCTGAATGGAAATGGGAAAATATAGCGATGGACTTCATTACTAAGCTTCCTAGAACAAGTAGCGGGCATGATTCAATTTGGGTTATTGTGGATCGAATGACGAAGTCCGCTCATTTCTTAACGATTCGCGAGGATTATAAGATGGAAAAGTGTGACACCCGGTCAAAATCAGGTCAACTTTTATACAAACCAGTCTAATAATAAATTTATTTATTATTATCTATCGCGTTTGATTGCCTGAAACCTAGATCAACGTTTCTAGCAAACCTCATTGTCAGTTAACCGTTTAAAACAAATAATAAGAATAATATTAATAATAATAGTAAAACTAATAATAATAATAAGTGGAATTATGCATGGAAGACAACTCATCCACTTACACATCATTATAAACACTCTTCTTAACCATCTTCACACTCTACACAATCCACACACAAACTCTTCCACTTCCCCTACTCCCTTCCCCTTCTTCTTCTCCCCATAGGTCACACCACCACCATCCGCCGCCCACTCCACCACCGAAGACCACCATAGCCAACAACCGCCATTGCGCCGCCATCTACCACCACCAACCGCAGCCGCCATTCACCACCGAAGCCACCTCCGCCACCCGCAGTCGTCACCCCACCACCTGCGAACACCCAACCCCCACCGCTTCGGCCACCGCAAGCATCACCACCAATACCTTTTTTTTTCGAAATCACACCACCACTACCATAAGAAACCTTCATCTTCTTCTATTCGAGTCAAGAACAAGAGAGTTTCAAGTTGGTTCATTATTAAGAGCTTGGAGGCGTAATCGGGTGTTAGAAACTTCGTGCTAGCATTGGAGATTGTTGGTTTAGGGTCAAGGTATACTCATTATGGGTTTGATCATCTTTATCTTTTCATGCATGGGTGATCAAGATGAAGATCTTGATGAACCCTAGTTCACCCACTTTGATATTCATGAAAGTTGATGTTTTGATGAAAAATGGATTTTGAAATGAGTTTATAAACAGAAAATATATGTTGAAATAGTTTTAGTTTGATGAAATCTTGTTATTTGTATGATTTGGGTTTATAAGAATGTGTATAGATGTATGTATATGTTGCTTATGTATGTTGAATGTATAGATGGAAAGATTAGTTTAACATATCTCATAAGAATGATTAGTTAGAATTTTTGGTTGAATGAAAATTTTTGGACATAATGTCATAAGAGAAACCTTTGGATGAACGAGGATTGTTGGACAAAATAGAAACATGATTAGGCTAGGAAAAATGGATGATGTTGTTGGCCGTGACATTTTTAGGAAAAACGACTAAGTTGAAATTTTAACACAATAATCAAAACACGTTAGGAAAAGTTCAACGAAGAATTCGATTGACAAAAATGGGTAAATGACTTTAAAACCATACCTAAGACCAACAGAACGTTGTGACAAATTAACTTGACTAAAATTACGTTTGAGACTCCAAGACTTTTAAAATATTTGTGTAAAACTAAAAAATAATATATTTTTCCGGGCAATTTACGATTTATAAAATAAATATAACTTAAGTTGAGGGGTTTTAAAAGTCGGTCGATGTATTTCGTAAAATTTACGTAAACATAATGTCGACCCTATAAAAAAAACATTTCATAAATCAAATAATTTTGATAACTTTGACTTATTTTTATAAGGAAAAATAAGGATTCCGTTGGAATAAAAATACTAAAAATATTTATTTATAAAGAGTCGGTGAAAGTCTCGAGTAAATCACAACATAAATCATTAGGTTGAGAAACTATAATAATAAAAAATAAAAGTAGAAGTAAGATTGGACTAGTAACATTGTTAGATACCTAACTAATTAAGCGTTATGTTGGAGGTTATTATTATTAGTCGATAAGATAAATATATTAAGTATCATTTCATTTAAGTGAAATATTTATTAAATAATAAACTCTTACAAAATATCAACGATTTTCTTAAAACTTTTTGTAAGAGATTTAAAAACGTTTTTATCATTAAAGGTCAAATAAGTTGGGTGTACAATATTCTTGTAAACATGCTTTTTGATTGTTAAAATTTAGTCTTTCAAGTTTAGGATAGATCGGTACAAGACGTTTTTGATATGATATTTGACCGCATACGAAGGTGAGTTCTTAGGCCACATTTTAAATATTGTTTTATTTAAACTGTTTTGGGGAAAAAGCATGATTGATTAATTATTATTTTTATATATGATGGGTAAAACGAGATTAATATATGTTATGAAGGTATAAGTTGGGTCAATGGTATAGGTGTATACTGTTGAGCCCTAAATCCCCCCATAATCATTAACCTCGGGGAGGCCGCAGACTATATTGGTAGATCTATCGGGTTAGAAGGGCCCGCTCTCGCGACCAGTCTCGCTGGTCAGGTTGTAGCGAGGGAGTTTATATGTTTGGACTGTTGTGGACAACGACGTGTTTCTTGGCTTGATTATGTACTTATGACCTGAATTAATCATAGTACCTAGCTAGTCTATGTTGAGTATATTATATCTCGCTACATCATATCATATTTCCTAGAAAACTAAATGTTTATAAATTATAAAACCCGAATGCTCACCAACTTTATGTTGACCAGTATTTTTTATGCTTTTTAGGTTGGAAATAATGGAAATGTGTTTTGGAAGGCCAAACGTTTTGGGCTGACTACTGCTTAAGATTTTAATAACGAAACTTGACGTTTCTTAAACCAAACAAGTTGTTGTAATTAAGTTTGAATTTCATGCTGTTTAAACTTTGACATGAAAAAGCCAGCAAAATCATAGTCAACTTATTAAATATTAACGTTTGACTATGACCGTTGGAATAATTCCAACTTCCGTTAACGCCACGCCACGTGACTTTCCGCTGCGATTTTCGGGGTGTGACAGTAGTTGGTATCAGAGCCAATGGTTATAGCGAACTAGAAAAAATTTCTAAAAAGAGAAAAATCTAGACTATAACCTTTAAAAGTTTTCATGATTCCAAAGACATTTCCATCTCCCGAGTGTGAAGCTAGGTAGAGGTGTAGTGTTGACATAAATAACTGACACTATGACCTTGTTTATTTGTTTGATTTAGAATAAGTTAGTGTATTTTTTTATTAATAAGTACAGGTGTAATATTCTTCTGTAGATGTCTGATCGGGTGAACAGGGAGGATATACCAGACATTACGAGCAGTATTGAGGGTCCATCGTTACCCGTATCCACTATGCCTTGGTATCACCCTTCTCAGCCTTCATTTGCGGCTACCTTTTACCCGGGCGTGGGGGACTCGAGAAACGGTTGGATATCTGAGTCCGACGATAAGGATCCCGCACCAGTTGCAGCTATTCTTGAGCCGATTCCTAAGGCTCAGACTGATGATGAACTTGAGGGTTAGGCTCAGGGTGATGATCAGTCAGGTGAGGAGAGGAGAGATACTATGGAGCCGGTTGGTTTGGCTCAGGAGAGTGAGATTCAGACGGCGGTGACTCCTGTTGCACCTATCCCTTCCGTGCAGCACCCACCGAAAATTCGGTTGGTGTACGAGAGAAGGAAGCAGAGGGAGTCGAGGAGAGTGATTGATGATGATGTTTATGAGGATGGAGCAACTTCGCCCAAATGGGCCAGACTACTCAACGAGCAGTGGGGATGGATCATGGACGTTATGCTAGGATAGGCCTCGAGAGATGGGATTCCTTCCACCTTTGAAGTGGGAGAGTCATCTACCACTCCTCGTGGGATTACTATTGATGGTGAGTCTATCGACCATGTGATGGCTACCTTGACAGCTCAATGCATTCGCTACGAGAAGGAGCTACTTGTGATGAGGAAGAAACTGAGGGTTCAGGATGAAGTAGGCCAGGCTTTGGATGGGAGGATGATGACGATTGAGGAGGAGAAGTTACTGGATGACAGTGCTTTGAGTCAGATTCACTTCCGAGTATCAGATCTGGAGGCTAGTCTTTTAGAGACTAGGAACAGACTGACCATGGCGGAGCAGAGAGCTGACGCTGCTGAGGCAGCGATGGTAATGGCCCAGCAGCAGGCAATCCAGATGGGTGAGGATGTGAAGACTGCCATGGTAGTGGCCATATTCTGTATGATGATGATATCATACCTGATGCATATTGGTAGTGGAGCACCGTTCCTAGGATAGATGATGTGTACAAGCCGGGGTGCTTGAATATTTTGGTCTAGAAGGAAAACTTGTTCTGTAATTGTAATTGTGTAGGTTGCTATACTAAATATCTTTTGGTGATTGATCTATCTCATGAATTGTGGGTACTTAATGTAGGAATGAACAACATGTCATTTTGGTTCTATTATGATATTATAAAATTATGATTATTGGATTATGAAAACGGTATATGTGTGACTTGGTCTAACGAACTATTCAACTATAATAAGTTACGAACATCATACGATAACTAAACCCCCTTCTTTCCCTACCTATATAGCAGAATTTAAAACATGCCACCTAGAACGCGAAATACGTCATCAAGCGGAAACGCTAATTTACCAACTACCGCCGAAGAATTAGCCCAGTTAATAGTCCAACATGTCAAATCAGCCCTGGAACAACATGATGCTAACATAGTTGCCGGACCAAGAGGAGGACATGGAATTGCTGGTAATGGAATGGGAAACGGCTCCAATATAGGTTCTGGTGTTGGTACAAACAATGGTTCTGGTATATACGAAAACCCAGGCAGTTCATCAGGCGGACAACTTCAAGGATGCTCGTATAAGACATTCCAAGGGTGCAATCCAAGAACTTTTACCGGTGCTAAAGGACCACTAGATATTGTTCGATGGATTGAGAAAATGGAGACTGTTATAGCCATAAGTAACTGCTCTGGTGATCAGAAGGTCAAGTACGCAACCTGTTCCTTCCAAGATGCAGCATTATCTTGGTGGAACTCTCAACGCCAAATGTTAGGGGATGCAAATGCTTATGAACTCACTTGGGAGCAACTGAAGGAGATGTTGCTTCGTGAGTATTGCCCTCGAAATGAATTACAGAAAACTGAGACAGAATTTTGGAACCTCACAATGGATGGTGCCGAGATCCGAGCCTATGCTTCTAGGTTCAACGATCTTGCCAGACTGGTGCCACGAATGGTTACACCTGAATATGTTCGAATCGAGAGGTATATTTGGGGATTGGTACCCCAGATAAAAAGCAATGTTACAGCCTCAAACCCTACCACTATTCAGAGTGCTATAGCAATTGCACACTCCCTGACTAATGATGCAATACGTAATGGAACGCTAATCAAGAAAGGCGATTATGGAAAAGGAGTAATGGGAGTTGAAAGGAAGACTGTCATGATGGAAAGAAGATCATTCGATAGGAAAAGAAAGTGATTTGGAAGTTCCAAGAAGCATGTGAACAACAAGAAAGGTTTCAGTCAAGGGTCTGAATGGGCTTATGTTCTGACTTCAGGCAATAGCAGGATAAACAAAGAATTTCAAGGGAAATGTAACAAGTGTGGATATTTTCACAGTGGTGAATGCAAAGTTTTCACTCGTTGTCATAAATTTGGACACCTAGGTCAAAATTGCCGAACTAAGCCTGATGTTAAAGCAATGGGGAATGATCGTGCCTGCTTTGAATGCGGCGTCATAGGACATTTCAAGAGGAATTGTCCGAAGTTGAATGGGCCTAAGGCCAGAGGGAGAGCCTTTGAAATGAATGCTAGAGATGCACGTCAGGAGCCGTCAGTGGTTAAAGGTACGTTTCTTGTTAATAATCAGTATGCCTCCGTTTTATTTGACACTGGTGCCGATTTAAGTTTCATGTCAAAAGAATTTAAGCCATTATTGGGTATAAAACCTTGTAAGATAAATAAGAAATACATCATTGAACTAGCTAACGGGTAGAAAATAAAATCTAGTGAAGTAATTAAGAATTGCACTATACAACTTAATGATCGTCTCTTTTGCATCGATTTGTTACCTGTCGAGCTTGGAAGTTTCGTTGTAGTCATCGGAATGGATTGGCTTTCTCGGAACCATGCTGAAGTAGTATGCTATGAGAAGATTATACGCTTACCAACACTCAACAGTGGAGTTTTAATTATCCAAAGAGACAAAGGAAAGCCTTCATTAAAGATTATTAATGTTATGAAAGCTTATGGATAATTAAGTGAAGGATATCCGGCTTTCCTAGTAAAAGCTGTTGACATCAAGAATGAGGAGCGGAAAGTTAAAGATATTCCGATTGTGCGAGAGTACCCAGAAGTATTTCCTGAAAACTTACCGGGTTTACCTCCACAAAGGCAGATTAAGTTTCAAATTGATCTAGTGCAGCGATCGCCGTATCGGTTAGCACCTTCTGAGATCAAAAATTGTCGAAACAACTGCAAGGTTATTAGACAAAGGATTTATCCGACCAAGTTTTTCTCCTTGGGGAGCACCGGTTCTATTTGTTAAAAAGAAGGACGGATCATTTAGAATGTGTATTGATTACCGAGAATTAAATAAAATTACCATTAAGAATCGGTGCCCATTACCAAGAATCGATGATCTGTTCGATCAACTACAAGGATCCAGCTACTACTCAAAAATCGATTTGCGATCCGGTTACCATCAGTTACTGATAGCAGAGGAAGATGTCCAGAAAACAGCCTTTAGAACGCGCTATGGTCATTATGAGTTTCTGGTAATGCCGTTTGGTCTAACCAACACACCTGCTGTGTTCATGGATCTCATGAATAGTGTCTGCAAACCCTACTTGGATAAGTTTGTGATAGTATTTATTGACGACATTCTAACATATTCACAGTCCAAGGAAGAACATGAGCATTATCTTCGACTCATTTTAAGCGTTTTAAGGAAAGAGAAGTTGTATGCAAAATTTTCCAAGTGTGAGTTTTGGCTCCGAGAAGTTCAATTCCTCGGACATGTTATTAACGAAAAGGGTATCCATGTTGATCCGGCTAAGATCGAAGCAATCAAAAATTAGGAAGCACCCAAGTCTCCAACAAAGTGCGACAATTTTTAGGGTTAGCCGGTTACTATCATAGATTTATTGAAATTTTTTCAAAAATAGCACAACCATTAACCCTATTAACTCGTAAAGATAGAAAATACAAGTGGAGTGTCGATCAAGAAGAAGCATTTCAATTGTTAAAATGAAAACTGTGTAGTGCACCCATATTGTCGTTACCTGATGGAACCGATGGATTTGTAGTGTATTGTGATGCCTCCCGATCAGGTTTTGGATGTGTATTAATGCAGAGAGATAAAGTGATTGCCTACGCATCAAGACAATTAAAAATGCATAAAAAAATTACACTACCCATGATCTAGAATTAGGAGCGGTGGTTTTTGCTCTGAAAATCTGGAGACATTATCTTTATGGAATCAAGTGTGTTGTGTACACCGATCACAAGAGTCTACAACATATCTTTAATCAGAAGGATTTAAATATGAGACAACGACATTGGGTTGAGTTATTAAACGATTATGATTGTGATATTAGATATCACCCACGCAAAGCCAACGTTGTTGCAGATGCTCTCAGCAGAAAAGAAAGAGAAAAACCCCTGCGAGTGCGACGTTAGAATTAACCATACACTCGAATCTTATTACTCAGATTCGTGACGCTTAATTTGAAGCACTAAAGGATAAAAATTTGGAGAATGAAGGCTTGCAAGGAATGATCAGAGGGTTGATACCTGATTCTGATAACTTGATGCATTTTGCAAACCGAGTATGGGTTCCAAGGTACGGAGACTTGCGTAGAATGATTCTAGATGAGGCGCATAGGTCAAGATATTCAATTCACCCAGGATCCGACAAAATGTATCATGATGTAAAAGAATTTTACCGGTGGCCTAATATGAAAGATGATATAGCTTCATATGTGAACAAATGTATGACTTGTTCCAAGGTGAAGGCGGAATACCAGAAACCGTCTGGACTCCTACAACAACCTATGATCCCAAAATGGAAATAGGAGTGCATTGCTATGGATTTTATGACAAAACTACCTCGAACATCAAGTGGTTACGACACGATTTGGGTAATAGTCGATCGATTGACAAAATCCGCACATTTCCTACCCATGAAAGAAGCATATAGTATGAACAAGCTGGCCGACTTATACATCAAAGAGGTGGTATCTCGCCACGGCGTACCAATCTCGATTATTTCTGACAGAGATAGCCGATTCACCTCGAGATTTTGGTAGTCTTTGCATGAAGCCATAGGTACTCGGTTAGACATGAGTACAACGTATCATCCACAAACTGACATCCAAAGTGAAAGGACCATTCAGACACTGGAGGATCTGTTGAGAGCATGTGTAATAGACTTTGGTGGGAATTGGGAGACTTATCTACCATTAGCTCAGTTCTCATATAATAATAGTTATCACACTAGTATTAAAGCTGCTCCATTTGAAGCACTGTATGGAACAAAGTGTCGTTCACCTCTGTGTTGGGCAGATATCGGTGAAAGACAATTAACAGGATCAGAGATCATTCAAGAGACGACTGACAAGATTGGTCAGATCAGAAAGAGACTCGAAGCTGCAAGAAGCAGACAAAAGAGTTACGTAGATACTCGAAGAAAACCATTGGAATTTCAAGTTGGTGACAGAGTATTTCTGAAAGTATCTCCTTGGAAGGGTATTGTGAGATTTGGTAAATGAGGAAAGCTTAATCCTCGATTCATTGGACCATTTGAGATTGTAGAACGAATTGGACCATTTGCATACCGTCTTAATCTACCAAGTGAACTTGGGAATGTGCATAACGTATTCCACGTATCCAATCTTAAGAAATGTATGTCAGATGAATAACTAATTATTCCACCAGACAAAGTTTGTATCGACGATAAACTTCATTTTATCAAAGAACCTATAGAAGTTCTGGATTGGAAAATTCAAAAACTTAGAAGAAGTCAGATTAAACTGGTTAAAGTTAGATGGAATTCTAAGAGAGGGCCTGAATTTACATGGGAACGACAGGACCAAATGCAACAAAAGTATCCCCACCTGTTTAAATCCGAGCCTAATACGGATTTAACAACGTAAATTTCGGGACGAAATTTCTTAAACAAGGGGAGACTGTGACACCCGGTTAAAATCAGGTCAACTTCTGTACAACCCAGTCTAATAATAAATTTATTTATTATTATCTATCGAGCTTGATTGCCTGAAACCTAGATCAATGTTTCTAGCAAACTTCGTTGTCAGTTAACCATTTAAAACAAATAATAATATTAATATTAATAATAATAGTAAAACTAATAATAATAATAAGTGGAATTATGCATGGAAGAAAACTCATCCACCTACAGATCATTATAAACACTCTTCTTAACCATCTTCACACTCTACACAATCCACACACAAACTCTTCCACTTCCCCTTCTTCTTCTCCCTATCGGTCACACCACCACCATCTGCCACCCACTCCACCACCGAAGACCACCTCCGCCACCCGCACCCGTCACCCCACCACCTGCGAACACCCAACCCCCACCCCTTCGGCCACCGCGAGCATCACCACCAATACCTTTTTTTTTCGAAATCACACCACCACCACCATAAGGAACCTTCATCTTCTTCTATATGAGTCAAGAACGAGAGAGTTTCAAGTTGGTTCATTGTTAGAGCTTGGAGGCGTAATCGGGTGTTAGAAACTTCAAGCTAGCATTGGAGATTGTTGGTTTAGGCTCAAGGTATACTCATTATGGGTTAGATCATCTTTATCCTTCATGTATGGGTGATCAAGATGAAGATCTTGATGAACCCTAGTTCACCCACTTTGATGTTCATGAAAGTTGATGTTTTGATGAAAAATGGGTTTTGAAATGAGTTTATAATCTGAAAACATATGTTGAAATAGTTTTAGTTTGATGAAATCTTGTTATTTGTATGATTTGGGTTTATAAGAATGTGTATAGATGTATGTATATGTTGCGTATGTATGTTGAATGTGTAGATGGAAAGATTAGTTTAACATATCTCATAAGAATGATTAGTTAGAATTTTTGAATGAATGAAAAATGTTGGACATAATGTCGTAAGAGGAACCTTTGGATGAATGAGGATTGTTGGACAAAATAGAAAGATGATTAGGCTAGGAAAAAGGGATGATCTAGTTGGCCGTGATATTTTTAGGAAAAACAGCTAAGTTGAAATATTAACACAATAATCAAAACACGTTAGGAAAACTTCAACGAAGAATTCGATTGACAAAAATGGGTAAAGGACTTTAAAACCATACCTAAGACCAACGGAACGTTGTGACAAATTAACTTGACTAAAATGACGTTTGAGACTCCAAGACTTTTAAAATAAATTTGTGTAAAACTAAAAAATAATATATTTTTCCAGGCAATTTACGATTTGTAAAATAAATATAACTTAAGTTGAGGGGTTTTAAAAGTCGGTTGATGTATTTCGTAAAATTTACGTAAAAATAACGTCGACAATATAAAAAAATTATACATTTCATAAATCAAATAATTTTGATAACTTTGACTTATTTTTATAAGGAAAAATAAGGATTCCGTTGGAATAAGTAGTAGTAAAAATAATTATTTATAAAAAGTCGGTGAAAGTCTCGAGTAAATCACAACATAAATCAATAGGTAGAGAAAATATAATAATAAAAAAATAAAAGTAAAACTAAGATTGAACTAGTAATATTGTTAGATACCTAAATAATTAAGCGTTACGTTGAAGGTTATTATTATCAGTCGATAAGATAAATATATTAAGTATTATTTCATTTAAATGAAATATTTAGTAAATAATAAACTCTTACAAAATATCAACGATTTTCTTAAAACTTTTTGTAAAAGATTTAAAAACGTTTTTATCATTAAAGGTCACATAAGTTGAGTGAACAGCATTCTTATAAACATGCTTTTCAATTGTTAAAATTTAGTCTTTCACGTTTAGGATAGATCGGTACAAGACGTTTTTGACCTGATATTTGACCGCATATGAAGGTGAGTTCTTCGATCCCATTTTAAATATTGTTTTATTTAAACTGTTTTGGGGGAAAAACATGATTGATTAATTATTATTTTTATATATGATGGGTAAAATGAGAGTAATATATGTTATGAAGGTATAAGTTGGGTTAATGGTATAGGTGTATATTGTTGAGCCCTAAATCCCCTCATAATCATTAACCTCAGGGAGGCCGCAGACTATATTGGTAGATCTATCGGGTTAGAAGGGCCCGCTCTCGCGACCAGTCGTGCTGGTCAGGTTATAGCGAGGGAGTTTATATGTTTGGACTGTTGTGGGGCATCGACGTGTTTTTTGGCTTGATTATGGACTTATGACCTGAATTAATCATAGTACCTAGCTAGTCTATGTTGAGTATATTATATCTCGCTACATCATATTATTTTTCCTGGAAAACCAAATGTTTATCAATTATAAAACCCGAATGCTCACCAACTTTATGTTGACCAGTATTTTTCATGCTTTTCAGGGTCGTAGGTACGTTCGGTTGGAAATAATGGAAATGTGTTTTGGAAGGCCAAACATTTTGGGATGACTACTGCTTAAGATTTTAATAACGAAACTTGACGTTTCTTAAACCAAACAAGTTGTTGTAATTAAGTTTGAATTTCATGCTGTTTAAACTTTGACATGAAAAAGCCTGCAAAATCATAGTCAACTTATTAAATATTAACGTTTGACTATGACCGTTGGAATAACTCCAACTTCCGTTTACACCACGCCACGTGACCTTCCGCTACGATTTTCGGGGTGTGACAAAAAGCTAGCGAGATTATATGTAAATGAGATTATGGCTAGGCATGGGGTGCCTATATTAATTATATCAGATCGTGATAGTCGATTTACATCGCGGTTTTGGCAGACTCTACAGAACGCAATGGGCACTCGATTAGATTTAAGTACTGCCTATCATCCACAAACGGATGGTCAAAGTGAACGTACGATACAGACTCTAGAAGACATGCTTAGGGCATGTGTGATTGACTTTGGTGGTAGTTGGGATACTTATTTACCGTTGACCGAATTCTCTTATAATAATAGTTACCATACGAGCATTGGATGTGCTCCGTTTGAAGCGTTGTATGGAAGAAAGTGTAGGTCTCTAGTATGTTGGGCGGAGGTAGGTGAAAGTCAATTGACAGGTCCATAGATCATTCAGGAAACAACTGATAAGATATTTCAAATCAAGGATAGACTTAAGGCAGCTAGAGATCGTCAGAAAAGTTACGCTGATAATCGACGGAAACCTCTGGAGTTTAGTGTGGGTGATCGTGTCTTATTAAAAGTCTCTCCTTGGAAAGGAATCGTACGATTTGGAAAGAAAGGGAAGTTAGCTCCAAGGTATGTGGGACCATTCGAGATCACTGAAAGAATTGGTCCTGTGGCGTATCGATTAAAACTACCCCAAGAGCATTGTGGCGTGTAAGGCCCCATTCCCGGAAACCTCACAGTTGGACATTCACAGCATATTTATAAAACATTTCATAATTTATCAAACATTGTAGCGGAACTTAAATATCAAAAGTCATTCATTAGTTTATAACCACTGTTGCTAAGCAATACATTTTTGTTAATAGTTACAAAAGATCATTAGTTTACATTACAAAACAACAATGTTATATTTATGAATGGATGTCAGCCTTGTCCCGACGAGTAGCCTCCCCGAGCGCCATTCTCAGCAATATTACCTGCCAACTGAAAATGCATAAAAGTCAGCTTTGCTGAGTAAGTTCTAGTTTTAAAATCATTAGAAAATACCTTGTAGGATTTATATACAAAATACTCTTTAAAGTACTTAACCATTCCTTCGTATGTGATCACACATCATACATACATTCAATTAATATTCATTATCATCATTATTAACTTTCTTCACCATTTCCATGGCCGTTCATTTGAACCTTTTACTCTTTTTAATCTTTCACTTCGATATGGACCAAAGTGCTATACCCCCATATAATGCGCAAAAACCTGGTACTAGGCCTGAGGTCTATAAATAGACCCCATCCGTGGTGCACTAATGCTGACTCCAGTACCGGGGCAGCAGCAGTGGTCCCCTCAATCTTAAAGATTGACCCTGTGTGTATCCTCTGGGGTTAGCTAAACCACACACAGTTGAGCTAACAACCTAGCAGTTGTGAACCTCATTGTGAACTTGCTTGCAAGACTTTCTTATGTTCTTTATGTTCCACTTTTCATTAGTATTAATCTTTCACTAGATTAATAATACTTCATAATCATGAACAAACCACATAAGGCCACATCATAATAATAAGGAACATAAGAACAACACAAAATAGAATAATCAAATAACATAAGCAGGTCAACACAAAGTCAACCTTACAATTCTGCTCACTTCAAAATTCCAGAAAAATCAGCTAAGTGTTCTAGGAGCATTTCAACTATTCAGGCGCATGGGCACTGCCTAGGCGCATTTCAACTATTCAGGCGCATGAGCACTACCTAGGCGCATTTCAACTATTCAGGCGCATGACCTCTATACTTAGGCATTTCCAAATCACTCCTGGGCGCATGAGAATACTTGGGCTCATGAGAAACACTTAGAATATTTACACAGTTTAGGCGCATGGGCATTATTGGGGCGCCTAAGCCCCTACTTAGAATTTCTAAGGCAATTTTCCAGGCGCATGGGCCCTGTTTGGGCGCATGGCCTGTACTTGGGCTTTTCTAAGTCAAAATGCTCAGGCGCATGGGCCCTGTTTGGGCGCATGGGCCCTGTTTGGGCGCATGGGCCCTGTTTGGGCGCATGGCCAGCAGTTAAGCAATTCTACTTTGCAGAATCATTCCAAACCTGTTCTAGCACCTGTTCAAAGCCTAAACATGCATTTCTAAGCATACCCAACATGACTACAAGCATCAAACCTTAACATATACACATATACACATACGGGTAAAGTAAATAGTGGATAAAAATTCATTTTATATGTATTTCCAGCCCCAAAATCAGTTTAAAATATACATAAACAGGGTCTAGAACTCACCTAGTGTAGCAAACAAGCAAAACTCCTCCGAACCTGCTTGTACACGAGTTCAAACACCTAAAACCATTACAAACAAGCATCAAAACACCAAAAACACTTAATAATCGGTTTATAAGGGTGAAACCACAAAGAAACCGAACCAATTAACATGTAAACACACTAACCTTGAAGATTTCAGTTCTGTATCCTTCTTAGAACCGAGAGAGCTGGTCTGTAGCTTTCTTTCTTCTTCTTTTCTTTCGGTAGCAGTAGCAGCAGAAAGAGCATAGGCGACCATGCCCCTTATACAAATCTTTTTGACTTTTGGTACTATTTACACAAAGCACCCCTCAACTTTTCCTTCTTTTTATTTTCTTCAAACTACTTTTCTTTTTAATTATTTGACCAAGTTTTCGGGAAGTCAAACGATAGAAATTATGGATCGGGAAGTCAAACGATTGAAGCGTAGCAAAATACCAATTGTCAAGGTACGATGAAACTCTAAGCGAGGGCCAGAGTTTACGTGGGAACGGGAAGACCAGATGAAACTTAAATATCCGCATCTGTTCGTGGATAGAGCTTCCGGATCTAACTCCAGCTGAATTTCGGGACGAAATTCTCTCAACTAGGGGATACTGTGACATCCGTCACTAACAGGTTCGTTAATTGACTCGATGTTTGTTAACTCTCCTTGTGCATTTACTTTTGTCGCGAAATTAATTCGTTTTCTATCCCGAATTTTGTCCTTTCTGTCTTGCGCGTTAACTTTTATTTTATAATATTATCAATCAGAAAACATATATATAAGCCTTCTTAATATCTCCATATTATTATTATTATTATTATTATTATTATTATTATTATTATTATTATTATTATTATTATTATTATTATAATTTATAGGTGCAGGGTTCAAATTGTAATTTAACTAAACTCGAGGGAATAATTAATTGAAAGTTTGGGGTCCAAGTTGTAAATATAAAAACTATATATATAATCTAAACTGTCGCCCCCCTTTCCCTTAACCCTCTCGGTCAACCCTAATCGCAACCCCCCATGAACCTTCCACCGCTGCACCACCGAAACAGCCCCTCCGGTCGCCGTTAGCCGTCGTTTGTTGCCGCCGTCTCACCGTTTGGTTGATTCGCAGCTAACCGAGCTAACCGATCGTCGAGAACTTTGTTTCGTTTTATTTCGTGGTGTTCGGTTCGGTATTTTCCGGTTCGGTTGTTTTGGTCGAAACCGTATGTATGTATGCGAGTGAGTGTGTTCTACGGATGTATATATATGGGTGTACCGACTATATATATGTGTGTGTGTTTGTGTGTGTTGGTTTTTGTGTGTTGTGTGTGTGGCCGCAAGGAGCAAATACAGCAGCCCAAGGCTGCTGTGTACGAGAATGTGTGTGTTTCGGTGTGTGTTGGGTTGTATGTTTGGAACCGTAAGTGTGTGGGTGTCTAGGGTGTGTTGTATACCTTGATGGGTAGGTGTATGTATATATGGATTTCATGTGTGTATGTATAGACTTGTGTGTGAATGGATTCTATGTGTGCGTGGAAATATAATGTATGTGTGTGTGTTTAGTTTACATATAATGAGTGTGTTTTAGTTTATATATATATATATAGTGTATGTTTAGTTTATATACAATGTGTGTATGTATTTAGTTTACATGTATAGTGTGTGTGTTATGTGAGTTTTGGGTGTGTGTTAGTGCGTGTATAGATTGCGTGTGTATCCGAGTGTATATATGTGCGTGGATTTGAATGCGGGAATGTTGATTGAATATATATACATATATATATATATATATATACATATATATATATATATGTATATACATATATATATATATGTATATACATATATATGTATATACATATATATATATATATATATATACATATACATATATATATATATATATATATATATATGTTGTGTTCTAAAATTTTAGATAAGTATATGGGTTGTATTAAAATAAATACATATGCATGCGTGTTTCATAAATGGTATGGTGTGTATTCAATCGGGTACATTTACATGAGGGTTTGGATTGTGCGTATTATCATGTAGTTATGAAAATATATTTATATACATGTATGTTTCACTTGGGTCCAACTAAACGTGTAATTGAACTATTATAATTAAATGTATATAAAAGCATTTATAAATATTTATATTTTTGAGCGAGTTGCGCGTTAAACCCGAACCGACCCGAGATAGACCGGAAGAATCATAACGTTTATTGGACGTGTTTATAAGATCAATTATTTATAATATAGGTGTTTGATTATTGGTTCACGTGCGTCAGTCGAAGCCTATTACTTTCTTGGTTATTATTGCATCGTATCATGTGAGTTTCGCGGCCCCGTTTTATTACAATTATTTATAAACAACAAGGGGAAAAAGTATGCTCAACCCTTTTTATGTTGTGAACTCACTTATTCTTTGGGACTATTGTATTTACTGTTTTGTAAGTTATATATGGTACATATATGAGTTTTCTATGTGGTTCTTTATTCACAACTATTTAACTCCAGTGTTAGAGCCGACGGACAGGTATTGATAGTACTATTGGGTTGACACCCCTACCCTTGTTTCTTAGTATACTAGTTAGGACTGACAGTGGCCACGGACGGGCCCTAGGGTGAATATGTTCTGATAAGATCTGTGTGTACGTCATAGGTTTAGTTGTGATGCTCATGATTACATGTGATGTTGCTTGCTTATAACTGTATACACTTATGTCCTAAAAAACTATTACACAGCATCAATTTGTATTTATTATTTAAACCTGCGAGCTCACCAACAATACGTTGACGTTTTGGAGCATATCTTTTCAGGTAACAACCATTGAGGATAGCTCGGGATGCTGCCTTAGTGACAACCATGGGAATTGCATTTTAAACTTATTGGGTGTTTTAGACAATCATGTTTGGATCTTCTTTGTTATTTATATTTTGTTCACTTTCTTTCGGGTTGTCGGATTTACATTTCTTTTGACTGTTTGGCTATGTTTGTCGTGGAATTGACTAACCATGACACAAGTCTCCATTTGTGTCGTGTGACGTCATGACACGTTGACTTTACATCATTTAATGCATCTCTATTAATTAACAATGTGTTATGACGATCCCGTCCGTTACATCCTCGTGTTTCTGCTGTAAGCGGGGCTATGACACCCCAATAGCTTTTCTGTAAACACAAGGCTCTGACAAAACTGAATTCCACGATTCTTTGATTAAAATAAAGATTCCAGCTACGAGATGACCGGTTAAGTCCATATTCAGCTTACACACTCTATTTGGATCAACAAAACCATAAGTTTGAACCATATGGACATCTTTAAAAAAGTGATTTTGCCATCTATTTTACATATCTCGTAACCAAAGCACGCAACTATGGAAATTAATATCATGATTGATTTAATCATAAATGGGTGAGAATATTTCATCATAGTCAACACCTTGAGTTTGAATGAAACCTTTTGCAACTACTCATGCTTTATGGGTATGTATATTTTTCTCTTGAAAATCCACTTGCTCATTACTGCCTAGGAACTAAGGGTAGCTCAACTAAGTCACATACTTAATTGTCACAAATAGATTGCATCTTGTCATTCATGGCATCTAGCCGTTTCGCAGATTCCGGATCTTAGACTACAGATTTGTAATGAGTAGGTTCATCATAAGAATCAACTACTAAGTTGGGGTGTGCTAGGTGGAGTGAAATGTGAAACAATTTCATGTTTTTTTAAAATGATTAGTGAACTCTTGGCTTATCCGACCGAAGTACCTTGATAGTCTTACCAAGTTGGTTCTCTACTTTGTTTTGAAACAATTTGAACTTTTCAAAGGTTTCATGAAAAGATTCTTTGTGAGCTTGCCGACTAAGTAAGATTTGCATTTATCAAAGGATTCCTGTCCTATGGATTCAAGAATCCTTTCGGTAGTCTTTTCATATGGGCCTTGCTTATGTGGCCAAGTCTATAATGCCATAGAAATATATCATTGATACCAGATTTGATACGTTTAGAAAGGTTATATATGTTATTGTTTGTTTAAACATCAATCTCATAAATAGTTTTTTTATTGTTTTGTCTTGTTAATGTATTTTGGTTTAGTAATCGTGTTACTTTTGCCCGTTTTATTAAACATAGATTTCTTTGGTTTAAAGCTTAATTATGGTTACGATGATTGATGTTTTATGATTATTATTCTTGGGCAGTTATTGTCATATTATTAATTGTTCTTGTACTTTAATGATAATATGTCTTTTATGGTTATGATTCAAATAATTTATATTATATGACTTGTTTCTTTATATATATATATATATATATATATATATATATATATATATATTTTGTTTTGTGTGTTTTATAAAGTTATAAATGAATCACTTTTAGTTAGTTATACTTATATTTGATTTTATATAACAGGGTTATTGGATTTTAATAATCATAAAATTTATTTATTAGCTGAGATTAATCCCAACTCGGGAAATATTTACAGACACGCTCAACTTTGAGCTTATTTTTCTCCAAAGATCACTTAGTAATGGATCGTTGGAGGAAAATAAGCTCAAAGTTGGAGGTGTCTATAAATATTTTCTGAGTTGAGATTAATCCTGGCCAATAAACAAAAGTTAAGATTATTAAAATCCAATAACTGTAAGAGATGCTTTTCTTGATGAAATGAAAGAAATGCTGACCTATCATTTTTGGTAAATTAAAATCGCAATGGTAATTACCAAAGGAGACTGAACGTCTAAAACTTATCACGTAGAGCTGATTTTTTATTTTGTAATTGTCTTGACTAAAATACCTATAATTTAATAAAATTAACGGAAAAACTTAACGGCGTTAATTAGAAGTAGTTAAGTGGATTCAAATGATATTTTTTTTGTGAAACTTTTGGATGTAAATGACAAAATTTAAACTTTTGGATTCACATAACAATTTAGATGAAATCTTAGGGATTTAAAATGCATTTAACTTTAAATTTAAAGTCACATCATAGTAGAATTTTTATGCATTCAACAAATGTTCAAAACATAAAAATTTCATATATTATCCCTCTTAAACTTATTTAATATCATATATCATTCTTATTCTTTTGTTTATGACAATTTTATCCTTTTATATTAATTATTAATAACTACCCTTCTCAATTTCTTCTAAAATAATCACACTCCTCTTTTGATTAGGTCTTGATTGCAATCAAATTTCCCTCCAGGTTTATGGTTGCAATTGATTTGTTTGTATGGTTCGTAGATTGTGATTGTGTTTTTATGTTGATTTTGATTGGTCGCCTTGTAGCGACTAAAATGATCATATTCTGAATTTTTTTAAATGAAATGAGTATATATCAAATTTCAATTAATTTATATAATATTTTAAATTTTGGTTGAATATATATAATATTTCAAAAGTTTATAAGGGTATATATGAAATTCACCCTTGTAAATAAATTTCAAGAAAACAAAATAAATGTATATTTACACTAAACAATGTTTCCAAACACAACACTTAAACCATCAAGGGTTATTGCTTACTTAAATTAAACAACTTCATACTTACAAGTACTTTAACATAGAATCATATAAGAGTAAATTAGGGGCTGTTTGGTAACATCTAATTGAATAAATGCTAAACCAGTAAGAGGTCTGAACCAATAAGTGGTCTGAACCAATAAGCGTGTTTAGTTGTAAAAAGGAAAATTAATAAAATAAAACAAAATAAAAACAGCACCCCTCAAACACCCCCTTCATTCACTGGCATCTTCTCCCTCACCCCACAACCCCCAAACCCTAGACCCACCACCACCCCCATGAACCACCGTCGCGAACCACCACCGTGAACCACGTCGCGAACCACCACCGTGAGGTATGTTTGGTCATCTTCTTCCTCAACCGCCGTCGCGAACCACCACCGTGAACCACGTCACGAACCACCACCGTGAGGTATGTTTGGTCATCTTCTTCCTCAACCGCCGTCGCGAACCACCACCGTGAACCACGTCACGAACCACCACTGTGAGGTATGTTTGGTCATCTTCTTCCGCAACCGCCGTCGCGAACCACCACCGTGAACCACGTCACGAACCACCACCGTGAGGTATGTTTGGTCATCTTCTTCCTCAACCGTCGTCGCGAACCACCACCGTGAACCACGTCTGACTCGGGTCAGATGTGGGTTTAGATCTGACCGAATAAGGGGTTCGGTCAGACCTATTCTCCGGTAAGATACAAGCAACCAAACAAGGCACGTCTGACCGAGTCAGACGTGCACTTCTGACCGAGGTCGGTCAGAACCAACCAAACAACCCCTTACACAGACAATCACTGGGTTTGCAAGTCTTGCAAGTTCAATTCCTACTTTTAAGAAATTACAGATACGGGACTGAACTATGCAAGAAGTGCACGCTAGCGGTCCCTATCACTAACATAGATTACGTTTCTCTGTTAACTCAATGTAAAATTACCAAAACACCCGTAAACTTAAAAAAATAAATAATATTAAACCTTAAATAAAACCTAACTTACCCCACCCCACCCCACCCACCTCACCCCTCCCTGTAAGACCCCGTTCCCGGAGACCTCACAGTTGGTCAATCATAGCACAATATATATAAAACATTTCATAGTTCATAAACCAGTGCAGCGGAATTAATAACAAAAGTCATTCACTTCATTAATAAATACTGATGCTAAGCAATACACTGTTTATTGTTAATAGTTACAAAAGATCATATTAATTGCATTACAAAACAACAATATTAGTATGCGTGAACAGATGCAAGTCTAGCCCCGACGAGTAGCCTCCCCGAGTGCCATCCTCAGCAATTTACCTGCCAACTGAAAATGCATAAAAGTCAGCGTTGCTGAGTGAGCTCTGGTTTTAAAACGTTAAAATACCTTGAAAGATTTGTATATGAAAATACCGTTTTAAAATAATATACTTTTCTTTCGTACGCGATCACACATCATACGTACAGTTAAGATAACATCCATTATCTTTTTTTTTACCATTTTCATCATCATTCATCCGAACCTTTATTTTAATCTTTCACTTAATCTGGACCAATGTGCTATGCCCCCGATATTGCGCACAAAACTGATACTGGGTCGAGGTCTACAAATAGACCCTAAACTGGTGCACTAAGCTAACTCCAGTACTGGGGCATCAACAAGGGTCCCCTCAATCTCAAAGATTGACCCTGTGTGCATCCAACGGGTTAGCTAAACCGCACACAGTTGAGCTAACAACCTAGTGGTTGTGAACCTCATGTGAATTTGCTTGCAAGACTTTCTTCCGTTCTTTATGTTCCACTTCTCATTATCATTAATCTTTCCACTTTCTTTAATGATAATACTTTACGTATATGGATAAATCACACCACGTAAAGTCATATAATAATATAATAAATAGGAACACAAGAACAACCCAAAAACATGCATAGAATGAACAATGATAAACATCAAATCAGACCAGGGTCAAACCCTAATATTCTGATTTCCCAAAATTCCAGAAAATTTTCTAAGTGTTTAGGCGCATGGGCACTATGCAGGCGCATGAGCCCTGCTTAGGCGCATTAACACTATTCGGGCGCATGGATCTTACACTTAGGCATTTTAGCTTACATTCTGGGCGCATGAACTGTTCAAGCGCATAGACTAGCACTTAGGCGCCTGAACAAGGGTTGGGCGCATGACACTATTTAGGCGCATGAGTCTTCACTTAGTATTTTCAGGCCAACATTTTGGGCGCATGAGCACTATTGGGGTGCATAAACCCCCACAGGATTTTCTAAGGTAAATTTCCAGGCACATGGACCCTGTTTGGGCGCATGGGCTGTACTTAGGCGTTTCTAAGTCAAAATCTCAGGCTCATGGGCCCTGTTTGGGCGCATGACCACCTATTATTCATTTTTCAGAATCACAACTATCCCAGATCTGCATTTGCACCTGTTCTAAGCATAAACTTAACATTCTAAGCACCCATAACACATAAACAAGCATAAACATAAGCACAAGCATACACAACATACGGGTATACATAAACCAGTTGTAAAACATTTTAGTCATGCATTTTCAGCCCTAAAACAGTTTAAAACACATAGAAACCGGGGTCTAGAACTCACCTAGTGCAGCAAACAAGCAAAACTCCACCAAACTTGCTTGCATAAGAGTTCAAACACCTAGAACAAGCAAAAACAAACACCCAAACACAAGGAGCACATAAAAATCGGTTATAAGGATGGAAACCTTAACAAAACCGAACCAATTATCACAAAACACTCACCTCCGAAGATTTTCAGCCTTCTACTTCTTCACAACCGAGAGCGAACCCAAATTCAGCTTCTTTTCTTCTTTGTTTCAGTCGAACACAGCAGCAGTAGGGAAGATATGGGCAGCCATGCCCATATAAAGTTCACCTTTTTGACTTTTTGTACTATTTACATAAAACACCCCTCAACTTTGGCTTCTTTTAGTTTTCTTCAAGATACTTTCTTTTCTTTTATTTTATGTGACAAAATTTTTGGCGTTACAAGTCTACCCCCCTTAAAGATGTTTCATCCCCGAAACCTGTCACTCTTCGAATAAATGTGGGTAATGCTGTCTCATCTCTTCTTCAGTCTCCCACGTAGACTCAGAACCCTTCCGGTGTTTACACTGCACACGTACAAGCGGAACCACTTTATTTCTCAATCTTTTCTCCTTCCGATCGATGATTGCCACTGGTTGTTCTACATAATTAAGCCGTTCATCCACTTCGATATCTTCTAGTGGTACAATCATGTCTTCTTCGGCTAGGCACTTTCTCAGATGAGATACATGGAATGTCGGATGAATTCTACTTAACTTGTCAGGCAATTCTAATCGATAGGCCACATCCCCTACTCGTGCAACGATTCAGAAAGGCCCTATGTATCTCGGGCTCAGCTTGCCCCTCTTCCGGAACCGGATGATCCCCTTCCAAAGCGAGACCTTTAACATGACTTTATCACCCACGTTCAACTCGATCGGTCTACGCCTCTTATCAGCATACGACTTTTGCCTATCTTTGGCTGCCTTCATAAAGGCTTTGATCCTTTCTAGTTTCTCGGTCGTAGCCTCGATCACCTCCACACTTCCCAACTCTTTCTGCCCGATGTCTCCCCAACATACGGGCGTTCTACACCTCCTACCGTATAGCATCTCGTATTGTGGCATGCCAATGCTCGCATGATAGCTGTTGTTGTATGAGAACTCTGCTAATGGTAGATGATCATCCCAACTTCCTCCAAAGTCGATCGCGCAAGCTCGGAGCATATCCTCGAGTGTCTGAATCATCCTCTCCGACTGACCATCTGTCTAAGGATGGTAAGCTGTGCTAATATGTAGCCTCATCCCTATCGCATCATGGAATCTTTTCCAAAACTTCTATGTGAACTGGGTGTCACGGTCCGACACGATAGACACCGACACACCATGACGAGCTACAATCTCTTTAATGAACAGATCCGCCAGTCTCTCAGATGAATATGTCTCGCGGATTGGTAGGAAGTGAGCACTCTTGGTCAAACGGTCGACTATCACCCATATGGTATCGTACCCATTTACAGTACGGGGTAGCTTTATGATGAAGTCCATGGTGATGTGCTCCCACTTCCACTCGATTATATCCAACTGTTGGATCTTCCCGTATGGCTTCTGATGTTCTGTCTTCACTTGCAAACAAGTAAGGCACTTACTCACATACTCCACTACATCGTGCTTCATACCCGGCCACTAGTAATCTTTCTTCATGTCTTGATACATCTTGGTAGCACCGGGGTGAATAGAGTATCGAGTCTTATGAGCTTCATCCATAATTCGCCCCCGTAGATCTCCATATCGGGGAATCCACATCCGCCCGAAGCGGGTTCTAACTCCATGGGTATTCTCTCCCAACTCTGTGACCAGACCTCCCATCCTCTCAGAGTTAAGGTGATCTTCTTTAAATGCCTCATTTTGAAATTCTTTGACCTGTGTCATCACGTCTGAGGTCATCACCAATTGATAAGCCTTCACCCGAATCGGCTCGGGTCTCTCTTTTCGGCTAAGGGCGTCGGCCACTACGTTGGCCTTACCTGGGTGGTAATGAATCTCACAGTCATAGACCTTGATCAACTCCAACCACCTTCTTTGCCTCATCTTGAGATCCTTCTGCTCAAAGAAATACTTTAAGCTCTTGTGGTCTGTGAAGATTGCGCACTTTGTCCCGTATAAGTAGTGCCTCCAAATCTTCAACGCGAAAACCACCGCTGCTAGCTCCAAGTCATGAGTGGGGTAATTGGTTTCATGGGTCTTCAATTGTCGGGATGCGTATGCTATCACTTTCCCATGTTGCATTAGCACGCAACCCAATCCCGAATAGGAAGCATCTGAATAGACCACCAAATCCTCGCTCCCCTCGGGCAACGTCAAGACAGGAGCTTGAGTCAATCTTGCCTTTAATTCTTCAAAAGCATCCTCTTGTTTCCGTCCCCACACATACTTCACATCTTTGTGAGCCAACTTGGTCAAATGTGAGGCTATCTTGGAAAAATCTTGGATAAACCTTCTGTAGTAGCCCGCCAAACCCAGGAAACTGCGAATCTCGGATGGCGTCTTTAGAGACTTCCATTGCATTACCGCCTCAACCTTCGCTGGGTCCATCATGATTCCTTCATAATTCACCACGTGACCCAAAAATTAAACTTCGCGCAACCAAAAAGCACACTTAGAGAATTTAACATATAGTTTCTCCCTTCTAAGTGTCTCCAGCACTTCACGTATGTGACCGGCATGTTTTTCTTCGCTCCTTGAATAAATCAGGATATCATCAATAAACACAATCACTGACTTATCCAACATTGGCTGACACACTCGGTTCATCAAATCCATAAAGGCAGTTGGCACGTTAGTCAGACCGAAAGAAATAACGAGGAACTCGTAGTGTCCATAATGCGTGCGAAAGCTGTCTTAGGAATATCTTGCTCCTTAACTTTCAATTGATGGTAGCCAGATCGGAGAACTATTCTTGAGAACCAACTGGCACCTTGGAGCTGATCAAACAAGTCATCTATTCTGGGCAAGGGATATCGATTCTTCACCGTCAATTTGTTTAGCTCCCGGTAGTCTATGCACATCCTCATACTACCGTCTTTCTTCTTTACAAACAAGACCGTAGCACCCCAGGGAGAGATGTTCGGTCGGATGAATCCCTTGTCCATCAACTCCTATAATTGAACCATCAACTCCTTCATAGTTCATAAACCAATGCAGCGGAATTAATAACAAAAGCCATTCACTTCATTAATAAACACTGATGCTAAGCAATACACTTTTAATTGTTAATAGTTACAAAAGATCATATTAATTGCATTACAAAAAAACAACATTAGTATGCGTGAACGGATGCCAGTCTAGCCCCGACGAGTAGCCTCCCCGAGTGCCATCCTCAGCAATTTACCTACCAACTGAAAATGCATAAAAATCAGCGTTGCTGAGTGAGCTCTAGTTTTAAAACGTTAAAATACCTTGAAAGATTTGTATAAGAAAATACCCTTTTAAAATAATATACTTTTCTTTCGTACGCGATCACACATCATACGTACAGTTAAGATAACATCCATTATCTTCTTTTTACCATTTTCATCATCGTTCATCCGAACCTTTATTTTAATCTTTCACTTAATCTGGACCAATGTGCTATGCCCCCGATATTGCGCACAAAACTGGTACTAGGCCGAGGTCTACAAATAGACCCCAAACTGGTGCACTAAGCTAACTCCAGTACCGGGGCATCAACAAAGGTCCCCTCAATCTCAAAGATTGACCCTGTGTGCATCCAACGGGTTAGCTAAACCGCACACAGTTGAGCTAACAACCTAGTGGTTGTGAACCTCATGTGAATTTTCTTGCAAGACTTTCTTCCGTTCTTTATGTTGCATTTCTCATTATCATTAATCTTTCCACTTTCTTTAATGATAATACTTTACGTATACGGATAAATGACACCACGTAAAGTCACATAATAATATAATAAATAGGAACACAAGAACAGCCCAAAAAGATGCATAGAATGAACAATGATAAACATCAAGTCAGACCAGAGTCAAACCCTAAAATTCTGTTTTCCCAAAATTCTAGAAAATTTTCTAAGTGTTTAGGCGCATGGGCACTATGCAGGCGTATGAGCCCTGCTTAAGCGCATTAACACTATTCGGGCGCATGGATCTTACACTTAAGCATTTTAGCTTACATTCTGGGCCCATGAACTGTTCAGGCGCATGGACTAGCACTTAGGCGCCTAAACAAGGGTTGGGCGCATGACACTATTTAGGCACATGAGTCTTCACTTAGTATTTTCAGGCCAACATTTTGGGCGCATGAGCACTATTGGGGCGCATAAACCCCCACATGATTTTCTAAGGCAAATTTTCAGGCGCATGGACCCTGTTTGGGCGCATGGCCTGTACTTAGGCGTTTCTAAGTCAAAATCTCAGGCGCATGGGCCCTGTTTGGGCGCATGACCACCTGTTATTCATTTTTCAGAATCAAAACTATCCCAGATCTGCATTTGCACCTGTTCTAAGCATAAACTTAACATTCTAAGCACCCACAACACATAAACAAGCATAAACATAAGCATAAGCATACACAACATACGGGTATACATAAACCAGTTGTAAAACATTTTAATCATGCATTTTCAGCCCCAAAACAGTTTAAAACACATAGAAACCGGGGTCTAGAACTCACCTAGTGCAGCAAACAAGCAAAACTCCACCAAACTTGCTTGCACAAGAGTTCAAACACCTAGAACAAGCAAAAACAAACACCCAAACACAAGGAGCACATAAAAATCGGTTATAAGGATGGAAACCTTAACAAAACCGAACCAATTATCACAAAACACTCACCTCCGAAGATTTTCAGCCTTCTACTTCTTCACAACCAAGAGCAAACCCAAATTCAGCTTCTTTTCTTCTTTGTTTCAGTCGAACACAACAGCAGCAGGGAAGATATGGGCGGCCATGCCCATATAAAGTTTACCTTTTTGCCTTTTTGTACTATTTACACAAAGCACCCCTCAACTTTAGCTTCTTTTAGTTTTCTTCAAAATACTTTCTTTTCTTTTATTTTATGTGACAAAATTCCGGGCGTTACACTCCCCTTCATCTACATCTTCTTCTTCATCTTCATCAATCAACTCCATCACCATCTAAGTAATCAACCACCACCACTCGACACAACTACCACAACTAGTCGCTATCACCTCAACCACCCCACCCACCTCACCCATTCATCTTCATCTTCAACCCCATCTTCATCTTCATTTTCATCACTCAACTCCATTACCATCTAAGAAATCAACCACCACCACTCATCACGATCACCACAACCGGTCGCTATCACCACCACCACTAGTTTAAATCATCGCCAAAACAAAACCCGATTTTAGCATCGAAAAAACGAAACTCACGTAATGGAGACTTTTGGTTTCAAATCTGTTGGTTTCAGATCAGATCGAAGGGATCTGTGATGGTCGTGATGATGATTTCAGGGGGTTCGCAGGGTGGTCGATTTCATGTTCTTTCGGTGGGGATTTGTAGTGGTTTCATGCAGAAAGAAAGGGATGGGTTGGTGTTGCTGGTGGTTGGAAGAAAAAGAGCTTAGAGTAAGATGGTGTGATGATGATGTGGGGAGATGAAGATGATGGTGGTGGATGCCGGACTATCGTCGGAGGTGACGGTGGAACTGCGGGAATAGTCGTCGGAGGGTATTTTTGTTTAACGTAACCTCTGTTAGTGACAGGGACCGCCAGCGTGGACTCCTTGCATAGTTTAGGCCCGCATCTGTAATTTTTTAAAAGTAGAGACTGAACTTGTAATACGTATAAACCCCCGCGACTGGCCGTGTAATTTACTCTAATCATAATTATAAATATTAATGTTATTTTCATTTTAGAAATAACCACTTTAAGCGTAGTTACCATATATACATCAAATCCAGCGTGCAATATTTCACATCATTCATATTAAGAAGAGAATCCCCAATTTGATTTGAAATCATGAATCCCAACGGATAGATCGTTCATATATAAATCAAATCCATATATAATCGGGAAGAACAATTAAATCAACTTCACTGATCAATCATCAATCCCCCAACGGCTATATCCTTCATTCATTCTCTCTCTGCAAATCTCACTTATATCTCCCTAAATTGACCCTTGGAACCCTAATCTTCCACCATCATCATCATTTCGATCATTACTCCAAACTATCGTTACAAAGAGATGAATCACATTAAGCAATCAAGAATTCCGATGTCCCATCACCGTCAAACCCTAGTCCAATCAAGCAGAAAGCAGAAGTTTTCCAATGAGAATGCTCCAACACTACGTTTCATTCCAATCAAGAAATCAATAAACCCTCTTAAACGGAAGATTAATAATGATTTTGCCGTTGAAATTAGTGGTGTATCTTCCATAATTCTTCATAGAATTATTGTTACTGTTACTTCATTCTTCATGTATGAAGGGTATTATACTTACTTAATCCGCCGGAAAGTTACGACACCGGCGGTGGTGGCGGTGGTGGCGGCTCCGGCGACGATCCTGACGGAGACGACGGAAAACCACCGACAAAAAACGATACGACTGTCATGAAACCCTGTTGTTTGAAAGGATTTGAACTTCAAGAACTTGAAACATTCTATTTTATCACATTTTGCATGAAAACTTGTATGAAATGATTTAAACTTTGTTTTTAAGGGGCTTTTTTGCAGGTTATTCAAACGCACAGTGCCCTCATCCTGACGATAAACAAGGGTTGGATCTTAGCAGAAGATTATGTTTAGAGACTCGACAGGTTGAATTCTGGTTTCATATTCATCATACCCAGATGAAAGTAAGAGGAATTAATGAATCATTTTAATGTTTTTGATGACAATATTGTGAAAAAGATTCATGTTTAATGCTGATGATAACTAGTTTGTAACTTATTCAAACTAGTTTTCTGATGCATTTCATCTGTCCATTGGGGCAGATATACTCCATCTTGTAGGGACCCCCTTGTTGAAAACTGTCTTGCTGGATGTAACAGCTCTGGTTTCAAAATCATCCTACCATGGATGAAAGTAAGAGTAAACAATGAATCATTTTGATGTTTTTGATGATAATATTGTGATAAAGATTGATGTTTAATGTTAAAGATTGATGATTCTTTGACCATTCTGGAGCAATCGTTTACTTTTGATTCTTGCGACATCTTCACAGGCGAGTTGTTCTTAATTTTTAGAGCGTATATGGAATTTATTTAGATATTAATCTGGAAAAAGTACTTACTAATTTTCTGTTGCATTCCATCTTGTAGGGACCCCCTTGTTGAAAATCGTCTTGCTGGATGTAACAGCTCTGTGTTTGCATACAAGCAGGTATTGTTTGGTCTCCCTTGTATAGATACCATGCTGACTGTGAACATAACAATATCATTTCTAACTTCTTCATGGGTATTTAATTGTATGATTGTATTATCTATTACTGTGTATATAATCTGAGTAGACTGGGAGTGGCAAGACCTACACAATTTGGGGGCCAGCCAAATAGCCAATGTGCTGTTGGAAGATGATTTATCTAGTGATTAACAAGGCTTGACACCCATGTTTTCGAACGACTATTTTCCCGCATTTCTGAGGTGAGATTGTGTCTTATCTTTTTGTTCAGCTATGAAGTCTGTTCTGAATTAGCTTAGTGTCACTTGTCTATCTCATTAATCAACTGAAAACTTGCATAGGAAGAAAACAAACTTACTCATGATAAAGATCTCTTAGGTTCTACTTGTTGGATGCAATAGTTGTATATTAGTTGAATTGTTATAGCCTGCATATAGAAAGGGAGGCTGAAACTTTGAGCAGGTTTTTTTCACTTTCTATTTACCATTTTGAGTTTTATGATGATATTAGTGGAAATCATTAAAGCTTAAACAACTGTTCTTCTATGCAGGGGTTGTCAAATAGGAGGATTGGAGCTACAAGTATAAACATGGAGAGTTCACGTTCACATAGTGTTTTTACTTGTGTTGCCGAATCATGATGCAAGGTAAAGTAATAATACACTGGTTAGACTGAGTAAATTTCCATGTTATTTGCCTTTCTGATAGAAACTATAAAAATTCAATATTTGAACTGTTTAGAGCATGGATGGCTTGAGTTCCTTCAAAACAAACATTGTTGACCTTGCTGGGTCAGAAAGACAAAAGTTGACTGGGGCTGCTGGAGAACGCTCTAAAGAAGACGGGAATATTAATCGTTCTCTCTCACAAGTTGGGTAATCTGCAGACTATTATTTCAGTTATTTTAAGTTTGCCTTTATGTTTATAGTTAATTATGTGTTACATTTGCAGGAATTTGACTAAGATTTTAGGAGAGGTTCCTCAAAATGGAAAACAAAGGCACATTTCTTATCGAGATTCAAAGTTGACATTTTTACTACAGGAATCTCTTGGTGGAAATGCAAAACTTGCTATGGTTTGTACCATCTCTCTTGCACAAAGGTAACATGATAGTTCATTTTCATCCTTATATTTCTCTGTGTATTCTAAACTTTTTATAGACAAATGTATGCTTTTACATGGACTGATATTAAAAATTTATGATACAATGTTAAGAGCAAGACTTTTAGCCCATTGAGATTCGCTAAACATGCTAAAGCCGTTAAAAACAGCAGTTGTCAATGAACAAACGGAAGATGATGTGAAATCACTACGTGAAGTTAAGGTAGATTTTCCATTCATCCACTTTTAAAATACTGGTTTATAGTTAAAACGAGTCTGGATTGGATTACAACCTTGGAGTCAAGACAAGTAATTTTTCGTCTTGATCCAAACGAATGGGGCTTTTCCGAAACACCTTTGTCCGATGTTTTTGTTATAATAGTTTTAATTAGTGTGTAAATAATTCAATATGATTGTATTATTTCAATAACAATGTAATTTTTTGAATAATATACTTTGGTTGACTTGTGACCCGCTTTCTTTTAAGCTATCTTCTTCCTTTCAGTATTACCCATCTGACCCTTAAAGATAAAGCATAACCCGAGTAGGCTGGAATTACCACCCGAGATTAGTACTAATTGGGAATGATATATAACAGGATGAATTGCTGAGAATGAAGTCAAATGATTACCAAATTGACCCAGGTGCAGGCTATTCAACAGGTTGGAATGCTAAAAGAAGCTTAAATCTTTTGAAATATAGCCTGAATCATCATCCAAAGATGATGCCCGCTTAGATGATGACCTTGATGACGAAATGGAGATAGTTGTGGAAGCAGAGCAAGTAACTTTAGCAGCCACTCAAGCATGCAAAACATGGAATCAGGTAGATGTTAAACCTTGAAAACATTTATTTATAAACTAAACACATCTTAAAACTGAAGCATTAGCAGCAAAATTTCAAAAACAGACACTACTGATACAGATAATGAAGAAATCTTGATCCATTCATTAGATAATAAAACATGTGATCAAGATTCTTTAGGGAAACCCAATGACACATGTTATTCACCAAATAATTTGGAGGACGGTGATATACCTCGTCTAACCATAGTAACATCTAAAGTAACAATAGTTTTGATGACCTTGATGACGAAATGGAGATAGTTGTGGAAGCAGAGCAAGTAACTTTAGCAGCCACTCAAGCATGCAAAACATGGAATCAGGTAGATGTCAAACCTTGAAAACATGTATTTATAAACTAAACACATCTTAAAACTGAAGCATTAGCATCAAAATTTCGAAAACAGACACTACTGATACAGATAATGAAGAAATCTTGATCCATTCATTAGATAATAAAACATGTGATCAAGATTCTTTAGGGAAACCCAATGACACATGTTATTCACCAAATAATTTGGAGGACGGTGATATACCTCGTCTAACCATAGTAACATCTAAAGTAACAATAGTTTTGATGACCTTGATGACGAAATGGAGATAGTTGTGGAAGCAGAGCAAGTAACTTTAGCAGCCACTCAAGCATGCAAAACATGGAATCAGGTAGATGTCAAACCTTGAAAACATTTATTTATAAACTAAACACATCTTAAAACTGAAGCATTAGCAGCAAAATTTCGAAAACAGACACTACTGATTCCGATAATGAAGAAATCTTGATCCATTCATTAGATAATAAAACATGTGATCAAGATTCTTTAGGGAAACCCAATGACACATGTTATTCACCAAATAATTTGGAGGACGGTGATATACCTTGTCTAACCATAGTAACATCTAAAGTAACAATAGTTTTGAAAGTCTTCAACTCCAAGTATTTCACCACAGGTTATTAGCAGCAATAGAAATAGTTTAAGGAATTCCTCTACTTTCCCACCTTCCGTAAAAACCAACCTTTTGGCTGTTGGTTTAATGAATGGGCTTGAAGTTGTTGGTTAATCTTGATGGGTCAACGGTTTAGTTTATGGGTCAAGTAACTAGAAGTTTAGTATTTTAATTAGATATTTTATTTGAGTCATGGAGTAAGTTTTCTAGTTTGAATGAGTAAAAGTAGTGGGTCACGTAGGATACTAGAATTTTTCTTATTTAGGTTGTTTTTGTTGCATTGAATGAAAGTGTGCCTGTGCAAAAGTTCTCCAAAATTCTTTTCTACTTTACCTTTTGTTCGTAAGTGGTCAAGCAAAATCAAAAGGTTCTTGTGATCATTTGAGTGTTTGTTGTGTGTATTTATTTGGGCTGAACCAACAATTGGTATCAGAGCCCTAGGCTCATACCGTTGGGGTTCACGAGAAGCAAGTGCAACGGTGTTTCCATGTAAGTAGACCATAAGAAGGTAAGCAAGCACCAAGGGAATCGATTGGTGAAAACCGGTCGATTATTAGCAAGTTAAAGCAAGACACAGCAAGGTAAAGCAAGAGGAGCCAAGAGAGAGCAAGAAATCAAAAGATTGGATAGCAAGATAGCAAGTATTTAGCAAGAAATGGCAGAAAACGCAGGAGTTGTAACGGTTCGTGAGCAAGGAAACGTGTCTCTTCAATGTCCCAAGTTGACAGAAACAAACTACACGTCATGGTCGATCCTAGTCGAGACAATACTTAAGGCGTATGGTCTATGGGAGGCGATAGACCCGGTCACCGGAGCAACCGTGGAGGAAAAGAAAAACCATACCGCAAAAGCTATTATTTTTTCAACATTACCGGAAGATATTCTTTTGCAGGTTGCTAAACATAAGGATGCTAAAGACGTATGGGAGTCGATCCGGGTTCGGTACTTAGGAGCCGATAGAGTCCAAAAGGCGCGATTGCAAACTCTTAGGAGTGAGTTGGAAATGCTAAAGATGAAGGAGAACGAGACGATTAATGATTTTTGGGGAAAGATAGGTGGTATCGTGGCAAAGTTTAAAAGTCTCTGTTCAAATCTTGAAGAGGAGATCGTTGTGAGAAAGCTTCTTAATTCAGCCCCGAAGAAATATTTGCCAATCGTTGCTTCCATCGAACAATACTCGAAGATTGAAAAAATGCCTTTTGAAGAAGCGGTGGGAAGACTCAAAGCGTATGAAGAAAGGTTAAAAAGCCATGATGAAAAAGAAGAAGATCGAGGGCAACTTTTGTTGACAAACAGTGAGCATGATGACAAGCAATATGAACGGGGAAGGTCGCGGAAGAGGATTCGGTAGAGGGGAAAGAGGACGTGGAAGGGGCTCGGGCCGAGGGGATAAAAGCGGGTTTCGGTGCTATGAGTGTGGAGCATTTGGACACTTTGCATATGAGTGTACAAAATGGAAAGACAAGGAGAAAAAAGCCAACTTGATTGAATTAGAGGAACCTGCTCTACTTTGATAAATCCACGGGTCAAGGTCAAGATTAAGGGGGTGAATGTTGGTTAATCTTGATGGGTCAACGGTTTAGTTTATGGGTCAAGTAACTAGAAGTTTAGTATTTTAATTAGATATTTTATTTGAGTCATGGAGTAAGTTTTCTAGTTTGAATGAGTAAAAGTAGTGGGCTAAAGAGTTGCTAGTAAAGGGCTTAGTGGGTCACGTAGGATACTAGAATTTTTCTTATTTAGATTGTTTTTGTTGCATTGAATGAAAGTGTGCCTGTGCAAAAGTTCTCCAAAATTCTTTTCTACTTTACCATCTGTTCGTAAGTGGTCAAGCAAAATCAAAAGGTTCTTGTGATCATTTATGTGTTTGTTGTGTGTATATATTTGGGCTGAACCAACAGAAGTAAATGCTAAACATAGAAAAAGTTTCGTTTTGGGGCGTTTATATTTTAGATTTTCAAATAAACCAGTTGCATGTGAACCAAAAACCAGTTAAAAAAGAGATCAGTGTGCAGACAATTTCTCTGGAGAATGAGTTTTTATGCAATAAACGCAAGTATGAGGCAAATAATAACTTGAGTCCGTTGGTTCCCTTTGATTGTTCATCACTGGATGATAATAAATAGCAGCAGCTTGTTATTATAAAATTATGCTTTTCAATCAAAACAAGTTGACTTTATTAATTTCCTTTACATTACTGCAGGCGGTAGAAAAGGTTCTTCTTGGAGCCATAAGGTGAGAAATGGCTTTCGAAGAGTTTTGTGCTGGTCAAAATGCAGAAATCATGCAACTTAATCGTCTGGTATGTTAGTTTTGATTGCCTAATGTCAAAATGACATGTATTTTTCACCCTTTAAACACTTACATTCCATCACAGATGCAACAATACAAACATGAAAGGGAGTGCAATTCGATTATTGGGAAATTCAGGAGGATAAAATAGCCCGTCTTGAGATTTTGATGGACAGTGTGTTCGCAGTTGAGGATTTTGTAATTGAAGAGTTGACTTCTTTAGCTGATAAGCACAAGGTACGCATTTCAATCTTTGAATTATTTGCTCTAAATTTGTTAAGAATAAAGATAAATTTACTAATTATAAAACTTATTGATTATGGAGTTAATTGTCTACTCTTTCATGTAATACAACCATTGTGGTCATCTTTTTGACTTTTAACGGAAATTTTCTACACAACAAATGGTTAAGTTGTTTCCATTTCACCAAAAGGAAATGATCACAAGTTACCACAGTAAGAGTCATTTTCAACGTTTAGTGGATTTAATACATTTATATACTAGTCTCTATCGTAAGGGCCTAAAATCAAACCATGAATATAAATCAAAATTACCAAATCGTCACGAATTTGATTCATAAGTGTAAATTATTTTCTATGTATTGAGGGTTTAGTTATTTTTATCTCATAGCCAAAGTTCAATATCTAGTTTATATTCTATGTATTGAGGGTGGGTTCTCCTCTCTTGTAATTTACGAGATTTGGTTAATAGTAATTTTAGTTTCTATTTCATGGGTTCTCCTCTCTTGTAATTTACGAGATTAGGTTTGAGAGGTAGGTTGGTTTTCTTTTTGGTGTGGTTAAGTATGGACTCGAGCACAAGGGCTAAACTAATTGCGTTGTAGATACGAAGATCAGCTTTCAATTCCTCACTATCCTATTAAGCAAAATCCTGCATCTACTCGTTACAGACCCAGTTTAATACTTCATAAGTATTCATCTGGGTTTTGTGATTATGGTGGCCCAAAATGCTCTTGTAGAGCACTTATTAATTTCTCCTAGTAAGCAATCTCATGCTCGACCGACAACCAAAGAGTAGAGATCCTCCTTTAGGTGCATAGCTGCAACATCCACTTTTTCTTCCTCAAGGGTCCTTTGAAATCAAAAATACTTTTCGACTATTAATATCCACCCCATCAGATCTCCTTGTTATAGGTTTGCGATCGAAACTGGAATAACTTGTTTCCCCCTCATATACTTACCTCCATCACCATTGGACGTCTCCCTCGCTCCTACGTGACGCAACAACTTGGCCATGTCCTCCTTTGAGGATTCGACAACCTAGAGTTTTACGGCAATCACTACTAGCTAGACCGGATCAGGGGTACTGCTACCACTATCAGAATTTCCCCGGGTCTACACCTTAAAAGTGAACTTTAATGCAGCAGTTACTTCCATCCATGTTTTTAGCACCACTGACCTACTTATTCCCCTATGCTCACAATTAGGGTTGATCGAGTCAAACCCAGACATGTAAATGATGTGAAGCTGCTCCAATGGGTTCAACCCAGCTCTAGTTGTCTTCTTCAACCTTGAATAAACCTTTATTGCCGTAACGTGATACCCCGGGTGTGTATCAGGTTGACTAGAATTCAAAATTCTGGCTTTGATCTTTTTTTGGCAGCATGTTTTTTGCTATCACTCTCACCTCTTGGATGTCTCCAACTCTATATGCTTCTTCCTTTGTTGTAATACAGTTAGATTGGTTGGAACAATTAGAGGCAGATCACAGTGTGCAGATGAAGAATCACCAACCTCATATGTGGAAAGAACACATCCCTCTTTAGTCCAATCCTGTAACAACTCAGAAAGCCAATCCCACTGCCCAACACTAACCTTCGCCCTCTTAGGCTCAATCTCAGGAATAGGTTCATCAATAACTCGAGTAACAGGCCCAACATCAACCTATTATGGCTTCCTCTTCCTTCTCCTAGAATAAACAATACAAACCTTATGAGCTAGCTCACCAACCACTGGAGCCTCTAGAATGGGCTCATCGTCAGTCGGAGGCACAAAGACAGGCTAACTCAAGGTACGAGTAGTAAAAGTTGGGCTAAATTCCTAAATCCAACCATTACCATATACGGAAATAGGCTCAAATGTCAAGACAAAAGGGTAATGCGAGACAATCGATTTTCTTAGTGGTGGTGATGATAAAAGAGAATTCTCTGGCTTGCTATTAGAGTCATGAATCAAGATAATCGGTACCGAATCAAACAACTATAACAAAAGAATGTGTATTTAATTATCTAAGTATGGGCATCTATGTTTAATTATAACTATTAACACTTAAGGTTCACATAGATAAGCAAATTAAGTTATGCATGCATGAAAAAAAGGATTGGGTATGAAAACATTTTAATTTATAAACTTTTGAGGTTATAGTTAAGGATTTTGAAAACAGTTTCTAAAAGTTGATATCAGAGCCAATGGTTACAGCGATATATAAAAAGTTATCAAAAAAGAATTAGACCATAACCTTAAAAGTTTTTAAATTAATACGTTTTCATTCCTAAACATTTATCTGTATGTACCTTATGTTTTTTATATATCTATATGCACCTTGTGTGTTTATAATAACTATTTTTAAATAAAAATTTTTTCATTCCCAAACATTTCTCTCTCTGTATATACCTTATTAAGTATAAATATTCTTCTGTTACAGGTGTGTGATTCGGTATCGATTATCTTGATTTGACTCCGACAACGAGCCAGAGAATTCTCTTTTCTCATTATCACCACTAGCGAAAGTGACTATTTCACGTTTCCTTTTTGCCTTGATATTTGAGCCTACTTCCATGTATAGTAATGGCTAAATATGAGAATATGATGTGGTGGTGGTGGTGGGTTGAACGGTTGGGTACAAGATGCCGGTTCATTTGGACCCGACTGCACCTTTAGTCTATATTTTTTGGAGATTTGACTTCGGGATTTTTAGGATTTTTTTGTGGGATCCATTTTTTGAAAGTATAATATGAATTCATATAAGAGAAAATGAGAAATATTTAAGAATGATGTAAAATTTGTGAGTTTTAAGTTAGTATTTACAGTGTAATTTTTTTTTAAAATTTTGGCATTTTAGCCATCGGATGTGAGGTGGGGTAGCTCTTCCAACGGTCAAAAAACCACTATCAAAATCCACTTTTGTGGTGGGTGTAGCTCGGCGAGGGAACGCTGTAGGGCACAAAGGACTCAAGGAGTAAGGGACCGGCGGCGGTGTTACCGCGCGGCGCCGCACCAATTAAGCTTATTATTCCCTTGGTTATATGGTGTAGCCCTTAAATAAACACTTAAATTCTATAAAAAAATATTCAAATTTGGCACTTTAGTGTTAAAATTTTATAAAAATAAATAAATAAAACAACCTCTTCCCCTTCCCCATTTTCGTATCCCACATGAGGAACCCATCCCAACTCACCTCCTAATCATTTTTAATCACTGTTCAAATCTACTCAAGTGCTATAAAAACCCACAAACTTCACCATCACTTCATTTCCATCATCATCTTCCATCTCAGGCCTCCCCCCCCCCCCCCCCACCCACACACACACACCCCCCACACACACGTATCACCTTATTTTGATACTCTAAGACAAGGAACATCCATAAATCATCTTTCATTTTTAAATTTGTGGCGTATTTGCTAGAATTCAAACACATTATGGAGGATTCATACGAGAACATACATAAAAACTTCTCATCAACGGTATGAACATCATCCTTTCTTGTTTTGCATCCGTGTGTTAATCTTGATTTCTACAAGATTGTTACCAAATAAAATGTGTTCTTAATCAAATGTTTTAACAAAGAATATTTAACAAAATGGGAATTTGATGTGTTATATGTTTTGTTTGGGTTTTGAAAATGCTTGATTTTTGTTTGAGATTTGAAAAATGAAGTGACGGTGAAGTTTATGGGTTTTATAGCACTTGAGTAGATTTAACCGGTGATTAAAATGATTAGGAGGTGAGTTGGGGCGTGCCCCCATGTACGATTTCAAAATGAGGACGGGGAAGAGGATTGTTTTATTTTTTCAATAGAATTTTAACAATTAGTATATAAATCTTAATATTTTTATAATAGTTTAGTATTTATTCAAGGACTTTACATCATTTAACTAAGTGAATAATAACATCGACTAAACATTGTAAAATTTGGCAAATAATTATCATATTAAGTGATAGGTGATGTATCATGTCTAATTTTATTTTATAATGTAAGACACGCACATTTTTCAGATAACACGAATTAAAAATCACAAACTATTAATCTTTACATGTTTATATAAAATTCCACTTCTCATGTATAATAATTTATGCTAATCTAAGCACATTGACAAACTTTTGGATTCTATAGTTAACCGGGTTGTAACCAACGCTTGTTTCAGGTAATTTCTCGCGTGATACGGTATTTCTAAAATTACCAAATACAAAACTATGTATTATAGAGGGTTTGCTAGACTTTAAATTACCTTAATTAAATAAAAAATAAAGTCTAGTAACGCATTAAATAGAATTAGCACGTTTTATTATGGTATGAATATTAACTTGAAAAAGTCAGATGTCACATTAGCGAATACCACCCCCTCCTTTTTCACCTCCTGCGATGGTGAAACACCATAATCACAACATCCACATACCATCCTCCATAGTTGACGATGAGATTTACATAGAAACAACAATGTTGTTGCTATTTTGAAGGAGGGTCTGGACATTTTCAAGGACGGTGTAGACAATATATGTGTATTTTGTATATTTGATGCAAATATGGAATTCGGGTTTGAAGAATTATAAAATGATTTTTTTAGTTTTTCTTTATTGGTATTTTGTAACTATAATTATGTATATGTAACTTGAATTGTTACATATATGTAACTTGCTCATCTAGTTGTTCTGATTTAGAGTTTGTAACTGGAGTTACTTAAACATAAGTTGACTGTAACTTGAGTTACGTAGTTATGTATACGTAACTCAAGATACGTGTATCACAAATGGTGTTACTCTTTCCCTTCATCGTTTAAATCACGATTATATATATGTAAGTCATAGATGTACAAGAACAAACCATGGTCAACGGGAAAAAATGTCACATCCTGCAGGAAGCGTGAAATGCTTTGGTGTGACTATTGGCTCAAAACACATTGATTACAAAAATATACAATCACAACAATTTAACTAAATAACATTCTTCCATTAGTCATATTTTGCAGGATTACATTATACAAAACTAATTTATACTTTTACATTAGTAATCCTATTCATAGTACACGTCTTTATCATTTCATTTTTTCTTCAGCTAGTAGTGGACATGAACATCCACGAAGAGGCTGAAGTATGATAGATCAATAACCACCCATATGCATAGCTCCCCTATATGTGCCAATCACTGAAGATATTGAAAGTGTACACGAAATTATAAAACATTATGATTTTTTGAAAAAGCATACTCAAAATAGCCAATATAAAGTTGGTGAGAACATAGGTTTAATAACTTAACAAAATTTTCTTATTGATGCAACATAAATAAGACCACAACCAAACCTACTTACATGTCAAGTGATTCATAACTATCACATATATAAATCACAGAATCGAATAATATAACATCGCGACACTTATTTAGTCGGTGCAGGAAACATGTTCCTAAGTAGCACTACCTATATTATCTGACGGTTTCTTATATGAATTAATAGTTGTGACTTATGGCAGTTAATGACAGTAACTTATCAAAAATTTTATTCACGTTAGCATCAATAGTAACATACACAGTATGCTTTTTCCCCCAAAAATTTATAAAATAAAAAAGAGCTATGTTACTCACCTTAGTTCCAGCAAAAAATCAAATATTTCCTATAAAATAATTATTTGTTAGAAATAAATCTTATTTCTTTAAAATTTTTAGCATTTATATCTTTAATCAAATCAAAATTTTTAAACAGTAGCTACAATTGTCCAAAAACTACCAAATTTTACAAGCAGTAATATCCTAAAATCCAGAGTATCACATAAAAATTTCAATAGGTATTTATTTACTTATAATTTCCTAGAATTTTTACAAGTTTCATATTAAATGGAAGAAATAGCTACATATCTCCAAAAATTCTAAAAATTATATAGAATGTTATTCTCAATATTTAAAATTTTATATAAAATTCTCATGATTTTAACTACTGTTTTGTTATTATTTTAGATTTTCCTCTTATTATTCATTCTAAAATATGTAACTCTACTATACTAGTGAATTTATTTACGAAATTTATTCTACAAATCCAATATAATGTTAGGGTCATCATATAATTTTTCCAGAGTTTTATCAAGTTCAGATCTCCTGTTTGGTATTTTTCTTCTATTTCCTTGAACTAATCATATAAATTAATATATCCTATATAATTTTTCCATAATTTCCAGATTATTATTTCTAATATTTTCTAATAAATCCCTAAATTTTATTCCCACAATCATAGTCATTTAAATATCTAGCCTAATTCACCTAATAAATCATGAAATAACAATTATTTCAACACTTTTAAACCCTTTGTTCTTAATTGAATCTTTTGTTTTTATAAAAATCTCAAACTTTCTGTTACATAATCTTTTCTTACTGATTTTAATTGAAAATTAAGTATTTATAAAGTTGGTAAATAGTTTTGATAGTTTATAACATAAAGGGTTTGATTTATATGTATGTTAAATACATATATAACTTTATGAGCTTGTTAATCATAAAATTTGAGTATCTAACCTTGATTAGAAGTACTACAAGAAAGATTTAGAGGATTGTTCTTAGGCTCTTGATGATCCGACTTGGTGTGGTTATTCTTGAACTTGATGGTTGAAGAAGGTTGATGTTGTTTTGATAATATGATGCTTATGATGGTGAGCTTGGTTGATGTTGGAGCCGAGAGAGAGCAAAAGGTTAAGTGGTGGTGGGTGTGGTTATGGAAACCGAGAGGGAGTCGAGGGATGGTGGCGGTTGTGGTGTTTTTAGTCGATGGCGATGGTGGTGTGGATGGTGCTTGAAGACCAAGAGAAAGAAAAGAATTTGAAGAAGGTGATGGCGGTTGTGGTGTTGATTTCGGCCGAGAGAAGGACACAAGGGGTGTCTAGCAATAATCACCTACATCCTAGCTTTGATGAGGTGTTAGTGTATGTGTCAAGTTTAGGGATGATTGGTGTCAAGTTTTGCTAGGTGTCAAGTCTTGGTGCTAATGACACTCTTAGTCATTAAGCTAGTGTTAATTTATTAGTTAGCTACTAATCAATGTTTGTTAACACTCTAATGATCTGAGTTCTTAAGTTTATAAGTTAATTTGGTGTTTAAGTGTTTATGATTAGTTTGGATTTGGTTCTTCATACCAACTTTCTAAAACTTAACTTATTTGGTTATGTTTGATTAAGTTGTAATCTTAGTTCATTACACATTGGATGGAAACATATATCAATCAAATAACTGGTCACATAATCTTATGATTTGGTATCTTTAATAGCTTACAAAATTCACAAAAGTTTACATACATGCACACGTAATTGCTTTTACATGCATGCTTGTTTACGTATCATATTCATATATACATGCATGTTAAAATATATATACAAATTCTTATAAAGTTAGTCAAATAACGTCACATTAGCAAATCTCAGGTAATAGTCATCTAGCAATTCTTAATTTAATAGGTATATATACATATTACTAACCCATAATAATTCCTAATATTTTAACTTAACTAACCTTAGTTTTAAGGTCGTCACAAAAAAAACAACTTGGGTATATGTAAACGTGGGTTATCATCATTAGGGACATATACATAAACATAGGTTATATATCAACAATAACATATGCGTAAATGTGACTTAGCAACAAGTACGTCAACATGAAAAACTAAATTTTCAATTCAAAGTAACTAATGAAAATATATTTGATTATCTAAGTCTATTAAATATATGACAGAGGATAGAAAAAGAAGTAAGATGTGAGTAAATTTAAGATTTTTTTAATTATATGCGATGGTTATTCACTATTTTAATTTCTTTCTATTTTGCTGTTAAGGCATAACAATCTTTTATTTAACTATCAAAATGCACTAATTATCACAATCATAAGTCAAAAAAAAAAAAATCAAAGATGAAAAAGCGATTTTTTTTGGTTTTCACTTATAATTTACTTTCATCAGAACCCTTCCCTGTAAATATATAGTACCCACGTACTGCATGGTTAAAAGAAACAAAAACACGTTGTTTGTAAGTTTGTGAACCAATTTAATAAACATAAATAATAATGTAAGACATTAGTTGTGACACGCAACAATCACACTATAACTAAATTGAGACCAACAAATATTTCTTATAAACTCTAAATATTTTTTAGTATACAACTTTGTTGTTTCATTAGTAACTTTACCATTTTTATCTAATATTAGTAATTTGATTTCATCTCTATTCTTTACTCTTGATAAAACTTGAAAAATAGTTTAAAACTTGCAAACAAAATAAAAATATGAGTATTCATTTATTCAACCTCTTTTATTGAACGGATCAACTCATTTTGTTACTCTTTTAATAAAATATAAATAAATTAAGTATTAAGATACAAAAAAGTAAAAAATTCATCGTTCTAATAAGATGGTTGGTAATTATACTCTTTGCTAATATCTAGACATTAAAAAAACTTTTAAAATCGCTTTAAAACATAAATATGTAAAATTATTAAATCTTTAAAATATGAAACAATTAATAATTAAAACTAAAGATATATATACATTTAAAATATGTTTGTTTAAATATTTTAGTAAAAAAGGAAAGTCAAATTTATTGTTTTTGTGATTGTCGTACTTATTAAGAGAGAGGTGGGAAAACAATCTTTTGATGTGCTAGAATGGTGACACACACACACACACACAGACGCGCGCGCGCGCGCGCACGCACGCACGCACGCACACACACACACACATATGGGATTCTTTGAAAACTATATTATAAATAAAGACCAAGGGTTATATATATGCAAGTACGTGTTACAAAATATACAACTAAGAGTTACGTACATGTATAGGTTATGTATATATAAGTACATGTTATCAAGTGTACAATTAAGAGTTACATACATGTAGCTCCTACTAGTTACATATATGTAAGTTATTTCATCATCATCAACGTTCATTGGAGTTTATATTAAAAAATATATAATGACCTTGAAAAATAAGATTGAAGTTTATTCAAATATACTTTAAGCAATAAAAAAGTTAAATCATTTATAAATTATGTGATTGGGTAGTGATGGTTTTCACGGTTTTTAATTATAAATTATAAATATTGTTTTCATTTGATCCCTCCCCTATATATATATATATATATATATATATATATATATATATATATATCCATTGAAAACCATGTCATAAATGAAAACCATGAAAACCAGGGGTTACATATATGTAAGTACGTGTTACAAAGTATATAATTAAGTGTTACGTATATGTAGGGGTAATGTATATGTAAGTACGTGTTACCAAATGTACAACTAAGAGTTACGTACATTTAATTCATACAAGTTATGTATATGTAAGTCGTTTCGTTATCATCATTGTTCCTAGGAGTTTATATCAAAAAATATAAAATGATCTCAAAAAATAAGGTTGAATTTTACTTAAATATACTTTAAACAACTAAAAAGTTAAATCAATTACAAATTATGTGATTGGGTAGTGGTGGTTTTCACGGTTTTCAATTGTAAACATGGTTTTCATTTGTTTCCTCTCCTATATATATACATATATGTTGTGTTGTGTGTGTATGTACGTATGTTTAGAGAAAACATAGACAGGGAGTATACAAGTTTCATTTTTATAGCCCCACCTGAATCCTGAATCCTGTTGTGTGGTGTGTCTAATTCATGTCACTAGAGACCGATAAACATGTAATTGCTGTTATTGTCTTCTATGCTATGTATATCTCCCCTACTTGTGGACCACCAAGGGTATAAATGTTATCTTGGACCAAAAGACAGAAGACAGGTAAAGAACAAAATAGATAACAATCATAGCCATACAAACATACATTATCTTATAAAGATAGATAACTCCCTTTGTTTTTTGTTATTATATTTGTAAAAGGAGTGGGACTCTATAAAATAATATCAAGTGAAAAACTATCTTAAGCACAATATTATTAGCTTGGTAGATGGATGATTGGCAAGAAAAAAAACGATTCAGGTTGAAACGGGTCAATTTTTTTGTGGGGTTAAAGGGGGAGGGTTGGTTGACCCGTAAACACTTTTTCTCATTTTTTTCATTTTCATGTTAATACGTTCTACGGGAGCTTTAGAGAGACCCCAACAAAAAGAATAAAAGTGACTTGGCGGATCATAACAAAAACAATTAGATTTGAGATTTTGAATATTTGAATAAATTGTTTTTAGGCGATTACATAAATTACGATTTTGAGATTTTGTGTGACTCATCCCGTTTGACCAAGTTCTCTTTTAGAAGCTGTTTTGCTATTCAACCCGTTTGAGATCAATTCAATCCAAATAAGTAAACATGTTCGAAATTGTCACCTCATGTCATCACTCATATCTGTTGTGATCTTGAATTGTTTATGATTTTGATTTCTAATTCATATACATGGATTGCATATAGAAAGAGGAAGTTGTGGCCCCATTTATAGGAAGAAAAATTAGAAATAAAATGGGCAAGTTAAATTGGTGGTTGGGTGTTACTATAGAAAATTTTTTTATAACTAAAATTAGTGAATTTCCAAGTTACGCCGCTAGTTTTCCCTAGTGTATGATTAGAAGATGGAACATAGTGGTACAAAATGATGATTAGATAGAAACATAATCTCAACCCAATTAAAAGGATAAAAGCTTGTTAGGAGTGGAAGATAGAGACATAAAGTAGAAGGCAAATAGTGTGATTTGTGGATATATAAGTGGTGTCTGGTGACAGCTGGTTATTATTGGCCCATCTCCCTAATTATAATTAATTGATGTCAAGTGAACCCATAAAAACAAATATCTCCCATCAATGCTCTTAACTATTTGTGTAATAGTGTTTTTCCAAATACACCTATTGTTAAATGCATCACGTATCAATCTTGGTTTTTTTAATAAAAAATGTTTAAACGCTCGTTTAAGAACAGTTCTGCACATTTAAAAGCCCGTCTTAAGGGCGGTAACATTTTTTATATGTCCGTTTAAAGATTGTTTCACTTTTTGAAAATCATATGAAATGATACTTGTTAAAGTAAAGTTATGTGGTTAGTGGTGGCAATGACCGAACACTTTTTGTATTTTATTAAGTTGTATGAACTATTGGGATTGATCATATAAATATAACACTCTTTCATTTTAGATATAAAATCATTCGACCTAATTTTTCTTAAATTTTTTAACATGCTTAATCTATATATGCGTGCGCACAGTCATCAAACGTATGTTGAGCATATGTAGATTTTTATTTGATATATATGTCGTGTAGACTATTTTATCACGTGGCATGCGAACTCGTTAATTTGTACTACTTTAATAAAAAACAATATATAATTAATTAAAGTATTTGCATAATTAATAAGTTATCAGTTATTGAGTTATTCACTATTTGGTGACTCCTTTTTCTTTCTTTTCTAAAGGAAACTTTGGGTTAACCAATAGAAGGAAGATTGGAATTTATTGACAACTTTGGCAATCTTTACTGTTTTAGCCAAATCATCATATTCTAATTTAATGTGAAGTCAATGTCAATGTTGAGGAAAGTTAGCTCAACCACAATTTGGTGGATAATAACTCAAAAGAGGGACCAACTACACTATGCCACAAGAACCCTTATCCCTTACATTCCCTTGTACCATTCTTCAACAATGCCTCTTCAAACAAAGTAAATCCAAATCCAAAGACATTCCTCTATGACCATATCCGAAGACATAATGCTCCAAAGATATGTATGTCATGCATTGGAAGTTGTACATTGTTTTGAAACACACCATTTTAGATCTAGTGAAACAATTTCTTGTTTGGAAACATTGTTTGAATGAGAAAATAATTGGGTAGGTTTTCAATAGTTGGTTTGGCCTTTTGTTGTTAACTCTCATCATGGATTGCCATAAATTGCCTTGGAATGTACTTTACATTTGTTAGCAACTTTTAGGTACAATGCCTAAACTTACTTGATAGGACCTGCTTATGATCATTTATTTCATGAATTCATAAACGCGAATATCATCCTTTTAATTTACCACTCGAGTAAAAACAAAGACAGAAAATATTGTTTTACAAGAAATTTTAAAAATTAGAAAGACGAATAGAAAACCGAACATAGTGGTCCGTAAAGAAGAAAACACTTATAACTAAATTCAAGACATTGTAAGACATGTACTATATGTGTGTGTATTAAAAAAATTACACATGTATTTCTAAATTCTTATAGTGGTTTCCTCTATACTTTATTTGTTTTTTGATTAATATTATATGGCTAGAAAACTTGCATGTTATATGTAAAAGTTTTATAATATAAACATCAATGTAAGCTACAAAAAATCTTCGAGTCTAGGAACGGATCAAAATTGTAGGCCATGTTGTATTTCAATCTCTAGTCTTCAACGACAACTTATATCATAATTCAAAAAACATGCAAAGACCATACTTTATGAGTTAACATCAAATTATGAAAAAGAAAAAAAAAACATTAATGATGCATACTTTACAATTTATAACCAATTTCAAATGCATACCAACTCCTCTAGTTTGTAGACATCAATTCATCATTATTGATCAAAACTAGATGGACTTAAATGTTCCATGTCCCCACAAATAGTTGTACGTTCAACAATCAATTAAACAAGAAAATCTAAACATGTAATCTTGCCACAAGTTACGCGATTGAGTATTTCAATGATTAATTCAACTGTTGCATTTTAACTGATAGATGATATGCGAGTTAATTATATGGATCGGAAGTGTAGTAAAGCAACACTAACAACTGAATAAGTAAATGTAAAAAATCCAAAGGACTAGTATATGATATTTTACAATATGATTTTAGTTGCACCTAAGACCTGTATAGTGCATGAAAATTATATAGTTTGTTTTATCCTATGAGTGAGTTCAAATGTAATTTAAAAAAATTTAAGAAATATAAGTTGAAAGTTTTCAAAAGGTGAAAAAAAATTCTTTTGAACACGTTGATGTGACTAATTAATTAATAGTGGTATTTATGTGTGTTTTTGTTTAGAAGTTGATGGAAAAAGATGATTTAATTACTAGCGGGCGGTATTAAGATGTTGTGGAGTCTTTTTTAAATGAGAAGCGTTCTAGTGTTGTTATAAACAGTGATGCAAAATTAAAACTAGATTAGCAGATGTGTTAGTTTGTTAGATTTAATATTATTTTTTTGTAATGGCTAACATAAAACATAATTATATAAAACAAATTAATCACTAAAATAAAGTCAGATAGACTATTTTAAAATATATTTTAAAAGCGACATCAATTATGGTTAGATGTTTCTTGAATATCAAATTTATTGATATTGACATTTCTACAAGTTAAATCACACTATAAAAAATTCAAATCTAAAAAATACTCCTTTTTCTTCTCTTCTCCATCTTTAATTTCCCCTCAAAGTGTTGTAGCAATGACCATAATGCAATCTAGATGAGTGTATGTGCAAAATCTTTAGATATATCTTGATAAATCCTAAAAGTTTCTTGAAAAGACTAGAAATCCAAGAAATTTTTGCTTTCTTTCATTTGATTTGATATATCAATCTTTGTGTTAGGTTATTTTCATTCTATTTTATTGTCGTGAGATATTTGTTCACATGATAAAATTATAAAATTTTAGGATAATACAAATACAAGATAAAATTTTAGTTCTACAGCCTTTTTGTAAGAAAATTATGTGTTTGGAAATTCTATGCATTAAATTATATAAAACTGACTTATTTTGTACTTTAAAAACTATTTGATTTCTAGTGATTAAAATCTAGATACTTAACAAAAATTACCATACTGACTAGAAAGATAAAAGTAAAACTAACCGTACCAGAAAGATAAAAGTAAAATAAAAATTGGGTAGAATATTAAACTTTTGAAAGGAATATGTAAATTCATGAAAATAAAATAGATACTAAAATGCTTTTCACGTCTTTATAGTTGTAATGTGTCATTTTTAATATGATGTATATACCATGTGATCTTAGTCATAATATGGAATTCTTGACTAGGAGTGTTGGGAGATCACAATCCTGATATTAGCCGATATAAGAATGTCGTTTTCTTAATACTCCCTAAGCAATCAAGTATGTGAGACAGTAAATAAAAATAAACAACTCAACAATTAACGTTTTGTTTAATGTTTTAAAGTAATGTAATCGTATAATAAAAACAATCAAACCAAATTCGGAAATCAATCAAGAAAATTGATCATTTAATTTATCAAAATGGTAATAAAAATATGTAAGAATAAAAGGTTGAAACATAAGTTTCTTTGATCTCTCATCAACCCCTACAAGATTTTCCTTACCCCTTTACAACCTCTTACTAGTAACTAATATTACAATGGTTCCATCACCACCCGCCACCGCAGCCTGCCGCCGCCACGACAGCCTACTGCTGCCAACGGATTCTCGAAATTAGTCTAGAATTATACAATCAACTTTATGAAGAAGCCATCAATCATCAATGTGTCTTCTACCCCTCTTTATACAGAATTACAGATGCCACTCTTACTTTGGGCCTCAATAATAATCCATCATTTGTTTAAAGTGATGTTAGTATCATAGCTCAACTTTCATTTGACCTGCAGAAGGTTCAAACATAAGATAATTTGACTTTTTAACTCATAAGAAGTCAAACTTTAGAAAAAGTCAACTCACCAAAAAAGTCTTGTGGCTGATCCTGGCCTAATGCCATCTTTACAACACTTTGAAGGTCATTTTCCCATAATGTTGAAGCCTAAACAAAAAATAATTCTTGATAAACACATTGCAATATAGAATTTTGAAATATATTTAATTAATTCAGAATTTAATTTACCTCACTAAAACCATCAATGTGAGGTGGCTTATTGATCGAGTTGCGGTGCATTGCTGCCATCAAAGGGTTCATGGAAAACTGATCCTCGGGTCTATCGGGAACCATACTAATTGTTTGGGATTGGAATCCATAAGGGAATGATTGTACTGAGGTATCGAAAGGGTTCACATCGTTTGGCATAGAAACCTGAGGCCGAAACATCTGGAAATGTACACAAAAACTACACAAAATCACTACCCAATTCTAAACATATACACCCCTAGTCGTGTGTCCATACACTGGTACTCGAAAGCTCAAGTTACAGTGTGTTAGGACACAGGTTCAAACTGATTATTGTTCAAACTGATTAGTTGCAATAATCAGTTTTGAGCTTTTGATAATTAGTGATTATGATGATGATTTTTTGCTATGACGGGTCGAAATAATCAGATTGAAAGACGCAGGTAACAAGTTGACTGATTGTGTGATAACATGTTTCAAAACTAACATCCAAACATCCCCTTTGATTGGTCAAAGATTCAAGAACAATGGGTCATAAAAGCTTACATCTTTAGATAAAAGTGCTTCCATACTCGCATCCATCCTAGGATTAACAGTCGCTAATTTCATCGACAAGAACTGCATACGAAGAGAACCCGAAACAACTTTAGAACCATATTAACAAATTTCGATTTGTACTACAAGAATTTAATATTAGATCTTTCTTAATTACCTCAACTTGTCTCTGTAATGACTGTACATAGTTTATGATCTCATCAAGCATAACAGCTTTTCCTGTGACCTACAAAATGGAAAGTCAAAATCCCATCTCAAATTACAACCTCCAATACCCAATTTGCATAAATCTCAACTTCAAAATTTGAATAAAGATGATAAAAATTGTAACTTTATATTTACCTTATTACAACCAGGAACAAGATCTTGAAGAAACTTCATTCTCTCACTGATTTTCTCTCTTCTGACCTGAATTTGTCAAAAATAGAAATAAATGTGAGTTGGATTAGTGAATTCTGATTATTATTATTATAATTACTAAAAGTTTTCAATAATCTTGCTAATTTTAGAAAGTTTGGCTTACTCTTTCTGCAAGACTATGGCTATCAGTAGCTTGACCCCTTCTAGCTCTAACATGAATGTAATCTTTAGGTGGTTCTGTTGACTTTTCATTTGACTTTTTTTCTTCATTTGACTTGATTCTTTTTGCATCTGATTCCTCTTTTTCTACCTCTGCCACAACCTGCAAAACACAAGATTTCATTTTTCTTTAATCTTTAACAGTCTGTGAACAAAAACAAAAAGAATTTGCTGAATTGATGAATGATGAAATGGTGAAATGACTATACTAACCTTGTCATCTTTAGTATTGACAGTAGTAGTACTAGATTGTGCTTCTTTCCCCTTTCCGTTGAGAACCCCCTTTCTCTTTCTTCCATGAATATTAGTACTCTGTCCTTTCATTCCAATTTCAGCTTCAGATACTGATGATTCCTCATTGGAATCACCCAATTCCATTGACAACTTGCTCAATTTCTTGTTTTCTTCTGAAATTCTTATGAATTGTGATCCAACAGTCTTGAAAGATTGATTACTTGAGACCCTTGATAGCTTTCCTGATTCCATTACATGAGTGAATTCATTCTTCCCACCAAAAGATGAATATCTTGCAGGATCTTTAGGGAATTCGTGATTCCCATGAATATGATGATTTGTTATTGACATATTAACCTTTGGTGGTGAATTCAAAGGAGTGTTGTAGCAAGAATTGTGGGAGCTATTGTTGCCATTGATGTTAGATTGATATGAAATCTCACTGGAATTGCATATACTTCCTAATCTACCAATCAATTCTCTGAGAACATTACTCTCACCACCACCACCACTACCGCCACCGCCACAGGTGGTGGCAGCCGGTGATGACACAATTGAACTCAAAGCAGACTCAAAAAGATCCCTTTGGTCCACTGAATTAACACAATTGGTGTTATAAAAGCAATTGGGAAGTTGCTCTAAGCTGCAATTCACTTCACTATCTTGAATTCCCATTCCAAAGATGGAATTCCATGCTTGGGGGGTTCCAATTCCTCCATTGGTGAAAGCTTTCTGCTTTTCCATAATTGAGATGAACTACCAAATGGGGTTGCACTATCTTTGCAAATCTTTAATGGGTGTGTTGTTTCTTGAGGATTTGAGTAAGAAAGATTGAAACTTTAAGGGGAATTGGTGGTCTTTTCTTGTTCTTGAAATTCACTCTAAGTGTGTGAAAGATAAAGGGATAGTGTGTGTGTGTGTGTGTTTGTGAGAGAGAGAGAAGGGGGGCAGTTGTGAGTTGAAGATAGGTAGTAGTAATAATAATAGCATAAAAGCATAAAGAAAAGACAGGGGATAAAGGAAAGTGGAAGGAAGCAATGAAAGAATACATCAAAAAATAGGAGGAATGTTCATTTGACCTTCAGGGGGTTCTTAGATGTAACTTGTGTTACATGGACTTATTTTCAATGTTTTTGGAACCGCATTATGGACACACCTATTTGATGCGTGAAGCGTTTATACGTGTGATTCAGTTGACATTCTTGAAATGCTGTTATTTAAGGCGTTTAGTTATGACGACTGGTTGAGCCGATTAATCGAATAAGAGACTGGATAAAATGGCTAATCATGTCCTATTAAATCTCATTTACTGATTTAATTACTACTTCGGAGTTCATAAATTTTTGTTTCATGCTGTTAACAATGTATATCGACACCAAATAGAGAATATAGATTTATATTTTGTTTTAAATTAGTAGTATGCTAACTTTTAATTAATTATGATACAATCTTGTTTTTAAAATTGCTTTGATCAATGGACCGATAAGACATTCTGTTAAAAAGTTGCTTATTTCAAAATCATGATGTTACTATTTATTGAATTAAATAATTGTTGAATTACGCAATATATGATCAAAAATAAATATATAAACTTCAAGTCTTCAACTTTGTAATGTTTAAATAACTAGTTTTTCATCTAATTATTTAAACAAAGAAACTAGTTTTTCATCTAATTACCTTCATTAGAAGAATCATTTCACAAGGTCTAATATTGTTTTGAGATGTTAAAGATAAGTTTGCATAGAAGTGAAAACAATAGATAGTTTCTAACTATTTATTCTCTATAATAACAAAAATGATGATAATAGTAATGATAATAATAATATATTTAAGAGTAAAATATCATTTTCGTCCCTGACGTTTTGTTGAATTTGGCATTTCGATATAAAAACTTTTTTTTTGTCATTACAGTCACTGTATTTTACCAAATGTTACCATTTGCATCCACTCCACTGACTCCGTTAAGATCTTCGTTAAATATGAGGGTTATTTAGTCTTTTTCAACACTCTAATTATCCAATTAAAACAAAATAATCAATTAATATTTAATTAAAACTAAAAAACATATGAAGCGACTAATGAGACCGGACGCTTCGATTTAAAAGTTTCGATTAACTCTAACTCATGTTGTTCAATTGAGGTCTGCTGTGAGATTTCAATTGATCTTCATGTTTTGTTCGAAAGTGCACCAGTGTTCGATTGAGATCTACTGTTGTCACATTTTGTTTGATTGAGGTTTGTTGTTGTCATGTAACGTGACAATAGCATATCTCAATTAAACAAAGCATGACAACAGGAGACCTCAATCTCACAGTAGACCTCAATCGAATAAATGTACACATTAGAACAAAATATAAAGATTAATTGAAATATCAAAGCAGACCTAAATCGAACAACATGAGTTAAATTTAATCGAAGATTTTAAATCGAAGCGCCTGGTCTCACTAGTCGTTTCATATGTTTTTTAGTTTTAATTGAATATTAATTGATTAATTTATTTTAATTAGATAATTAAAGTGTTGAAAAAGATTAAAATGTCCTCATATTTAACGAAGATTTTAACGGAGTTAGTGGAGTGAATGAAAATGACAACATTTGATAAACTACAGTGACTGAAATGATAAAAAAAAAAATTTTAAATTGAAATGACAAATTAAACAAAACGTCAGAAACGAAAATAACATTTTACTTTATATTTAACAGCAACTTTAATAACAATAATAATAAAAGCTTTGAAGAATATTATGAAAATAATTATAGAGCAAGTAAAAGAATAGTTAAAAGTTGGTAAAGGAACTTAAGCTTCAACTGGCACATAAGTACATAACACTCTGTTACAGTACTGGCACTATTTGTCATAATGCATCTCAATCATTAACCCTCAATTTTAAAGGGTAAAGTGTCTGCTACTTGATAATCGCATAATTAAATATACAAAAAAGATTAATAGACTTTAAAATGTGAATTTAAAAAAATCTGGATCGAATAACATATCTAATCATTAATTACATGTTTAAGATATTATCTATAAGTAGAATAGAAAATATATGGATTAAAGTATTCTTCTTTAGTTATGATCATTGTCTAATAAAATTAATTTTTATAAGGTTATTTGATTTTAATATTTTCTAAAACTTCTTTACGCCCAGAAAACCTGCAAAAACGTATAATGTTTTAGAATTTAACATTTTTGCTTTCATGTATACTTTTTTTATCTGGTTTTCTCTTGTTAATATGAATATCATAAAATACCAATATTTTTATTTGATTTTCGCTGCAGCTTGTTGTTATGTGACCGCGCTTGATCATATTAAAAATTACACAGTTACAAAATTACGACACTAAAGTGATAATTAACAAATTAGTATATCAAATAAAAAAAGCTATTTTCTGTATTAATTTCGCAATAATAAAATAAAAAATCATATAAGTTTACATTTATGCATAAAGAATCACAGAATACACTAGAAGAGTTAAGGATCTATTGTTTTACAGATAATATAATAAAAATCATACAAGTTTACATTACATTACACAGAATAGGTTTTCAATACATGTAAGACAAATATATGTAATAGAACACGAGACAACATATTCAAGCTCCTACTAATAATATATATGTATTAATAATTTTATATGCGTGTAACCTTTCTATTTATTCTATGATTTAATGACTTAAGTAATAATTTGTCACATTACCATTTAAAAAACCATCGGTTCATATTTTGGAACAACATGTATACATTATATGATACAAGGAATATATTTGCCTTGATTTTAATATTTTTGTTTTATGTTGGAAGCGGTGTGGGTGAATTGTAATTTTATTGTTCTCTTGTTCTTTTCTTATTAAAATATGATAAAAATATTAGTGGAGATAGGAAAAGATCAAAAAGGATAAAAACAAATCAAAAGGGTTCAAAAACGATAGAGAAAAGGAATCTTGTTATATGAATAGTTATTATTCATTTTTTAATTTAGCGTAATTTATAATTATTTATTTCTATTTAAAAAATTACCGTCTCTTCCATTTTATTCATAATTGAAATTAGAGTGAGCGAATTTAACCGTTAACCGTAATTAAACAATAATCGGACCACAACCGAATCGAATTAACCGCTAATCAAAATTGATCGATGGTTATGATTAAACAATGATTGTCGTATATCCCTACTAATATAAAAAGACAACAAATTGTCGTTAATCCAGACCATCTAACGTAGATTGTGCTCTTGTATTCATCACCACAATCAAATATAAGCCATACATTCATGACCTGGGCATCTCTTTTCTTCGATCGCGGGGTACCTTAATTTGTTGACAGCCCAAGCCACCAACTCGTTGAGAGATATAAATTCCCAAAACAGTATGGTTAAATTTCAACTTAAAAAGACATAACTTAATAAATAAATTTAATTTCAAGTTTGCTTCCTAAGGTTTGACAAAAATAATAATTTTTCATCAAAATATTAAAAACATCAAATTACCACAAAAGTTTCATAAGTTGTTTCGATTTCAATTCAAAAGTTTCATTATATTGAATCAAGTTGAAACAACTAATAAAACATTTGGACTAAAATTGAAACAACTTAGAAACTTTTGAAACTAAATTGATGTTTTTAATCTTTTGAAAAAAAATAGTTGTTTTTTTGTCAAACCTTGGGAAGCAAAACCGAACTTAACTCTAAGAAATATCATATATAGTTAGCTTTCATACACTACTTTTGTGTCACGACGTTTATCAGTAGACACAAGTTCCTGTATGCTTTCTATAAGGTAAAAAGGTTTATCGCCAAAGGCGAACTCCTAGTTGCTTTTTTGAAGGTAAGAAGTTTCACTGTAAAAAACGAACTCACGTTTGCTTTGATTTAGGTAAGAAGGCTCATCGTCAAATACGAACTCTTGGTTACTTTGTTGCACGTAAGAAGGTTACCCTCATGACCGAACATAATCCTGAAACAACTGTATCGTAAGCTAACGAAAAATAAGTGATGAAATGTTTTTTGTCCAATTCAAATCTAACAGACTTGTCTCGTGATAAGATTGAACGCTATACTCTGTGATTGTTGTCTGGCATGACACGATAGAATAATCATTATAATATTCGTTTAAAAAAATAGTTATTGTCTCAAATCGACAACACTATCGAGTACGATTTAATTAAAAGTAACCGAACAAACATACTTGTGCGAATAGAATAAAGAAAGTTTGGTATGTACAATCAATGATCAGTTATTCGTCATATATGGTAACTTTTGTGAGAATTTTGCGTCGAATGAAAACATGTCCTTAAAATTGAATCTATTGTGGCGTATAATACTACGCTGCGTATAGGGTCTCACGTAAAACATGTATGTGTCGTATGGGTGGCAACTTTTCCTAATGTATATTACTATAGATGTCGTATATGCGTCACCGATATGACACATAATGTCATACGCCACAAATAGGCTGAGTGAATGACTGATGTGACGACTAACTTTCTGTCATTGAAAAACCTATACATGACAAATAGGCCTACATGCGACGTATAACGTGGCTTAAATGACTGATGTGATGACCAACAGACTGTCTTGAAAATAGAAATGTTATACGTCAAATATAACGTTATCCGTGACCTATAATAGGTGTCAACTTACCAACTTGGTGTCGTTTTTATATTAGAGCATTCACATCTCATTACCTTTTCTCTTTTTGTAACTCATAACCACTTTCAAAAATTAAAAAAAAATTATTAGGGTTGTACCGTGTTTTCAAATACGAGCATGAACAGTATCATTTACTCTAACTTTCACTAATAACCACTCACAATTATTATTTATAATATATAACACACATTCACATGAAAATAAAAAACCAGATATTAATGCTTTTAGGACCTGCTAATAATTGAAAAAAATCATATAGATCTAAAGGTGGCGTTAAGTCGTTAATCATTGAAGTATATCCTAAATAATGATCGACCCACCCCTTAAACAAATTGTTATTTTTATTGTTACTAATTTTTTATTAAGAGGACACGAGTTCCTATGCTTGTTCAAAATAAAATATGGATATGTATTTTAAAGTATTAAAATATAAAGTATAAATAAATTAATAACTCCTAAAAATATTGATATGAATATGATACCACATATTATGTTTTTACGGGACTTATTTTTAAACATTAGCTTAATAGCTTGCTTTTAATGATCTGTTTTCGTAATTATACTGGACTTTCTCAGTTTCCGCTTTTGCAACGGAAATTTCGTATATGTAAAAAATATAAAATATTGTTTTATTAATATCAAATACTAGCTTTAGTAAATTCGTGTATTACACGGGTTGAATAAGTATAATATTAAATATAATAAAATTTTACTTAATTATAAAACGATATTATAAGATAAAATATGATTTAAACTACGTATGAGGAAAAACTATAAGTAATAAAACAACTATATCAACTTTATAATTTTTTTGCAAAAAAAAAAAAAACATTTTGCTTAAAAAATTGTCATTTTTATAAATATCCTTATTATAACTCTCATTTTGAATTATTTTTTGTTATAAGAAATTTACTTTTTAAAAACACTAAATTTAAAATATTTCATATTTTTAAATAAGTTTGATGTTTTAGAAAAAAAACTTATTTTATAAAAATTTGTTTCTTTATAAATAACATCAATAAAAATATATCTTTCTTAATTTATTAGAAAACTATTTTTAATCTAAAAAAGACTTAAATGATATTATTGTAATTAAGAAAATTATTTAATAGGAGAGAGAAGTAAGAAAATTTTTGTGAGAATGAATGTGGTGTTATCACGTGTCCTCCATATTTATCCTTTTATTAGAGTAGAAGGATAGTAGAGGGTTATGTTGAGAACCATCTTTTCGTAAGAACTCTAATAACCAATATAAGTACACAATTAATATCACATGCAAATCATATTCTTTTTTCACTTTTTTTAAAACGTTCATAACTTTTTTTCATGAATTATTTTTTCCAAAAAATTACATCATAAAATTCAGTATTTTTTATCTTTCTAACGCGTATCATATTGATATACTTTTTTAAAATAATCATCCACCCACTATTTACACATGTGTAAATTAATCATCACACATATGTAAAACAAAGTAAGTAACAAACGAGTTTTTTTATATTTTTTTTATGAAAGAGAAAAACGAGGGAAACATTTTTATTTTTTTATGTTATTTTTGTTTTATAATTTTTCTATTATGTTTTTTATTTGCCATTTTTACATTGAAAACTAGTAACTCATATTGATTTTTAAAGTTCTAAAAAAAAAAAAAATTCTAATATAATCATAAAAACATAAAGCCACAAGTCATAATTACATTGTTATGGAGATAAGCATTGAATTTTAGTTGGTAAGAGATTTTTCTTTTTCGTGAAGTCACTATTAGTAACTAGACAAGCATTACAATATGTGTTGGTAAAATGCTTTTTTGTATTTGGTAGAAATTATTTCTCTCTAAGATGTTGAATGTCCGTTCAACCTGATGATTACGTATTATAATAACAGAAAGAACAACAGAACAACAGAGAATGAAATTGATATAAGGAAAGTTTAAAATACAAGATGTGTTTTTACAAGTAGTGTACGAAGTAATATCAACTCTTAGTTTCAGGAATAAACGGTTTAGGTTAAAGATAAAATAATCACGTATGAATAGAGGTCTGGAGTGGTAGATTTGAAAATAGTCTACAATTATTGACTTTCTTCAAATTCTCATAATTTTTTAAAACGCAAATAACTTTTTTATACAACATTATTATGTTAAAAAAGATTACACCATAAGATCGAGTATTATTTTCTTTAATTTGATCATAGTATTGCTATACATTTTATTGAAGAATCAACATTCTTTAAAAAAACATTAATGTGTTGTGCGTATAACATGCGTGATTATTAACTGCGTAATTATGAAAATAACTTCCATAATTATCATATAACTTGCGTAATTGTTATTTATAACTTGAGTAATTTTACTTGCGTGATTATGAATACAATTTGCGTAATTATCAATATAACTTATGTAATTATGCACCTTATATGTGTAATTGTGGCGTAGACGAAAATTATCATTCTCCCAAAACACACGTATTACGCCCTGGTGATTTCGTACGATTCGCATGTTTTTTGTACTTTGTATAGTAACATTTCCATAAAAAATATATTACGATGAATTGTATTATTTATCTCACAAACAAATATAATAAATATATCTATAAGTTTGAGTAACATTCAAAAAAATACTATCATATATGGTATGTTTAATAGTTATTTTTCTTACACTTAGACTTTACCACACCTAAACTACAACACAACTAATTTACATTAACCTGTGATAGACGGTGCTTGAAATCTTGAACCTTTAACCGAGCTTTATCAGTTTAACTCCAAATGAATTTATCATTGAACCCCAACTCCCAAACCGTATGGTGACTACACAAATTTTTCATACGAGTGTCAATATATATAGGTCTTCCAAAAACGGGTCGGGTTGAACGAATTTCACCTGAAGAAGCTTCTAATATAAACAAACAAATGATAATCCAAACAAACAATTTAACAAAAACAAACAATTTTTCTATAGTTTTTAGGTTTTCTTTAACAACAAAAATACTATAACTCGCGACCTATTAAGGAATTAGAAAGAAGAAAAAAACAAACTAAAAAGTTAAATATGGGTTTTGCAACAAATTCTCCATCTAATGTTACTTTTCCTATTTCTATTCACAAACCACAAATAGAAAAAATCTAGCATACATTCAAAGATGGTTTTCTTGTATAATTTTACGTACAATCGTTTCTGAAACACCAAATAACCCACCAGGAGCACATAATAATCGCCTCAACCATAATCTTGTTTTCCTTGGAAAATGTTATCGAGTGTAACCAAATGAACAAGTTACGAGGACACGATAGGGATGGAATAGACACATTTAGCCACTTTTCAATCAACATCCAAACCTTTGAAGCAATGATACATGTAGCAATAATGTAATCCACCGATTCAATATGATTCCTACGATAAGAACAAAATGAAAAATGCACGTCAATACCTCTATCAACAAGATTCAAACTTGTAGGTATTCTATCAATAACTAGAAATTAAACCCGCGCGATGAGGCGTGTTTGCTAACTTCGTTACGCGTATTACGGCGGTGACATTAACGTGGTCAAGTACATAAGAGAAACGTATGAAGTTGCGACGATTCAGTATATGTAAAAAAAAGTATTATGCCTAGCATGTTGCAACGTAAACAGGACCTAACATTGAAACGACAAAATCGCTCAAGGAAAAAAACAATTTAAAAAAGTAAAAGAAAAAACTATACACTTCGTTACCATTGTTGCGCATGTGACATTAATGTGATTAAATAAGGCGATTCGGTATAGGTGGGAAAGAGTATTACGTCGAGCACATTCCTAATATTGAGCAAAAAATTGCTCAAGAAAAAAAACAAATTAAAAACAACGTAAAAAACTTAAAAGGAAACTGTAATAAAAAAGAAATCAAAAAACTAAAAATGCTGTGAAGGAGGTTTGAACACGGGATGACTGAAAGAAGAGAAAGCTTTAACCACTCCCTCTACCTACCATCTTCGTTAGGCTCTTTTAAAACAGAGGATTAATATGGATCACAGTCGGTGGCTTTGTTTCCATATCAAACACATTTTTTCATCTTCAATGGAAAAGTGTACAATCTAATAAATCGAGTGCGAAAAGGAATATTTACAACCCACACATCATGCTAAAAAGTAGCATCATTTCCATTTCCCACTTGTTTTGTCATTGAAGTCAAAGGAACAATGACATCTTCGTCATTTTGTTACAAAATAGACTTACCAGACACGAACCAGAACAAGACATGAAGAAAAACAAGTTTTGGGTTGGGAAATACAACCCGTTCAAAAAACAGGCCGGGTTCAGGTTGACCCGCTTACAAAACAAGTCGGGTTCAAATTGACCTGTTAACCCTTTTTAATAATATAAGCTTTAACAAATTTAGTATAGGTCTTTTAGTTTTTTCATTACCATATAAATTTTTAGGTCTTTTTTTTCAGTTTAGAAATGTAATTTAAAACTTAAGTTTCGAATTTTACTTTAAAGTTTAAGAAAAAAATATGTTTATTACCAAATATGTATAATTTAAACTTGAAACAAAAATATTTGATGTCTCGTTATCTATGCAAATTTAAATTAGTAGTTCGATATTATATTACTGTTGATTATTTTGATCTTTCTAGAAAAATGGGGTATATGAGTCAGGTTTAAGTTACATGATTTTATATATGTTCAGGTCATGGTTGAAGCTTATGACCTAAATAAGCATATGGGTCAGGTTGGGGTTTGATATTCCGAACCGCCTACCCGTCGATCCGCTAACCCGACACGATTGACTCCCCTACTTAATAATATTAACCCACAATAATTGATTGTTTAAATTTAACCTTCATCTCCATTTTTTGTAAAAAAAGCTTTACTAAATCCATCCAAACTGCCAATACCCAAGCCCCCTTTATTCTTGTTTGTTATACCATGTTCCATTTAAAAGAATCAACCTGATGAGATCCTACACCAAAATCCACATAAACTTGATAAAAGCAAGTTTATTTTTAATCCAAAAGCTAAGAAGTAGTTAAGCACCATTGCAATACTTTGAATGATGGACAAAGACCACTCTCCAAATACAATGGCATCGTCCGCATAAAATAAGTGCGAGAGACCAGTGTTGTCTTTTTCGACTAAGGCTCCCTTCATAATACCTGCACCAATAATGTCATCAAACGTCATGTGCAAGCCCTCCAAAGCTAATATGAAGAAGAATGGAGATAAAGGATCTCCCCGCGAGCCTCGTTGGAGTTGGAATTCAAGCGTTGGGCTTCCATTAACTAATACGGAAGCCTTCGATGAATCCAAACACGCCTCATCCAACTAATTTATCGACCAACAAAACCTACAAACGACATAATACATTCCAGAAAATCACAATTAAGAGAGTCGTAGGTTTTTTCCAAGTAAATTTGAACAATAATAATTTCTTTTCTTTGATTAAAAGACCATTAAGAACAGAGGTGAAACTATGCCTTAGAGAACGGGGTAAAATAACCCTATTAATCGGGGTAAAATAACCCTATTAATCTTTAAGCCTGTAACATAATGTATAATGCCGAATTTTTATCCCATAGTTTTTCAGTTGGTGAACTCATACTGTATTTTTGTTAACAATTTAATAGATTTTAATGATGTCTATTCCTATCCGACCCAACTAGATCCATCGGACGATCCAAAAAATTTGATAAATTTGATATTTCGTTAAAATTCTAATCATCAAATGACCTATTTACAGCTTGATGCAATATAAGTTAAATTAAATTGACCTATTTACAACTTATCACAAGTCTCATTATATCATTACACCATTGATTGCACCGTTAATTGCAATTCACCTGCAATATGACAACTACTCATTCAACCGTTTAAATTATATGTGACTTATAACTTGGGTGTAAGAAATACAAATGGCGACTTCAGTGGATCAATATCTATGATAAAAACTGCATTACGAAGAGTAATGGAGCATGTTTCATGAGCTGATTCTCACTTCAAGTTCTTCATATACTATGATTATTATTACGGTTTACTATTTACTCTACAGAAATCACATTAAAACTGTAACTACTCTATTTACTGATGTATGCTAATCTTCTTAGCATCTTTATTCTGAAAGAAAGTTTTTGACAAGATCTACAGCTGTGAGCTTCAAACGAAAATCCTAGGAACGGGTTCGGGTGGGCAGGAAGGTTTGCATTCGATTTCTCGTAGAACGGTCTTGAGCCCGACCCCGGCTGCATTCGCTTTTGGGTGGATTCTGTGGGCTAGACCCTCCATGTATGCCCTGTTCTGCCTTTCCTTCTCGAATGAGACACCGTATCGAGACTCCATATCTGCAATCGATCAGTATAGCCATGCATGAGTTCGGGTTTAAGATACTGGTTCAACCAAAACACGAACCTAACATTGACATTCAGGTGTTTGGTTTAGTCTTATAGAGGTCCGTGATAACGAGTCGGATTCACATCAAACTAATAGGTTCCCAAGTTGACTCGTATATTTTTGTTTTTCAAGAAAATGTTAAAACATGTGTTCGTGTCGTAACATAAAAATGTTTTAGTCGTAATATAACTTGGTTGGATATTTTATATCAAAATTTGAAACTGAAATCACATTTGTAAACTTGTAGCTTGTAATAATTTACATGTTACGAGTTTACAAACATTGTGTTTTAGTTTTAAATTTTAACACTTCTCTAATGTTTTTAGGTCGCGTTAGAACATAAATCCGTGAACACGAACTGTTTATAACCGCTGGAGGGTTATTTGGTTATTTTTAAGTTAAAACGGGTCACGTTTATGCGAACGGTGAATACAATACTCATGGGTTATGCAAGTGTCTGATATGATTTTCATATTCTTGTTGTGTTCGGGTTTGTGGGTTTGTGTCATATTAACACACAAACCCGTGAATTAACACGACCTGCCCTTTTACTACCTCTGGAGGAATTCGATAACTACGAATATGATTGTAACATGTAGGTTCAACAATGGCAGAATGAAGAACAAATACCTTTAGCAAGGTTGGGGTACAACTGCCCATCTCGAGTTAGCGCCATCATAACCTGCGGTAACCCGAGGGGCAGCTCATCCCCTCTATCCACCTGCCAAAAATGAATCGTCTTCCCATACGTTTTCGCCACTTTCTCGAGATCTTTCCGCTCAACCGCCCCCGGTACACCGGGGAGGAAAAGCACACCGCTCTTCACCTCATACTCGTGGCTATGCCAAAGCGGTTTTTCGGTATCCGGCAACGTTAAAAACAACTCTTCCGTCACAATGTATTCCAACCCGATCAACCGCGCATCGGCATCGGGGCGATCGTAGATCAAACACTGCCTCACTTCATTGTTTAGATGGCCGCAGTAGTGGTGTGCTTCCACTTGTCGAGTCATGTCATCGGCATAAAAGTGAAATCTGATGACAATCAACAAGATCAATAGTGATTAGATTATTGTTACACGAGTAATCATATTTGTGAATCGATGGATTTTTTTTCCCTTTTTGCGTTTATGAAGGGTTTAGAATATTTGTGTTGTTTTTTAGTTTGCAAATGATTTTATATTTGTTTATGGAAATACTGTTATCGTTGTCTCAATCAACGGACTCTCGTCTAGAGTTTGACGGCCACTCAAACAGTCGGTATCAGAAAATTATCCAACCACCGATGTTTTTAGAACCGGATCGGACAACGGTCACCTTACTGGTAGAACCAGTTGGACCGGATTTGAAAACCGGGTGATGTCATGATTATATATGTGCATATTAGATATATAGTTATATATATAATTTCATATAAATATTTTATATATGTAGTTTATAGTCATGTATAAAAACTCAACAATAACTTTATGTAGAACACTCTGATTCATAGTTTGAATCACTCGTTAAATTCATTAAAATCCAAAAAACTAAAAAAAAATTTCAAAATACAATCCAACCCGGTTCCTGGTCCGGAACAAAACCAGTTCGAACCGATCGGTTCCTTGAAAAGAAAAGGAATCAATTTAGGATGGATCGTACTGGTCCAACCACGGCCGGTCGAATCTGAGTTTGAAAACAATAATAACCTCTACAAAACTATTTTCAGAATGGAAATCACCATACAACCTAAATACTCCATCAACTTGCATAATTTGTGAATCGATTAAATATAGAAATTTTCTAATAAATGGTGATGTTTTTGAGTGTTTAGTGGTTTTTAGTGGTAAAATGAATATTATTGTTGTTTTTAAAGAGTCTGCTGCCCGTACCAGTAGACTCTAAAAAATAAAACACCAAAAAATAAAACACCGAGTCTGTTCCCGCTCCCGGTGAGCGGGAGGTGCAAGGAGATTCTAAGCTTTGCTGGTACGGGTATCAGACTCCCTATAAACAAGGATAATATTATTATTTTAGCGCGATCGAATTTGTGAATTTTCAACTTACGCGCAGAGGTGTTGGTGGATCTGTTTCGTCGGGCCGAACGATTGGATGGCGGAAGCCGCGGTGTCGACGAGGGAGGTGCCGATTTTGGTCTTTTCTCCGGGAACCTCCGGGTGGACTGATGCGTGAACGGGGTCCATTTTCAATAAGATCGACGGTGATCTTCGGGGAGACTGATGGTGTGATGGTGATGGATTATTAGGTTTTAAAGCTCTCATTGGTTTTACAGGTGGCATTGAGGTTGGCATACGTGGCGAGTTTTGTGTGCCACGTGGTAAGGGACGTGTCTTGTGTTTCCTTAAATAGTTAACTGGTCAAATGAATGCATCATGTTACATGTATTGAGTTTTACTCTATAAGTAGAAAGTTATGTTAAGAAGGTGACACGTGGAAACCGGCTAACATGGACAAGTTGTTCGAATCTTACGGATATGGATGAGAAAAATGTTTTTAGAGTTAAACGGAACGGAGAAACGGATGTTAATTAATATTTAAGTTATAACGAGCAAGATTTCCAGCCGAGCGATGTGGCGGGTGAAATGGGCTGCTGGTGTGTTTCGAGTCTTGTGGAATAATGGGCCTTAGCCCATGTATGTTTTATTTGTGTTTGCATGGGCTTATGCCTGCAATTGGTTTCTCCTTTGTTGAGTCAGTCGTGTTTTCAATTAGTCATATTTAGTGTTGATGTTAGTGGTAGTAGTGGTAAACGTGTCCTTGTTTTTCTGCAAGTAGTTGGAGTTTATTCTATGCTATTTATAGCTTAGTTTTTATGAATGAAGTATTAGAAAATTGCAGCAAATAGCTTGTGATACCTTTTAAGTGGTATCAGAGCAAAATACCTGAGAGTGAGTGAGAAGATCGGCTATGATGGCAGAAGAAATAGTGCAGTTTCAAGGTCCCAGTATACCCAAATTCGATGGCGACTACGATCACCGGAGAATGGTAATGGAAAATCTCTTGCGATCAAAGGAGTACTGGAAGGTAGTCGACGAGGGGTATCCTGAAATCAAAGCCGGAGAGCAGGCTACGGCAACGCAGCAGAAGAATTTCGAGGAGAACAAGTTAAAGGACCTGAAAGCAAGAAACTATCTGTTCCAGTCAATTGACAAACAGATTTTGAAGACGATAACACAGAAGGAAACGGCAAAACAGATTTGGGATGCGATGAAGAACAAGTATTAAGGGAATGCAAGAGTTAAGAGAGCCCAATTGCAAAGATTAAGAAGAGATTTCGAAACACTTGAGATGAAAGATAGAGAAGGCGTGACAAACTATTTTGGGAGCGAAGTAAAGGTGGTCGAGAAGATACTTCGATCTTGTAGGAACCTCTGAAGTTAAGAGGCTGATGCAACCAAAAGATACCAAAATAACCAAGTCTTCCAACATACACTTCGGAACAAAGGTGAACTAGCTTCGGAATTTTTACACACTCAAGAAAATGCTAAGTGTAAAATCTTCTGAAGCCAAAGTTCAGAAGAAACTGCTGCGGAAGCTTTACACTTAACTCGGAAAATATTCTAAGTGTAAAGTCTTCCGAAGCCAAAGACTTCCGAAGGTAAAAGATGAAGTCTTCCGAAGCTCTCAAGACAAAGTCTTCCGAAGTTGTTTCAAGACAAGACTGATTTTCTTCTGAAGAGAGAGAAAAGATACATTTTCTATCAACTTTATCATAAAGCAACCTACTTTTCGCTGCATGCTCTGGTAGTTCACCTGCTATCACTAGTTGGTGAAACTTTCATACTTTATGATAAAGTAGATAAGGTCTTCGCCTGTAAGTTTCTGTTTTTGTTCCTTCTTGGCTTTTTGTAATAGGAAAGTCAGTGAGTTATGGCACGTCATAGTCACTAGTCAAAAGACAATCTGCCTTTTGACTTTAGGCTGATCTTGTTGCCTAGATTAGTCACTTTCAACTGTCTTTTTGCATATTGACGGTTGTAGGATATAGTATAAGTAGTCTCCGGTTCTTGTATTCAAACATACTTGTACAACACTTGTAATAGAACTAGAGAAGCAATATACAACTTCCTTGAAAATTTTATCTTGTGTTCTTGCTCTTGCTTTTACCTGTGTTTGTCTTGTATCTTCAGAAAAAGTTCACAGTTCCCTATTTGAATTGTTAAGTGATCTGAAGATCCTCCTAAGTGTGTTTACTAAGTGCAAGCTAAAGTACCCTTTAACGATCCTGCAATTAGTATCAGAGCATTCCAGGCTCTTGATTGTTAGATCTCTCCATCTTCAAATCCTCTTAGTTACACACATCACTTAACTCTTCAAATGGCAGCTATCTCCAAAGCTGATATGGAAACTGGAACTATGACAAAGTCCCCACTGATCACTCCTGAGGATTTTGACACTTGGTGTCAAAGAATGGAAGGCTTTATCAAGTCTCAAGATTCCAGGATGTGGGAGTCTGTTATCGATGGACCTCATGTACCATGCACCTCTTCAGCTGCTGCTGGTGGTGGCATGATACCAAAGGAGATGGCTAACTTTTCTGATGAAGACTGGAAAAGAATCGATGTTGATCAGAAAGCCATGACAACCCTCCAAACTGCTCTTCCAAACTCCATCTACAGAGGTTTCAAGAAGTGCAAGACCGCTAAACAGCTATGGGATGCATTGAAACTAATGTATGAGGGTTCAAATGAAGCCAAGGAGAACAAGAAGGATCTCCTGAAGCAGCAGTTTGAAAACTTCACCTTCAAGACAGGTGAGACCATGACTCAACAATACTTCAGGTATGTTGAGATTGTGGATACTCTGGCTGATATTGGGGTAACTATTGAGAACAAGGATTTTGTAAGGAAGTTCATGTCCTCTCTTCCCAGACAATGGACACACTACTGTGTAGTCATTAAGAGGACTGAAAACCTCAAAACCCTTACTCTCACTGAGTTGTATGGGATACTCAGTGGATACCAGATGGAGATGAACATGTAAAATTCATCTGGTAACTCCAACACTCACCAGAGTTCAGCCCTTCATGTAGTTGAAAGGGATAGCAGAGAACCACAGCATCATCTCATCTGCTATCCTAAAAACTCACAAAAGGGTCCTTTCATCACCTTCCCAGAGACACCCAGAGAGAGCTACATCCAAGGAAGTCCCTTCCAAGAGACAAGCTCTTCTCAAGCTTTTGTCTCTACTGATGAAAGTTCAGGCAACTTTCTTTTCACTCTTGAAGACCTGGACTGTATCCATCCAGATGATCTGGAGTACATGGAGATAGTCCAGCAAATGGCTCTTCTCACTCATAGAGCCCAGAAGTTCTACAAGAGGACTGGGAGAAGGTTTCCTAGCAATGCTACCAGTGGCAAGTTTGGGATGGACAAGAGCAAAGTCAAGTGTTACAACTGTAACCAGATGGGACACTTTTCTAGAGAATGCAAGGCACCTAAGTCAAATTATGGCCAAGCTTCATCCAGGCCAAACTACATTGAAGGAGGGCACCAGAATGAGAAGCCAAGATAGCAAGCTGCAGTTGCTGTTGAAGAAGGAGGCTTTGATTGGAGCTTTCAAGCTGAAGATGCATCTCCAAACCAAGCACTCATGGCTGATCATGATGAAGCCAAGGTACTTGAACATCTTTGCTCTCCTGAATGTATTGCTAAAGTAAATAGATACAGGTCCTACAACTTGGAAATGAGATCTGATATTGAGTCTTTAAATATTTTAAAAGCTGATTTTAAAAGAGCTGAAAATGACTATAAACTTAAGATAGAAGATCTAGAGAAAACAGTTTCAACTCTTAAACATAAGCAAACAAACTACATGACTCAAATTAAGGATCTCATTACCAAGTTGACTGAATTCCAGGCTGAGCTTGTGATCAGCAAAGCCAGGGCAGAAAAATGTGTTCTTGAAGAAAAAACCTTCAAGAACATGATATCCTCATCTCTGCATGCAAAAGTATGTTATTAGAATAAGCAGGGACTGGGATCTAGTGAGATAGCTCCTCCACACACTCTACTATCAGTCAGATCTCCTAGGTGTGGAACTGGTCAAGATGAGCTGCCATCCATAGACCCCAGTGATGAAGAGGATGAAGAGGAGAAGGGGAGGGATGACTCTGAGGTAAGTAAAAAGAGTCAATCCAAAAAGGGTCACCATGCTCCTAAGGAGGAAAAAGAAGCTGGTTTGAGCAAAACCAAGAGAAAGAACTTGATCAGAAGAGTAAAGAGAAGATCCAGAAAAGCTCAAGAGATCAAGACCACCTTTGATCCAAAACAGAAACAAGTATTTATCTCTGTAGGGTTCAAGGTGATGAAAGCTGAAGATCCTGTCAAGAATTCTAGTACCAAGAATTCCACTTCAGCTTCAACTCACTCCGGCAACAACAAGAAGACTGATCAGTTGTGTGTCACTACTGCACAGCCTGAACCATCTATTTCAAAGAGTAAGCTTCACCCTTAGAAGCCTGCTGCATCATCTAAAAAGGTGGAGAAAGAAAAGGAAAGTGTTCAAGCTCAGTCTTCTTTGGGAAAGAAGACTCTCAGAAGGAAAGAATTGGATTGTGTTATGTGTGGTAGTACTTCACATCTGGCTAAGGATTGTCAATACAATCCCAAGAGTACTATCCACATGATCAAGAAGAAAACTTCTGAGAAGAAGAAACAAACAGCTTCGGAAGGAAAATCTGTTTCCTTCGGAAGCTCCAAAATGAAGAAAAAGGCAAGTAGGAAATTGCCTTCGAAAGAAAAGTTGGTCTCGAAAGAAATGAATGCTTCCGATGTACTGAAGCTTGCTGCAGTGAAAGCAAGATCTTCCGAAGGATTCGTCTCCAAAGCTTCCGAAGCTACAAAAGCTTTCGAAGTATTGAAGGTCAAGCCTAATCTTCCAAAGGTGGTGTGGAAGATTAAGGAAGACCTTGAGACTGAAAGCTCCTCTTCAGTAACAGCAAATGATCCTCAAAGCCTAAACATAAGATCACTTACTGTTTTATTGCCTTCATCTGAATTTTATAAGCCCAAGACCAATAAGGCTTGGGTTTTCAAATGTAACTAAATCATCTCTTTTGTGCATGGACAGCCAAAGGCAGAGAGAAATGTGTGGATCATTGATAGTGGCTGCTCCAGGCACATGTCAGGCAATGAGTCCCTACTTCAAAACTTTGAAAGAATTGATGGAGGACCAGTTGCTTTTGGAGGAGATGCAGGAGGTTACATCACTGGCAGGGGCATGGTCTCAAATGGTAAGCTCAGCATTGAGAACGTAAACTTTGTCAAGGAGCTTGGATACAATCTTTTGAGTGTGTCCTAATTTTGTGACCAAAAACATCACATGCTCTTTACTGAGCATGAGTGCATTGTTCTCAAGCCTGGGGTTGACATTCCTCAAGATCATTTTCTGCTCAGAGCCCCCAGGAAAGGGAACATGTACAAGATGGCTTGCAGGAAACATCTCCCTCTGGAGAGATTTCTTGCTTTCTGTCTAAAGCAAATAGTGATGAGTCTTTCCTTTGGCATAAAAGAATGTGCCATGTAAACTTTAAGAACATGAATAAACTAATTAAGAATGATTTGGTAACTGGAATGCCAAAGAAAGAGTTTACAAGTGATGACCACTGTGTTGCATGCCTGAAGGGAAAGCAACACAAAGTGTCTCACAAGCCAAAGGAAATGAACTCTATCACTACTACCCTACACTTGTTACATATGGATCTGTTTGGCCCCACCAGTGTAATGAGTTTAGGAAGGACCTCATACTGTTTGGTGATCACATATGATTTCACAAGATTCACTTGGGTGTTTTTTCTTAGAACTAAGGATGAAACTCCTGAAGTCTTAAAGAATTTCATTCTGAAAATTAAGAATCAATCTGATCACAAGGTCAAAATCATAAGATGTGATCAAGGAACCGAATTCAAAAACCAAATCCTTGATACATTTTGTGATGAAAAGGGTATTTCAAGACAATACAGTGCTCCCAGGACTCCTCAGCAAAATGGTGTTGCTGAGAGGAGAAACAGGACACTTATTGAAGCTGCAACAACTATGTTGTCTGACTCTAAACTGCCCATCACCTTCTAGGCAGAGGCTGTCAACACAGCCTGCTATGTACAGAATAGAGTTTTGGTAGTTAAGACACATGGAAAGACTCCTTATGAACTGTGGCACAAAAGGAGACCATTCATTGGTTTCCTCAGAACATTTGGATGTCCTTGCACCATCTTGAATACCAAAGATCAAATAGCCAAGTTTGCTGAGAAATCAGATGATGGAACTTTGTTGGGTACTCTTCTCAAGCTAAGGCTTATAGAGTATACAATCTCAGAACTAGGATCATTAAAGAGTCAGCCAATGTGACTTTCAATGAACACACACCTTGTGTGAAAGGTTCTGGTCCGGATTGGCTGTTTGATCTTGACTTAGTTACTAACTATTTTAACAAATCTTGTGAGAATGTTTCAGGATCTACAGATAACAGGTCAACAGAAGATCCTGATCTAAGATTTGAGCTGAGAAGACCAAACAAGAAGACTACTTTAGCTCCAGTGGTAACTAACCCTGCAATTGAAGCTCCCATCAGCACTAGCATGACAAATACTGTGATTCAAATGAATTGCCTTCAAATTCCACCTCAGAGGCTCAGAATTCAGGAGAAGGAACTTCAAATGCAGGAGGAGGAACTGGAGGTGGTGACAGTGATCAAGAATTTCTTGATGTTGATAACCACTCCATTGAAGACAACATGATTGATGTCACACATTCATTGGATCAAGTTTCTCTTGATAAGTGTGCTGATGTGGTGGGAGACACCTTATTGCCAGATTAGAATTTCTCAAATTTAGATCTGTCTAACCAACTTGCTGTGATCCCTCAACTTCGGATCCACAAGTCACATCCAACCACAAACATCATTGGAAATGTTGACTTAGGGGTAAGAACAAGAAGACAAGCTCATGACAGCCATGTTTGTCTACATTCTTGTTTCTTATCCCAGATAGAGCCAAAGAAGGTTGATGAGGCTTTAAAGGATGGAAGCTGGGTTGAAGCTATGCAAGATGAGCTGCTTCAAATCAAAAGATAGAAGGTTTGGAACTTATGCCCTCTTCCTCAAGGGAAGAGTGTCATAGGAACCAAATGGGTATTCAGGAACAAGAAAGATGATAGAGGGATTATCATTAAGAACAAGGCTAGACTGATTGTCCAAGGATACACTCAAGAAGAAGGGATTGATTACACTAATGTCTTTGCTCCAGTTGCAAGACTTGAAGCTGTAAGAATATTTCTGGCTTATGCTGCATCCAAGGATTTCAAGGTCTACCAGCTTGATGTGAAGTGTGCCTTTCTCTATGGGGTGATTGATGAAGAAGTTTATATTAAACAACCACCTGGCTTTGCAGACCCAGATCATCCTGATTATGTCTGCAAGCTTGATAAAGCCCTTTATGGACTGCATCAAGCTCCAAGAAAGTGGTATGAGACACTATCAACATATCTCTGTCAACATGGATACAAAAGAGGTACTATTGATGGGACTCTCTTCATCAAAGAAACAGGAAATGACACATTGCTAGTTCAGATATATGTGGATGACATCATCTTTGGTTCAACTAATCCAAAGCTCTGCAAAGACTTTGAGATGCTGATGAAGAATAGATTTGAAATGAGTGCCATGGGGGAACTCAATTTCTTTCTAGGAATTCAAGTGAAGCAGGTTGAAGATGGCATCTTCATCAGTCAGTCAAAGTATGTACAGGACATACTTACAAGATTCAAGATGACTGACTATAAGGTTGCAAAGACACCCATAGCCAGAAACCACTCCCTTGGTCCTGATCTTGAGGGGGAGTGTGTTGATGAACATCTCTACAGGGCTATGATTGGGTCACTTATGTATCTTACTGCTAGCAGGCCTGATATCATGTTTGCCACATGCATATGTGCAAGATATCAAGCCAACCCAAGATGTCACACCTAATCACTGTCAAAAGGATCCTTAGATATCTCAAAGGTGCTCCAAATCTAGGCCTTTGGTATCCAAAGAATTCAGACTTCAATCTGTATGCTATACAGATAGTGATTATGGTGGCTGCAACATGACTGCAAAGTCCACATCTGGGGGGTGTCAGTTCCTGGGTGGAAGGATAGTCTCTTGGCAATGCAAGAAGCAATCCTGTGTGTCTGCATCAACTGCTGAAGCTGAATACATTGCTGCTGCCAGCTGCTGTGCTCAAGTGCTTTGGATTCAGAATCAGATGCTAGACTATGGGTTCAATTTCAAAGAGACCCCATCCACATAGACAACAATAGTGTCATCTCTATTACAGAGAATCCGTTGCAGCACTCAAGGACCAAACACATTAACATCAGGTATCATCTGATTAGGGATAATTTTGAAAAGGGATTGATAAAACTAATCAAAGTTAACACAAATGAACAATATGCTGATCTGTTCATAAAAGCTTTTGATGAACAGAGATTTAAATATCTTGTATCAGCTATTGGGATGATTAACTTTGAATAGATTTTTTCTTAATAACTTAATCAATATTATTTCTTAAAACTGTGTGTCCTAGGTTGTCTATTAGATCACTTCATAAGCCCAGTTCTCTTTGGAAGAAAAACGAACTTTTAAAATGATATCTCTTAGAATGATGAAAATTTACATTCGGAAGAAGCAAAAGTTTCCCTCGAAAGAAATTTATGTCTAAATCGTTTAAACTGCTTATCTGAGATTTACCTTCGGAAGAAATTCTTGAAGTATCTTCCGAAGCATAAATTTTGGTATAAATACTTAAATGCATTTTAGGAATAAATTTCTTCCAAAAGCAATTTAGTCTAGGAAGACTCACTTATTTCTTCCGAAGCCAAAATTTTCAAAACTCTTTGACATATCTTCCGAAGCAAAATTTCTTTCGGAAGCTTTGATTGCAAAGCTTCCGAAACCAAAATTGCCTTCGGAAGCTTTTACTACTTCCAAGAAAACTAACTTTTTGGGCGCCTTTTTCAGAAGTAGGACCCACTTGCGGATTTTAAAGTTTATATTTTTGTCATAACTTTGTCTCAAATCCAGAGTATATCTTTCCAAATGGTTCTATTTCATCTCACTTCTCTCATTGTTCCTTAACCTAAAATTACCCCCAAATTTCATCTTCTTCTTCTTTCCCTCACTACAAAGCTTCTTCAAATGGCCAATCTTGATCGTTGTAACGACCCTGATTTCACCATGCACCTACACAGGCAACACAATCAAGTTGGTCTGTTAAACTCTGAGAAGGATCCAAGCTTCTCAGACGTATGTAGGTATCTTTCTTTGTCTTACTACTTCACCTCCCTTACAATCGATCCTCCTCTTTATGAGGATCGGTTGCTTGAGTTCTGGTGGACCTGTCAAGAGGTCACCATGGACGGGGAGAAGGCACTGTCTGCCACAGTGCAGGGGAGGATGGTTTTCATCACTCCAGCCATTATAAACACCCATTTGTAGCTGGATGATGAAGCAGGTGAGCTGTCCTTTCCAAAAGCTATAGTCAACCAATCCTTTGCGCAGATGGGCTACGAAGGTGACTTTTCGGTCAAGACCTTCAGGAAGGGGAAGGTCTCATTCCAATGGAAATACCTCCTCCATGTCATCATCCACAGCTTATCCAACAAACATGGAGGATGGGACCAGATTCCAGAAGACCTCTCCTTCATTGTCCATGGGATGGTTCAAGGGGTCAAATTCAGGTACTCTCAGTTTGTTTTTACAAATTTACTAGCGAATTTGGATTCCTTAGAATATTACATGTTCCCCCGGTATGTTTAACACATTCTTAACTGTGAATTGGGACCACAGTTGAGGGGAACAAGTAATATTCTTAAACTTGAACACATGAGGCCCGGCATTTTCAAGATATTAAAAAATCCAACTGTTGGTTTCTTAGGGGTAGAAACAACCCTTGTCTCAAAAATGTTTGAGCTCATTGCTCAGGGTGACATCCTAGCTGCACCATCTAGTGATGAGCCAACACCCTCCACCTCTCAACCACCATCAAGGCCAACAATTACCCTCACCTACACTAGAAAATCCAAACGAACCCCTGCACTTACTATTGAGTATGTGCAGGCCCCCATATCACAACCCATACAGGAGGAAGTGGAATCTCGAGCTCCCACTTCCCCTTAGGAGCAGACCACTCCCATCTTTCAGACAATCAGTGCTGAGGTTCCTCAAGCTCAGCCTGATGAGCTCATAACTCCATAAACAGCCTTAAGCCATCACTCTGAGTCTCAACACTCTAGTGATCAACCTTCAGGGGAAAGCAACCATCCCCAACCTCTTGATCTCAACCGCCCCATACCCAGACTTGACTTCTACACTGATGAAGATTTGGGATTCAGTGAGTACCATGAATCTCTCCTCTCTACCCACACTCAAGGAGAGATGAGTGCTCATGCTTCTCCCATTTCTAGCCCACATCAGACACCCCAAACTGAGGTGGATCTTCCTGTGATTGTCCAGGAGACCCTTGTGGAAGAGGCTCTCACTGTTGCCAGTGATTAAATCTTAAGACCTCAACCACGGAAACCCAGCCTCTTGACATTATCACTGGGCAGGGGAAATCCAGCAGCCAAGAACCCCATGCTGGTGGTGAAGGAGCAGACCTTGGTTCACCTCCTTCATCCCCCAATGATTCTTCAACTGAAGATGAGGGGAGTCTGAAACTCAGGGTGCACCAACTCGAAGACATCTGCACCCAACTGGTTTCAAAGATAGCTCACCTTGAATCACAGGTGACTATCTTCAAAGGAGGGTCCATGACCAGCAACTTGAGATCACCGATCTCAAGGGCCAGTTAGCTGAGAGACCCATAGGACAAACTCATCCAGGTCCACAAGAACCTGTGGATGTTATGGATCACTTCCCCAGCTCACCTATGCATGAGGGTGATGCTATAAAAAGGGGGAGGAAGTTCTGACAGCCACAAACCTGGGAGTTCTTCCTCAAGTATGGACATACAGGACTCACCATCCTATCTTGCAGTTGTCCATGCTCAGCAACCTCCTCTAGACAGTGATCTGGAACTGCTCATTCAACAACTGTTTGAGGAGGGAGTACCAAGAGCAATGTCTGCCCCATCTGAGAACCCAATCTGGGGTTGGGGGTATGACAGTGATAGGAAAGCTCTTGTGATCTCTAGAGCTCAGGGTCAACAAGAAATTCTCAACATCTCCACCCTGAGTTTCTATGAGAGTATAAACTTGGTAGATCTGGCACTTGTCAACCCAAGCAATAACAGACAAGCTGTCAGATTAACCAATCAAATTCAAGACTGGGTGCTGGAAGAATTGAAAAGGAGAACCGCATCATATAGATAGAGGCTAGAAGTTGAAGCCTTCGGTCAACTGGATGTTGAGGTAGACCCTAAGATTAGCTTCAAAGGGAATGCCTTGACTGAAGGCCCAGAGGCTGAGACTGTGAACCTTGAGACAAGATCTCATCCAGCATCCCATACCCTCAGTGAGGCACCAGCTGGTGATGGTGCTTCATAACCTCTCTCTGGCCAGAGCTTGACTGCTGAATCAAGCAATAAAGGCCAAAGCTCTCCTCAGGATGAGTCATCAAGATATGCAATTGATAAAGGCAAAAGGAAGATGACTCCTGAAGAGATTGAAGAAGAAAAGAGAGAGAGGAAGAGGGAGGCTGAGGGGAGAGAGTTCAAGTGGTTCCCCAGGATTCATGCAAGCTACAATTCTGACTGCCCCTGTACCAAACACTCAAGAAGATGAATTAAGGGCAGCCAGGCTCAACTATCTGGGGACCAGAAACTACAACATAGATGAACTCATCTCTCTCCCCTTAGAGGAGTTAAATGAACTGGTTGACATTGAATTGTCAAAGGAGAGGAAGGAAGCAGAGGATGCAGCCTTGACCCTCAAACACAAGGAAGAAATGAGGAGAAAAAGGCTTTACAAGAACATTCCTGTCCTTTCCCCAGTTCAAGAAAGTTCTGAGTTAGAGACTGTGGCTGCTGAACAACCTCAGGTAGTTGATGAAGAAAAAAGATTAAAAATGATCAACTACCTGAGTGCCATAGGTCTCTATCAGGCACCTGCACTCCTTCCCTTGCCTTATGATTATGTATTATTTGAATACAATAAGCAGCTGGAAGAACAAGCCAAGAAAGAAAAGCAAGCTGCTAGGAAGAGGCAAAGGGAAGAAGCTGCAAAATCAAGAGTCATCATCCAGAAAAGTTAGAAAAAGTCTGCAGATAGGCAGAGGATGATGAGCTTCTTGAAGCTGTATGGGTTCTCCGGAAGGAGGCTTGGTCCCATGTCTCTATCTACAATGGATGAGCACATAAGGGTAATCAAGTAGAAGATAAAAAGGGAGAGCTTGTGGACCTTCATTCATCATCAAGTCAAGCTCAACCTGAAGTTGAGGTAAAGGTGGAACCTACAGAGACAATACCACCTGCACCTGAAGCTGCACAGCAGCCAACTTCATCTTCTAACCCACAACAGGGTTCTCCTCCCTCTCCTTCTGAAACTGGGAGAGAGGAGATCCCAACTAAGTGGGAATCCACTGAAGAACCTGGTATTGAAGACCAACCCTCTCAGATAAAATCATCAGGGAGGAAAAAGAGGATGGCCAAAAGAAGATCATCTTCAAAGAAGAAAAGAAGAAAGGCATCCTCCTCCCAACCTCAAGATGAGTCAGAACATCCTGAGGAAATGCATGAAGAGGACTCTCAACCAACTCCTATCATAGTAGAGCCTCTCTCTGTTGGAAGACAAGTTCCGTCCTGGACATTTGCTGAAGATCCAGACAGATGGTATGTCACTAGAGATCAGGGAGAACAACATGTCTACTTCATAAGTGACATGCTTGAACTCCCTCTGCATGATCTCTATGACATGAGAAGGTACTTCATGAGTCTGAAGAATCCAGGTCTACTAATGAAGAAAGGAATTCTGAAAATCTTCATGTGGACTATCCCAGTCTGAAGAACCTCTCTGTTTTGGTAGCATCAGCCTAGGAGGAGTTTGTAGGAACCTCTTAAGTTAAGAGGCTGATGCAACCAAAAGATACCAAAACAACCAAGTCTTCCAACATGCACTTCGGAACAAAGGTGAACTAGCTTCGAAAGTTTTACACACTCAAGAAAATGCTAAGTGTAAAATTTTCCGAAGCCAAAGTTCAAAAGAAACTGCTGCGGAAGCTTTACACTTAACTTGGAAAATATTCTAAGTGTAAAGTCTTCCGAAGCAAAAGACTCAACTCTTCCAAAGGTAAAAGATGAATTCTTCCAAAGCTCTCAAGACAAAGTCTTCCGAAGCCGTTTAAAGACAAGACTGATTTTCTTCCGAAGAGAGAAAATATACCTTTTATCAACTTTATCATAAATCAACCTACTTTCCGCTGCATGCTCTGGTAGTTCTCCTGCTATCACTAGTTGGTGAAACTTCCATACTTTATGATAAAGTAGATAAGGTTTTCGCCTGCAAGTTTCTGTTTTTGTTCCTTCTTGGTTTTTTGTAATAGGAAAGTCAATGAGCTATGGCACGTCATAGTCACTAGTCCAAAGGCAATCTGCCTTTTGACTTTAGGCTGATCTTGTTGTCTAGATTAGTCACTTCCAACTATCTTTTTGCATATTGACGGTTGTAGGATGTAGTATAAGTAGTCTCCGGTTCTTGTATTCAAACATACTTGCACAACACTTGTAATAGAACTAGAGAAGCAATATACAACTTCCTTGAAAATTATTGTGTTCTTGCTCTTGCTTTTACCTGTGTTTGTCTTGTATCTTTAGAAAAAGTTCACAGTTCCCTATTTGAATTATTAAGTAATCTGAAGATCCTCCTAAGTGTGTTTACTAAGTGCAAGCTAAAGTACCCTTTAACGGTCCTTCAGATCTTTATCTGAAAGTTTCAACTATGTAGTATGTTTGATTGAGGAATCCAAAGACATTAACAAACTTACAGTAGATGAACTTTAAAGCTCACTATAGGTCCATGAACAGAAGTTAAACAGGAAGCCTAGTGTAGATCAAGTTTTGAAGACTGAACTTGAATCCACAAATAGAGGAAGAGGACGTGGTCGAAGTTCACCCATTAGAGGCGGGGGAAGAGGACGAGGTCGAGTTAGAACCGAATTTGACAAATCAGCTCTCGAATGCTATAGATGCCATCAACTGGGTCATTTTTCCTATGAATGTACCTGTGGAGAGGAGCCCGGGAACTATGCTGAATTTAACGAAGGAGAAGACCTACTCCTCATGACTCATGCAACGGTGAAGAACTACACTAAAACTGGAATATGGTTCTTGGATTCAGCATGTTCTAACCATATGACAGGTACCAAAGAATGGTTTATAAACTTGGATGAGAGCTTTAAACACACGGTGAAATTGGGGAATGATTTGAGGTTAAATGTGAAAGGAATGGGAGATGTTCGTTTGGAGGTTGAAGGCATAACTCAAATCATAACACGTGTGTACTTTGTTCCCGAACTCACATTAAATCTGATAAGTCTTGGTCAATTGCAAGAAAAGGATCTGACGGTGGTTATCAGGCAAGGTGTGTGCAAAATCCATCATCCTCAACGAGGGATCATTGTGACTTCAGTCATCATAAGGAATCGTATGTTTCTGGTGCAAGCCAAAATGAAACCAGAAACTCAGAAGTGTCTCAAAGTAGATAAAGGTGAAAACAATCAGATCTGGCATAGAAGACTTGGACATGTGAACAACAAGTCTATCCGAACTATGGTGTTTAAACAAATGGTGAAAGGATTGCCACATGAAGCTGAATCAAGAAAAGTGTGTGAGGTGTGCAACTTGGGAAAACAGAAACGAGAAAACATTCCAAATAAGAGCACGTGGAGGGCCTCTAGCAAACTCCAACTGATTCACATTGATCTATGCGGGCCAATTGATCCCGAGTCCCCAAGCGAGAAAATGTATGTTATGGTCTTAATAGACGATTATTCTAGGAAGGGATGGGTATACTTTCTATAAAAGAAAAGTGAAGCTTTTGAAACTTTTAAACGATTCAAAACTAAAGTAGAGGATGAAACGAGGTTAACAATCAAAGGCTTGAGAAGTGATCGAGGGGGAGAGTTCACCTCAAGTGACTTTAATGAATTCTGTGATAGTTTCGGGATCAAAAGGCAACTTACCACTACATAAACCCCACAACAAAACGGGGTTGCAGAGCGTCAAAACCACACGTTAATGAACATGGTCAGTTGCCTATTGATCGAGAAAAAGATACCCAAATGGTTCTGGACCAAAGTTGTGAACTGGGCATGCCATATCATTAATAGATGTGCTACCACCTCCTTGGAAGATAAGGTACCGGAAGAAATGTGGTCAGGTCAAAAACCGAATGTAGACCACTTCAAGATATTTGGGTGTATTGGATATGTACTAATACCTTCTCAACTGAGAATTAAACTAGAAAACAAAAGTCATAAATGTGTTTTCTTGGGTATTAGTACAGAATCCAAAGCTTACAGGATGTATGATCTAATTCAACAAAGGGTGGTGATCAGTAAAGATGTGGTGTTTGAAGAAAGTGAAGGCTGGAGTTGGGATAAAAGTATGTTGGGTAGCAGTGAGTTATCTATTCCTGATGAGCAATATTCAAGTGAAAATGAAAATGAAGACGGTCCCATTGATGTAACACAAGAGGATACTTCCAATGTAAATGAGGTGACCCCATCAGAAACCAATACTACTAACCCACAAATAACATCATTACCCAATGGTACAAGCATTGCAAATGATAGTACAACAGGAGAGAGAGTCAATGAAAATTCTCTCAACATTCCAAATACAACATGCAGACCAACAAGAGAAATGAATTATCAAACGGAGGTTGAGGAATCATCCAGGAGAGAGAAAAGAACAAGATCCACTCCTGGATGGCTAAACGAATATGAAAGTGGTGAAGGTCTTTCAGAAGAAGAAGCTGACTTCACGTTGTATAGTGCAACAAATGATCCAACGAGTTTTGATGAAGCTGCAAAAGAATCAAAGTGGGTTAAAGCTATGGAAAGTGAGATGAAATCCATTTTGCAGAACAATACATGGGAGCTGGTTGAAGTGCCAAGTGGAGTAAAGCCAATTGGAGTGAAGTGGTTATTCAAAACAAAGTTGAATGAGAAGGGAGAAGTTGACAAGTATAAAGCACGTTTAGTAGTAAAGGGATATGCTCAGAAAAAAGGGGTGGATTATGATGAAATTTATGCACCGGTTGTCCGGTGGGATATGGTTCAAAGTATATTGGCAATGGCGGCTCAAAAGGGGTGGATTATCTATCAACTCGACGTAAAGTGTGCTTACTTAAACGGTGAACTTAAAGAAACGGTATATGTCGAACACCCACTAGGGTTCGTTAAAAGGGGTGAAGAACACAAAGTGTGCAGATTGAAAAGAGCTCTCTACGGCCTGAAACAACTCCAAGAGCGTGGTTTAAACGGATTGAAAGTTACTTCTTAAGGGAAGGGTTCTCGAAGAGTCAGTATGATCACACCCTTTTTATCAAAGAAAGCTCGAACGGAATGGTGATTGTAAGTTTATACGTAGATGAACTGATCTACACTGGTAATGATAAAGGTATGTGTGAGAGCTTCAAAGTTTCCATGATGCAATAGTTCGAGATGATAGACTTAGGAAGGATGAGATATATTTTGGGGGTAGAAGTTGATCAAAGCACTATGGGTATAAGCATGAGTCAACCAAAATATGCAAAGGAAGTACCGGAAAGATTTAATATGTGGGATGCAAATGGAGTCAAGAATCCAATAGTACCGGGTACTGTTGTAACTAAGGCTGGAGTGGGCAGTAAAGTGGACGAAACTAGCTACAAAAGCCTAGTGGGCAGCCTTATGTATTTGACTGTAACAAGGCCTGATTTGATGTATGTTGTTTGCTTTATTTCGCGGTTCATGTCTTATCCCCGTGAAGAACACATGTTATTGGGAAAAAAAAATCCTAAGGTATGTAAAGGAGACGTATGGGTATGGGTTATTTTATGAAAGAAATGTTGGCACTGAATTAAAGGTATTCACGGATAGTGATTATGCTAGAGATATCTAAGACAGAAAGTGCACATCTGGGTTTGCGTGTATTTTGAGTAATGCAGCAATATGTTGGAGCTCCAGAAAACAAGAAATAGTCACACTTTCTTCTATAGAAGCAGAATACGTGGCGGCTACAGCATGTGCTTGTCACTGTGTATGGTTGAAGGGGTTGCCGGAAGAAATAAGTAGTGAACAAATGGGAATGGTGGATATTTATTGTGATAATAGTTCCACTATTAAACTTTCATATAATCTAGTTTTACATAGGCACACTAAGCATATCGACGTTCGATTCCACTACTTAAGAAACTTGGTCAATAATGGAAAGATTCAACTATTGTTTTGTCCTACAAAGGAACAGGTTGCAGATGTAATGACAAAGCCGGTGAAACTCGATGTATTTGAAAAGATGAGAAGAATGCTAGGTGTTCGTGATCTATAAGGATAAACTTATGGGTGAACCCAACTTCAATTTACGGGAAGGATTGATATGGGCTGTCGATGTGTTTCGAGTCTTGTGGAATAATGGGCATTAGCCCATATATGTTTTATTTGTGTCTGCATGGGCTTATGCATGCAATTGGTTTCTAGTTTGCTGAGTCAGTCGTGTTTTGAATTAGTCATGTTTAGTGTTGATGTTAGTGGTAGTAGTGGTAAACGTGTCCTTGTTTTTCTGCAAGTAGTTGGAGTCTGCTCTATGCTATTTATAGCTTAGTTTTTATGAATGAAGTATTAGAAAATTATAGCAAATAGCTTGTGATACCTTTCAGCGGGGTGTAGAACTAAAACCCGACGTTATGAAAGGTGGTATTAAAACCAACATATTACGATGTGATAGTACGATTAAAAAAAACATGTAAAGTTGCAGCAAATAGATTGTGTAAACTTAAGCGTAAATAGAAAACACAATTATGCTCTGTACCGTACGATATAATAAATTTCAAAATATAATTTCAGGTAAATACGTTATGTAAATTGATAGGAAAATTATAAGAAAAGTCAAGAGAAAAAAAATACAAGAAAAAGACAAAAAATATAGTACCGCCAACTAAAAACCAAGTATAAACCAACTCCGCAAGGCACATATCTATATTCAGTAAACGAATAATTATATTCTTATCAGCCGACTCGTTACCAAACAAAATTTACGTTGAAATGCAGACAAACTAGAATTTATACCGTTCAATCGGAACATATTATATTTGATCTGACTCTTGTCAAACAAAATTTGCGTCGGACCGTAGACCATCTCAAGGCGTACATAAAAAGTAAGCACTAAAACATATAATATTTGACCCAGTTTGTTTTCGAACTAAATTTATATTAAACGTAGAGCAATTAAATTTAACTGAAATGTAAAAAAAATTAATCAAGCAACAAATTAGTATATGTGATTTTTGTTACATTTTTCACGTTTCGCTATAATCAAATTATTATTATTAGTTGATACGAGTGTGTTGGAATACTGTTTTAAGTGTCTAAACGTTAAATATTACGTATGATCATTCATTTATATGCATGTGATTAAGTTGAATAGATTAACTATGAGTGGGAAGTGATGTTGTAGGTAAAACGAGCAATTTGGAAGCTTATATGGTGAAACAAGTCAGTGGATAGTTCAAGAAACAAAGATTTAAAGTACAGCAGAACGGCTTCCACCGTAGCCTACTGTAGCCACCGTAGGCTACGCTAGCTCAAGAAAAAATCAGCAGAATACACCCCAGCGTAGGCTACGCTGGCTGGCGTAGCCTACGCCAGGGCCGCCTTGGAACACCTATAAAACCGCGTTTTTGTTAGGTTTCACCCACCACTTGATTCTCATTTGACATAAGACGATAAAAGATGTATTTTGGAAGTTTTGGAATCGATTTTTCACCATTCCAACCCTCAAAAACAAGATACAATCATCCGGAATGCAAATCAACAATGATTTTGAAGATCATTCACGAACAATGAGCGGCTAATCTTGTGGTGATCGACTTCGGGTATTAGGTTTGTGTGATTAGGTTTTGTTTTTGTTTAACTTGTTAGGATTAAACTTTAGAACCCGTTAAGTTCTTTTGTAAGTTTAACTTGTGTTTTGATTATTTAAACAATGACGTTGGTAAACTTTTATTTGAATATCATTTAATCTTCCGGAAATTATATGATTGCATGTTTTGGTTTCTAATTGAATTGGAATTGTGTATCAAGACCTATTAAGTCCTGATTATCGATATCACTTAATCATCGCACGTACAAAATCCCTATTAAGGATTTTCCATGATGTTAAATTAAATAATTGCCGAAAATCAAACCTAGAACCAAAGTGGATTACTTTCTCTTATAATCTTTTTCTTAATCAAGTTTAATTATTTCCAAGTTGTTTTCTTAGTTTATTTGTTAATTATTCCAAAAATCCAACTTTCACAGCCCAGAGGCAATAGTTAAGTAATTTGGTAATTTGATTAATCATTGTTTTATAAATCAAAGTACAATACACCAACCACTAATTCCACGAGAATCGACAACCCTACTTACCCTAACTAGTTTAAGGTGAATAGAAACACACATTTTAACATCTTATTTGATTGATACTTCGACATTGATAAAATTTTGGTGCCGTTGCCGGGGAATCGGTGCGCTTGGTGTTTTGTTATTTGGTTTGTTTTAAAAATTTTTGTTTACTTTTCTTGTTTTATTTGTTTTTATTTTCGTGTTACAATTGGCGTTTTAAGTGTGCAGGTGACAGGTTGCATGCATACTCGATATTCGGGTAGGAAATCACCACTAGTATTTGATCCAGAGATAGAGAGATGAGCAAGGTATAATTGTGTCTTGCATCGATCAGGTTTACTAACTACATCAATTTCACAAGCTATTGATCAAGCAACTGATAGTTTGTCTTATTCAACTCACATGGAAAATCCAAACAACCAACCACCTCAAAATCCAAACCCTCTTCCCTATAACCAAAATCAAAACCCAAATCCACTCCCACCACCAAATAACAACTGCAACAACAACCTGAATCAACCACCACCCAACAATAATATGAATCAAAATAACCTTAATCAAGGAGATTACTTTGATCATGTGAGCATGCATAGTGTTCACACGGGTGATGAAGATTATGAAGATGAGTGGAATAACAATTAAGAACCCTATAATGGTGCAAATTATGATGCTTGGGATGGGAATTTCGGTGGAGGTAATGGACAAAATGGAAATAACAATTGGAGGAACAACCAATATGGATGGAATGCACCACGTATCAATCAACAACGAGGTGGAGTCAATAATAATTTCAATCAACCAAGAAGACCTCACAGAGCTCAAGTACAAGGTGTGGATAGCCATTTCAGACCGGCTATTTCTGAAAACCTGAATCCTATCGCACCTCCAAACCGTAGGGGAAGATCTTTTGATGTACGTCCTCACTACCTAACCATTCTTCCTGCATTTAGAGGCACTGCAACGGAAGAACCATATGTGCATCTTGCTGAATTTGATGCCATATGTAGTACTATCGGTGGAAACCACTTCACACAAGATGAAGTAAGACTGAGATTGTTTCAATTTACTTTAAAAGATAGAGCTAAGCAATGGTTCCTCACTTTGCCTGACAACAGTATTCATACTTGGCAAGAGATGCAAAGGGTTTTCCTTGAAGTATAATATTCTATGGGAAAGACAAGTGATACAAGAGAGGCCATTCAATCTTTTCAACAACAAGTGGGTGAGCGATTTCATGAGGCATTTACAAGATTCAAGGAATTGATCCGCATGTGTCCTCATCATGGTATTGAAAGGTAGGAATTGATTAAGGCATTTTCAGATGGACTAACACAGGAAGAAAGGAAATACTTGTATTCTACAAGTAATGGAACATTCTTATCTAATCATGAAGATATAGATTGGGAATTCCTAGAACGAATGTGCAAGAATTCTAAAGCTCAAGCTTCGGCTAGTAGACGGTCAAAGCCCGCTCCGGCAAGGTCAACCACGATTGATTATGAGAGTAAAGAAAGAATTGCATCTTTGGAAAGACAATTGGCCAAGTTAGGACATGCGAGGACTAAAGATGTAGCTTTAATTGGATTTAATGTATGCAATGAATGTGGTGACTTGGGGCATGCAAGTGCAAAGTGTCTGTTGCTTTTAGGTCAACATGAAGAGGTGAATCAAGTATATGGAGAGAGAAAATAGTTTGATATGAACTCCAATACTTATCACCCTGGTTTGAGGAATCATCCACACTTTCAGTATGGAAATGCTTTAAACCAGATGAATCCTAATTTTCAAGGTAATAATCAAGGTGGTCAAGCTTATCAGAACCTAGCACAAGGGAATTATAATCAAAGTGGTTATCAAAGAACTTCATATTCTTAAGGAAACAATCAAGTAAACTACAATCATAAGGATCAACAAGATAGTTCATCACGCAACTATCAAAGTAATTCTCAATCGGGACAACTTGGTGGTGAAGAGTCTTCAAATGCAAAGTTGGATGCTTTGATGAACATGATGAAAGAGAATATGAAAGAGAACAAGAGAGAAAATGAAATTAGAGACAAGGCTTATGAAGCCTTAAATAAACAAGTGGGTCAACTTGCAGAGGATGTGGCTCAAATTAAAAAGAACCATGGAAAGCTACCGAGTGATACCACTGTCAATCCTCAACATCAAGGAACCAACACGGAAAAATGAGAACTGTTCACATCAATTCGGTTAGTTTCCTTCCTGACTCTAAAATTATTGATAATGACTTTACTTCTTTTTCACAACAAGCTGCAGATAAAGAAGAGAAAGTCGATACGGTGGAAGAGAGTGACCCAGGAGCACCCATCATTCCAATCAAAGTGGGGTAGTTAAAGATAAAAAAAGCACTTTTGGATTATGGAGCAGCTGTTAGTATCTTTCCAGGTATGTTATATGATCAGTATGACTTCGGTCCTTTAAAAGAAGTTGACACCACTGTGGTGTTAGCTGACTGGACTCAAAAATGTCCTCGAGGGATGGTAAAGAATGTTATAATCAACTTGGGAGAATTTTACTATCCCATGGACTTTATGGTACTTGATTATGCACCAATGAGGACAAATGAGCAACCGAATGTCATATTAGGTCGACCATTTTTAGCAACTGCCAATGCTCAAATCAATTGTCTGGATGGAACAATTGACATGACTTACGAACCTCATAAGTTACGTTTTAATGTATTTTCCAAGTCGATTAATTATTTTGTTAATGATAAAGTTTTTGTGGTAGATATGACTAACGTGTGTGTTCCTACTTATACTTTACATGTAAGCATGAACACCACTTTTGAGAATGATTTTGAGTATGATAGGGATAAGCATGTTGACTTGAAGGAATTGGTGGATTTAAAAGAAAAGAAAGAGCCAATTATGAAGTTGGAAACAAAAGATGTGAAACCTAAAATGAAGAAAAAAGTTGTCGATCCACTTGATCCTATAGAAGACAGAGTTGAGGCATTAATGTTTGGGTCACAATGCGATCTAGTTGAAGAACTGCCGGATCATTTGAAGAATACCTGAGTCAAGCATCCTACTCGACCACCATGAGTGGTCGCAGGTATGGTCTGGCTGAAGACCTAAAACTTAGCGCTAATCGGGAGGCAACCCGAAGTTAATTTTTATGTTTTATGTTTGATGTGTCTATTTAAGTAGTTTATTTTGGTAATGGTTATATTTTTGTCCGGGTCAGTTCGGGTTGGAAAAATCGTTTGTGTTGATTAAGTGAATAAATTGATTTGCAAAGAAGAAAAATTCACACACTTAACTTAAATACCATACATTGGGGACAATGTATCTCAAGTGTGGGGATGAGGGAAAATTTGAAATTTTTTTATTGTTTTTAAGCAATTCAATCGAACATAAAAACGACAATCATACCAATTGATTCTTGCCCTGTTTGATGTAAGGGTCCTTAGTCATGGTCTAATTCTAAGATAGCAAAATTAATTGTGTTAGCAAGGTTTTTAGAAAAAAAATTAACTACCTAGTTAGGGTTAACAGGCTAATGGTGTAATAAAAGCATGCGCACACCGGCAACCCTAATTCCTATTTGGCAAGATTTCAAAGCTTACTAGATTGTTAGTTCACATAAAAAAATTGTTTCCATTGTTGAGTGTAGGCCATATGATTCTTTGTTTTAGAACTTGTGTGATGTGATACATACTGAGATGGTGAATTTGATAAATGCACATAGATGATAGAGGCAATCTAGGATCCTTTTTTTCTTTTAATACCATTTTTATGTTTCACCACTTTACCTGAAATTCCCCCTAGTAGCCACTTTCGAGCCTTAAACCGTTTAGTTTTTGCAACCCCATATCATTAAAACCCAAATCAATTTTACCCAATGTGACTTAGTTACCACTGTTGATAACATTTGTATTAGTTTCAGTATTTGATTTCTGGTAATAGTTAAAAAAAAAGAAAAAGAAAAAACAAATAAATAAAAAAAAGAGAGAAAAGAAAAATACAAATTGTTGGTTATGGGTAGGTTAAATATGCACCCATGCTTTTGTTTTGTTTGAGTAGTAGTTATGTCAATAAGAATGTCAACAGTTGGTATTGCCTTGATTTTATATTTTAGCCACATTCACAGCCGAGCATTCCTACCTTAACCTAAGCCCAAAACCCGTAAGTCCTTTTGATGTGTGCATTGTCTATGTGTTACCTTGGAAGTTTGATTGTCACCCAAGCATATGATAACAAAGTTTCATGTGTGGACCTTTTGAGTGATATATTGGTGCAATTTTCACCAATCTGGAAATAAACCGAGAGGAGTGAAAAATGGTGAGGGGTGTGTTGCATGACAATAAAAGCCGGAAGCTTGTTAGGTTTAATTAGTCAGATTTTATTTTAAATTAAATGTAACATCTCTTACTTGCTAACCTAACATGATTATTGTAATTCTGGAATGGGTATGACCTTGGACCATAGCTAAGACATAGCAAGGGATTTTGGTTTATAATGTCGTTAAATGTTTTGAATTAGATTTGCTTGAGGGCAAGCAAAGGTTAAGTGTGGGGATGTGATACGAGTGTGTTGGAATAGTGTTTTAAGTGTCTAAACGTTAAATATTACGTATGATTATTCATTTATATGCATGTGATTAAGTTGAATAGATTAAATATGAGTGGGAAGTGATTTTGTAGGTAAAACGAGCAAGTTGGAAGCTTACATGGTGAAACAAGTCAGTTGATAGGTCAAGAAACAAAGATTTAAAGTGTAGCAGAAAGGCTTCCACCGTAGCCTACTGTAGCCATCGTAGGCTATGCCAGCTCAAGAAAAAAATCAGCTGAATACACCCCAGCGTAGCCTACGCTAGGGCCGCCTTGGAACACCTATAAAACCACGTTTTTTGTTAGGTTTCACCCACCACTTGATTCTCATTCGACCTAAGACGATAAAAGACGTATTTTGGAAGTTTTGGGATCAATTTTTCACCATTCCAACCCTCAAAAACAAGATACAATCATCCGGAATGCAAATCAACAACGATTTTGAAGATCATTCACGAACAATGAGCGGCTAATCTTCTCGTGATCGACTTCGGGTATTAGGTTTTGTATGATTAGGTTTTTGTTTTTGTTTAACTTTGTTGGGATTAAACTTTAGAACCCGTTAAGTTCTTTTATAAGTTTAACTTGTGTTTTGATTATTTAAACAATGACGTTGGTAAACTTTTATTTGAATATCATTTAATCTTCCGGAAATTATATGATTGCAAGTTTTGGTTTCTAATTGAATTGGAATTGTGTATCAATACCTATTAAGTCCTGATTATCGATATCACTTAATCATCGCACGTACAGAATCCCTATTAAGGATTTTCCATGAAGTTAAATTAAATAATTGCTGAAAACCAAACCTAAAACCGAAGTGGATTACTTTCTCTTATAATCGTTTTCTTAATCAAGTTTGATTATTTCCAAGTTGTTTTCTTAGTTTATTTGTTAATTATTCCAAAAATCCAACTTTCACAGCCCAGAGGCAATAGTTAAGTAATTTGGTAATTTGATTAATCATTGTTTTATAAATCAAAGTACAATACACCGACCACTAATTCCACGAGGATCGACAACCCTACTTACCCTAACTAGTTTAAGGTGAATAGAAACACACATTTTAACATCTTATTTGATTGATACTTCGACATTGATCATTAGTATATATAAAAAGCAAGGATTATAAAACATAATAACATGCAACAACAATAAGTAATTTGACCTCAAGGTGGATACTAAACATTCTTACCAAATGGACTACAAGTCACTTTTTGAATATAAGAAAGAAAACTTATAACTACAAAGATCATGGAAAAAAAATAAACTAACCCACCGACCTTTATAATTAAGATTCTATACAATTAAACATAAAGATACTATATGTTTTGAGACACTTAATATTTGAGTAAATTGCACGGATCGTCCCTGAAGTTTGCTCAAATTTCACATTTCATTCCTGGGATTGAAAAATTAAAGGATTAGTCCTAAGATTTGAAAAAATATAACACGTTTCGTCCCAGGGTCTAACGGTCGTTAGTTTTTGACATTAAAATTAAAAAATAACGATTTTACCCCTTGCACCACAACCCCACCTTGCCACCACCATAGCCCCACCTTGTCATTTTCCGGCGAACCTGCAACAACAACACCCTACAAAAACAAAATACGCCACTTTCACGTTACCAAAATACCTCAACCCCCATTTCACCTTCCGTCTCTTGTGAGCAGACGCATAGGTGGAGGTGGTATGGTGGACGATGGTAGAGATGGTGTGGTGGTGGAGATGGGGGTGTGTGATGGTGGTGGCGAAGAGTGGTGGTAGATTAGTGGATTGTTGGTAGTGGTGGAGATGGGTGTGTGTGTGGTGGTGGTTGTGGTGGTGGTGAGGAGTGGTGGTTTAATGGTGATAATGGAGATGGATGTGTGTGGTGGTGGTGGTGGTCGAGATGCGTGTGTGTGGCGGCGGTGGTGGATTGGCTGTGGTGGTGGTGGCAAGGAGTGGTGGTGGGTGCAGATATGGGTGGTGGTGTGATGGTTGAGATGAGGAAGAAGAAGAAGTGTGGGTGGGGGTTGGAGAAGAAGAAGAAGAAGAAGAAGTGTGGGGTGGGGGTTGGGGAAGAAGAAGAAGGGTAAAATGGTAAATTTACAGCTATTTAACGTCAAAAACTAACGGTCGTTAGACCCAGGGATGAAACGTGTTATATTTTTTCAAACCTTAGGATTAAACCTGTAATTTTTCAATCCCAGTAACGAAAGGTGAAATTTAAGCAAACCTTAGGGACGATCCGTGTAATTTACTCTTAATATTTTAATTTAATATATGAAAAATTATTTAGCTATAATATGGGTTTGAATGTTGTACTAATAGAAAAATTAAAATTTGGCTGACAAAAATAAGGGAAAATTAAAACCCGATCCTATCACCTGGTTCAGTGTTCTCATCGATTACCGGCTAGTTCAAAAGAACATGGTCCAAATAGACATAATCGGAACGGAAACCGGTTTCCGGTCCGATTTACCGGTTTAGTTCCGAAAACACTTGATGAGAGCAATACACACATAAATGTCAATAAGTACCTGTTTAGCCAAATATGTTTGTACGTGTAATCTAATATTGATCTAAATCTTTTTAGAACAAGTCATTCTTATATCGTTGTAGGAATTCAAACCCTTTACATCATTATATATTTTAGTCAGCTTATATCTAGACTATTATATCATGCATGTGAGATGGATAAAGTTAGCATTTCACTTTAATTTAAGGCACATATTAAGAGTGTTTGAAGTATTTAAGAATTTTAGTATTTATAATATAATTTCATTATTTAATGAATGGCATATTAATCTTATATAATTTTTATAATTCAATTTAGTTTGTTATTTAATGACATATTATTTAATAAATAACATTTTTGTAGTATAGATAATTATTAAAATCCAATTTTCAAATATATGCATTAAAATAATGTACATCACAGAATTCAAATGATAAAAAGTATATTATAAACTATTACATTTCAAACTAAGGTTAATAATAAAATACAATAGCTTACACACATGATACACATACTTGATGCAGGGGAAACAAAAGCAAGTACTTGATGACGTAGGGGGAAACAAACGCGCACGTCTCACCTTCTTTTTCTTCTGAACACGCTCCTCTCTCTAGGTGGTGTTTGGGATTCCGGTGGAACTTCTTCTTGACTTCTCAAAAGGAGTTTTGAGAAGTTAAAATTTTTGACTTCTCAAAAATCTCCTTCTCCTTCTCACAATTTCATCCCCATCCAAACATAATTTTTTCTCTTTTTAACTTTTTTTCTTCTTAAAAGTCAAAAGGAGTTTTGAAGAAGCAATCCCAAACACCCACCTAATGTTCTCTTCCATACGCACGTCTTCAACCCATCACATGTGCTTTAGAGCCATCGTTGCGAGGTTCAATACCAAAACCCTAGGTGGTGGTGGTGTTGTGGTAGGTAAACTTCCTTTTCTGAGGGCGGTTACCGCCCTCTCTCTGCCGGCTATGCAACTCTCACATTTACGAGCGATGTCATCGTCTTCCACCTTTTGTTGCCAAAGGTAATTTCTATATCTTCCGAAGCTTTTGGTCGCAGAAAACGAATTTGGGTAATGGAAGCCATAACGCCGAGGGTGGGTTGTTTTGCTGACAAAATCACCACCGATTATATAATGAAAGTCTCCCTAGACTGAGGTTAGCCTGAATTTGCATTAAAATGGTAATTCCTCACAGTCCTTGATCCTCTCTTTAATGATTTTTGTTAACTATGAATCTTATAAATTAGTCTTAAGTTTTATTCAATTGACATCCATTCTCTGATCTATATCTACAATGATTTTAGTTATATATTTGGAGTATCACTAAACTCCATTGCTAGATTTTCTTTCTTCACTAGTGGCCTGATTTTATTCTTTGCCGTGTTCGTTTCGTCTTGCACAGATTCTGTCGTCGACTTTGTTATGTAGCAATTTGTTGTCCAACAACATCTATTTATCTTTATTTTGCGTGCTGGTTTTCAGCAGGTTACCTAACACGCCTTTGGGTTTATTTATGCAGGTATGTTTCGTGCTCTGAAGACATTACAAAAATTGCTAGATTATACTGACTTCTTCTTTTTTTATGTCTAAAATATGGGAATGGTCTCGATTACACAAACAATTTTTTATTTTCTTGATAACGTGTTGGATGTCAAATCCAGCAAATAAAATATTATAATGTGAACCTACCGTCACATACACTAAGAATAGTATGAGCGGAACTAGGGTTCGTATCCTCAGGGATACGTGTCAATTATTTTATACCAAAAAAGTTTTAACACAGTTACTATAGTTGGTTATGGGTTAAGGAAGGTGGGGGTTTTAATTAAAAAATAAAACTATAAGTAAATTGCAAAAAGTAGTAAAAATTCTAGCAAGTTGACACGGCTGTTTCAAAATTGTAAAGGAAATTCCACGCCGCCGTGTTAAGGTTCTGCTAGAAAAACGAATTTTTTTTATTTTTTTTAATTGTGAAAAGGAATTACTAAAAATTTTAATTAAATTGTGAAGTAAATTCAAATATGATAACTAATTCCGACACTAAGATAATTTTTTGATTCGATTCGGCTTACGATCATTAATGATTACGGTGCAATGATCCTTTTTAATTAATAACTTGTATCGATACTAGACATCACGCTATTCAAATATCCACTCTATCTAACGTCTAATCAAACGCAATTCATTGATTAGAGCCAACCCGCTACTCTAAGCTCACGCCATTCGGATCTTAGTGTGCGGATTGCAATGATAGAAGTATCAATTATAATTAAACACACACGCCGTTCGATATGCTTAACTAGATTGTTTCTATAATGAGAATGAATTTATAGACAAACTTAAACCGTTAATTGTTTCTTATATCAAGAATCAAAACTTGATTAGGGTTTTAAATCTTGAAGAACTTTATTAGAAATTAATAATGTGGCCAATTTTATTAACAATCTAATATCTATCGGATTAGATCCGGGTTTATGATCAAGAATCAAACAAACAAACCATTAAAATAAAAACATCTCATAAACGTTTCACATAAGTTCAAACCAAATCAAAGAAATCAAACCTTAACATTGAAACTAAATTATTCTAGCCGGACATGACAACTAGATCAATCAAAACTAAAATAAAATAAAACTTACGAATCAAAACACGAATAATAAAGTGTATTGACAATGAAAAAAATTCCACCAACAAAAAGAACCAAATTTGCTACGGCTCCTTTTTGCTTTGTTGAACTTGATTCTTCAAATAAAGTCTTCAAGATGCTCCTTTGATCATCATTATCTTCTATTATATTTATACTAAAGCTTGATTTCCAGATCACCCTTTTTAGAAAAATCTGGTGATAATGATTAAAAACAAGAACTTCTAAATTTAAAAAAAAAAATCGTGCGAGCTTGCGCGGCTGTGTAAAATTTGTGAATGAACTTCCACATGGCTGTGTGAAGTTTCAGTTGTGTAGATTCCTTCAGGCTCCAGCGTTTCTTCAACAATACCTTTTCTGTTGCTTCAAGTCTTTCATCCTTCTCACGAAGTCATCAACCTTACAAAATCAACCGAAACAAACCAAAGCAGATTCCATTCCACCCAAACAAGTGTTGTATAAAATAAACGAAAATGCATGCGATATTTACATAATATGCATCAAAATATACTTTATAACTATAAAAAATAATGCTTAAAAATATAACTAACACATCGTCACTTTTACATTTTATAAGTTCTTCTACAAAGTTCTTTAAATAAAATCATTTTCATAATCTATAGAACCTCATGACCTGTTTTATAAGTAATGTATTCAAATGTTAATACTGTAGGCTTACGTAAACAATTGGTTCACGAGTTATGCAAAAGTTTTTTTTCTAACATCTCTAATGATTTATTAAGATGGTATGAACTGTTATGAATTTGATTTCTCTGATGGTAATTTTAAAATGCATTTTTTTCATGTACACTATAGAATTGCATTTATGATAACATGGCAGGATACATAGTGGCATAAGTTTCATATTGATTGTAATGGTGTTCATTAGGCACTGCTTAAGCAAAATACATAGTGACATAAATTTCATATTTATTGTATTGGTGTTCACTAGGCACTGCTTAAGCAGGATACATAGTGACATAAGTTTCATGTACACATAACATGCCACAATGTTCCTAACTCATTTTTGGTACCCTTCTATCACATTTTACCTTAGGTAAATTGCAAAATGTCTTAACGAGTGTGCTTCCTTTATTTCGTGTCGTTTGCATTGTCATTTCGTTTTCTTCAGCTCATTCATTACAAAAGAAGATATCTATAAAATAGAACTCTTAATCAAGCTTAGCTATAAGTATAGTTTTCACTAATTCTTTTACTCGCTAAAACACTAAAATCATATAACTTTTAACTCTCTAGTTTTTAACTTAGAGTCTTTTTTTTATGAACTAACATTGACATTACCAGTTCTAAGTGTTACCATTAGATATTCATATTAGTTGAGCTCTAATATAAGATTATTCATGTAGAAAATTTCTTTACAATCCAAAGTTTTTGAGTTTGGGCACGTCGTTGCACAAGCAGTAATGATCTCTTCATACATGACACCAGCTACGCTTTTAATTGTATTTTCTTAACATCATATACATACCAAGGTAAAGTGATCTTCTATTAGAATATATAACTCACTTCAACTCATTACATATATGGTCTTCCTAACAGTACCAACATTCCGCTTCTTTCATCGTGAACAAGGTTTTTGACCTAACAAGCATCGTCACCACCACATTTGAGACTACATGTATTACCACCAGGTAATCCCACATCAAAAGCCACAAAAGACACATAACAGATACACTCACACTGATAACTTTTCTTCTATTATATTAGCAGATATAGAAAAGTATTTGACTGCCATACACTTTATTAGGCACAGGTTTTTGATGGGTTAACAGCTGAGTTAGAAGCATTACTTCTGCTCGTGCAACCAGTAGACATTTTGGACATGACCAATATTTAATAATACAAAATTATTGATGCACGTAGTTCTGCTTATTGTGGCAACAACTGAAATTCAATGATGCTAACAACCCAAGTTATGACAGTTTGTTATCATGATTGGCCATCGTTGCCGGTTTTGATTCCTGAACCCTAGTTGGCAGTAGTAAAAAATAGTGATTTTCTGGTACAGGTTAAAATGGGTCAGGTTGGATCCACCCGAAACACTTCTGTAAGTTTTCGTATTGAACAATTGGAGGAATGAGACATTATTTGGAAAAAGGAGCGAACAAATAGTTGCGCCTTTTCTTCTTTTAACCTGTTTGTAGGTAAATTTTCATCGGCATCGTAGACTTATTTTTTGAACAACTTTTATTAACTAAAAATGACCATTAGCAAGATGCTAAGGCCACAAAGATACAAGCACAATTACATAGAAAATATACTAAGAGAAAATTTGCCCCATTTTTGCCATGATAAATCTCCAATATTTGCCTTGTGTTTCAACCGCGAGAATAAGATATATTTGATTTCATCTATCAACTTCGACAATGAGACTGGCTTTGAATTGAAAATGATACCAGTAAGTAGATAAGAAGATAACATGAATTGTCTTTTTTTGTTTTGCACCTCCTCTCATGACAAAAGGAGCTTGTAACAGTTCTTGAATGGATGATACCTGTATTGACTGTCACACCATGATAGAACTTGCACCCAAACGTCCCTTGCAAATAGACATGTCATTAGCAAGTGTTTTGACGACTCAATCACCCTAAAATAAGGAGAGCATTCAGAAGATGTTGTATTATAAAGCCTCATAGACACGGAGGCATTTTTATACTATGCAGGTTATTTCAGCTGCTCACTTCCATCTTTGCTTTTTGTATGTTGTTGCTAGCAATGATGGTTGTATATTTAGATTAAAAGATTGGAATAGTGACCTATATTTTGGTTTGGACTTGTTTTTCCTTAGGCTGACAAATTAATCTAATTGAAGGACTATTCATGATATATGAAATGTTTAATTGCCCATAGTTGCTTCCATAGATACATTATTTCTTACTACGACACGTATATATACACACACACATCAAAACTATACTTGATCTGAGATATAGTTTGAAGATATCAAGGTTGATTGTTTTTGTTTTTTCAACAGCACAGGAAATTGCTTCAACAATGATGTTCCTATAGCGAATTAATTAAAACCCGCTTCATAGTTGTACCTAGCACGTTCCCGCCGTGGAGCGCGGGTGTAACCCACTAGTTGTTTGTACATTAAGGATCATCTAGATGACAAAAAAACTTTTAATCGTGTTTCGGGTTCTTCACGGTTTAATCTCAAAACCAATCTGAACCACCCCATACATACTTTTGAAATCACCAACCTAAATGTTGTGTTTATTGTCACATCGTACGAGCTTCAAACTAGCACTTAAAAATATTGAAGAAACTCACATTGATAGCATGCATGAGTGTAGTTTTCATATGCTTACTCTAACTCACGTATAAGAATTTTATTCGTTGATGATACAAATAATTTTCAAATATTTTACGTTTTACTTATATAATTTAACTCGAAAGTCTACCCGCGCGTAGCTGCGGACTTGTCACCTGTAGGTTGTAGCCTACATCAAATTCACCATTAACCTCTAATAATGAGAGAGCGCTTTCCTTCTTGGTACTGTGTTTTTAATTTATAGAACCTTGACTAACTTATGAGCGACAATTTTCTATGTTGTATTTGCTAATGAATGTAAGAGGAAACATGGTGCAGAAAAATAAACTTCATAGCCTCACTGAGCAATAAATTAAATTAAAACAACATAACTGTATCTATAAAGATTAAAGAACAACATACTTCAACATACTGGAAGTTAAACATATCAAATAAGCTCAAGATAATATGGTATAAACATGATGTATACTTACTGCTAACACATGAAAATTAGTATAAAAACCAAACCTATAAAGCATACCTCCACTTGAGCAAGAAAGCATATGTTTTTCATGCATAGATATCAACCTTAAAGAAACAAAAAGAATATAACTAATCTAAACATACACCAACATAAATAAAATAATAATTATAGAAAGCCTAAAACAAAAATCCCAATTTGAGATGTTCTTAAATGCAATTAGAACTCTATGAATTCTATGACAGTAGATTCAAAAACCCTCAGCATATCAGAATGATTAAAGCTATACTCTTCAAACTAATTAAAGAACTTATAATCTCAATTTGACATGTTTAAAAGCTTAAATTTAATTACCCTCAATTAGCTCATCTGTTGCGTTTGTAAAAGCTATTGGAACTTTCACAAACCTACCATTTGTAAATTAACAGATCATTAACATATCATAATCATAATAATGGAGATTGCATCTCAATTGAAACCATATTCAACATGCATAAGAGAGGTGATACCTGAAATTGGAGCCACAAATCATTTAATTTATATAATCTGTGAAATAAACTTAATCAAAAGTAAGAAAATAGAAAACACGGGTTTGCTCACTTTACTCAACCTGTTGGTGGAAGACGGTCGGGGAAAATCTCATCCACAACTGTTTGACTAACATACACCATAGTTTCATAAATAAGTTGTCGAGGAACATCGGATTGCATGATTTTTCCTAGGACACCTTAAGAATTAATTAAAGAACAAAAATCTCTCATATTAGATCAAAAAGAGAAGTAAATAATTATATTTATTTATTACTTGACTCCTACATAGATAAATTATGATTATCATAACACTAAGAACGAATTACTTCGTGTCAATCCAACTCGAGGTGACCTATTTCAACCCATACTAAGAAAAGACATGTTACCCAACCAGGTATTTTTTAGCATCTACTAAAAACCAATAGGTTGACTCACTCCATCATGTGTCGTATTGATGACAAAGCACATTATAGAAACATTATCAGTCTTTTTTTTTTGAAGTTCTTGATGTTAAACAACCTGAACTTAACTGTACAACATTTAAGGAACTCATTATCATTAATGTTGCCTACATTTTAAAGAGAATAATCCAATCAAGTCGTATAATTCTGACTCAAATAGCACACAATGATAGACTAATAACATAGCAAATTCATGAGTATCAAACAGCTCAAACGGTTCTTTAATCTCTTGTTTTTTTAGCGGAATTGATATAATTACATAAGCAATCGTTTAACGAACAAATAAAATGTCTAAAATTATCGCATGCCTGTATTTAGCCTTTTAAAGCTCACTATTTTAGCTAAAATATTTGAACATTTAAAAATACCCCATCAATTAAAATCAATGAACAAACATTTGGCAACCTCTAATCCATTTGAGTCCTCTTCTTTTAATATTTTAGTTGACCCATTAGAGATTAGGTAAAAGTACAACCCAAAGACGAGATACTTAAAGAAAAGCAAACGAAAGAAAAAGTTTAAAAAAGTTGTACATTTTAATATGGGTTTGACAATGTATGACTTTTGTATGAAGGAGTTGGGTTTGACGGTGCAGATTTTTATTTCAACGATGATATACTTATAACACTCTCTGTTGCCCTTTACATTACAATCTAAATTTTAATTTTATAAAATCATCATGTGAAATGACAAATCATCCAAAAAAACATACATGTTCAAGATACTTGATGCGCTACTGTCGAAGCTTTGATCTTGGATATTTTTTAGATTAACCTCTTTTTCATCTTCAACATCGAACCTGTAACAAAACGGGAGTTAAAACATTCTTTATTTTCATGTACCCATTTACTATAACCTCTGTATCATTCCAACCCTCTAGTTTCTAGCACTACATAAGTAATTTATCCCACCCAAGCCACTTTATACCTATTTAACTCATTTGACATGCTTCTTTTCAAGAAAATTTCTTTTACCTAGTTGACGTGATTAAGATACAATACAAATAAACCATAAATCAAAATATGAGCCATATCAATGGAAACACTTGACTTTTTAACTTTGCTAATTAAAGTTGAAGTTCAAACTTTATAAACAGGTTGTTTGAATCACTATGTGCAGAATACATCTGAGTCGGTTACCAGACATATGCAGACCTGTAAACGCAACTTATATTCAGGTCAAAAAGATTATCCACCACATCAACTTCAGTCTAAAAAAATATATTACAAGTGTTAACTTTTCAAGAAAATAAAAAATCAATTTTAGATCTCAAATAGTTCATACTATGAGTGGATACCGGGTATGTTTGTTTGTAGATGTGATTGTAGTTCTTTTGAGGAATAAATATGCTTTGAACACCTATAAACCTAAAACAAGCAAAAGATCAATTACAGAGAGAAATAAAAAAAATATACATCCTAAACTCATCGCCAATCACGAAAGAACACTTTAGAAGCCCCAAAATAAGAAAAAAAGGGTTTGGATAACCAAAGATCAAGTTCCGTTTTCTTTAAAAATGAAATAAACAACAAGATTACGACAATACAAACAGAAGTCACTTTAGAATCATCATCTCTAACACAACAAACGATGAAAATGAACCCTAATTTTGGTAACATTTGATAGAACACATCGAATTAAGAAGAAACGGAAAACAAAAAACTGAAATTCATGAAGTTATATCCAAATCTACGTACCTGATACAGAAATTTGATCGATTAGTGAAGAATAGTCAGTTCCAATTTATGATATGCAGATTATGCTCTCTAGGTAGACTCTAACGTAGCTTAGCGAAAGACATTCGCCGATCGTAGTGTAGCATACCTGATTGACTTTGTCTGTGTGGATGCTAAAACTGATTTGATGAGAGCAGAGTTTATAGGTAGAGGATACTGAAACGGAAATGTGATCGATGATTGGCCATTGAAGATGAAGGGATGAAACCGACGATTGAATTGAAGGCCATGGGTTTCAAATCAACTGATGGGTTAATGGTAATGAATGCGAAACCGATGCGCTTTTGATGATGATGAGTGCGATGTGATTAATCATGATGAATGCAAGTGGAAAACTGATAAACGTTCGATGTCTTCATGGTGGAGCTAGTGTTGATGAACGGTGATGGTAACCATTGAATAGGGCATTTTGGGAAGAAGATGTGCACAAACAGAAACTTCTCCACAAGACTTTTCAGCTGCTGTCTTACAAAACGCATGAAATATCTATTTTACCCTTTGTTTTCCTTTTATATAGTATATAGTAGTAAAGATAAAGATAAATATAAGTATTTCTCATTCATCTATATTAAATGATATCTTAATTTGATCTGATTTATTACTTTTAAACTTAGGTATTTTTTAAAATCACTCTTTCTACTTTTCTTGGAACAGCAAACAAATATTATGAGCCCGATTACTCAAGTAAACCTGATAACAAAAGGTCACCACGCCCGCGAACACAAACAACGCTGGTGACCCGGCCCGCTCACCATTTCAGAAACCCACTATCCAAATGCCCACTATGGTAAAACTTTGGTCCACTTAAAACATATTGCATCAATTGAGACTCAAACCCATGATCTCTATTTGCAAAACTATGAGTTGACTCCTCTCAAACCAATTAATCTAGGACTCATTACCACTCTCTCCACTAACCATGATAAATGATATGCAGATTAGATTCAAGAATATGTTTTCGGTACTTGTGTGTGATTCTAAAAAAATCATTTGTGTTTTGCCTTTTAAAGGAAAAACTAGTGTTAAAACCCGCGCGTTGCTGCGGTCTTCTTGCCATTGTGACGAGGAGTCTTTGATGACATGAAATATCAAAAGTGTTAAACAAAGGAAACATTAATTAAGCATAAACATTCATAGTTTCATGGAAGATTTATAATGCAAAAAACATGAAGTTAAAGACTATATCTATAGAACCAAAGGAAAAACATGATGTTTTATCTTACCAATAACTATCACCCTTATCGATTAATCATAGCCCTTGAAAAGTCCATTTTCGGATATTGCACAAAATTGACGTCCTTCACCAAAAAAGTAATAAAAGTACATGTATCATAATCATAATTATGTATATGTACCATAATTAAGCACCAATTATATGCCTTTAAACGTGTTTAAACATGTGCTATTATTCATTGTCCCATGCACTTACTGTACTCCTGAAAAAAATTGGCCCTGGAAATGGGTAATATTATCATTTCAGTTACATTAATACTTCTAAAGAGAGTGCTATTTTTGTGATTAATTCAAATGAGATATTTGTGATTGTTATTTGTTGTTTGTTAATGTTACTTGTCACTAATTACTACAGAATACAAAAAAATATCTTTTAATAACTCTTAATCTTCTTTTTCCGGAACGAGAACACTTTTAATCTTATTTTGCTGCACAATCGGGCACTAATTCTTTGTTTTCTGAAGAATTTTTAGGATTGTATTGTATATAGTGTTTTAATGTGATTATCATTACCTTTTGATGCAGATTGGTAATTAGGTTGTGCAGGTTATTGTCTTGATAGTGACTATCATTTCCCTGGCCTTATTACAAAAATAATAAGGTCATCCACAACACGAGAAGTTGAACTCGATCAAGAATAACATGTAACACATACCAAATACACAAACAAAGTACATGGATTAACCAAGTTATATGCTTATAAAGAATGTCTTGCCACCACTTCAAATTGCAACTAAAAACAGTATTACATGCAAGGATTAATCATGGGAAAAATAATTTATCATCATCATTTATATCATAGGATCATGGGAAGTTATTATGTTAAAAGTTTCAATTATTTGATTACCTTAACCTCATGAACCTTAAACAAAAGTTTAAATTTGCCTTTTAAGAGATCAATGGACCCTCATCAACATAAAAAAATTATGGATAGTTGTTACCTTACTACTACTAACAAAAAAAACAACTCTTCACCTTGCTTATTTTTTCCAGATGCCACACGAGCTCCATACACGTATACCTACAAGGAGTCAAGGATACAAAAGTCAAACAAAATATTTGATAATTATTCAACTCTACTGCATCTAGAAGTAAAAGTGGTCATTTTGACCCATTTACTTTTGAATGGGTCAATATGGGTAAAACTATTCAAATGGAAAAAATCTTAAAATATAACAGGTCAAACATATAGAAACTGCTCAATACTATCATTAAAATTTTGAAATAATGGACTTTGTAATTGTGTTTGCCACGCAAAATATTTATAATTTTTTTCTGAAAGTGTTTCACGACAAGCCAATTTGACCCAACCATACCAAAAAGCTATATGTTTTGACCTGAATGTGTACACCATTTACCCAACCCACCCATTTTGCCACGTCCATTTAAAGAAGAAGGATAGACGCACACACAACATATGGCTTTCACAAGACTGTGGCTGCATCCGTGTCATGTCAACATCAAATTTACTTTATAATCTCGAAGAACATAAATATGTTTCTGCATTGTCATAAAAAATAACTTGATAACAAAATTTAAAAATGAAAAAAACTTCAAAAACACACATAAGAAAGAATGATTTAGCAAAACAAAATTAAATTACATAGCTTGTTCCACTTACTTTAAGGAGGCCCACCATGTTTGTTAGATAATGTGTGCAAAATGCAAGAAAGCCAACCTTAGAGAATTTAGTGCCACCCATACTCGTTTGAGTGCCTGTTTTATGGATAAACCACCTGCATGGACCCAAACGGCCAAACATGAATGCTGATAAGCGAGTTAATTAACATCAACCTTGATAGTTAAGAATAGATTAAGGAGCATGATGGTCATTATACGTACAGGTAATGGAAAATTAGAAGAGCTACTGTAGCAGAGTGATAATCGTAATTGTGTTGGTTGTGGTGTGCACGACCCTAAATGGGCATAAGTTCTATAAAGCTTTTATCCTTATCTTCTGATAACTTCATGGATGTATTTGTACATCTTATATCAGGTTCACAAACACTTCTGCCTAATGCATTTTTTGGTATGCATCGGTTACTTGTTTTGACCCGTTCACTTGGTAATAGACAAAGCTAGTAAAGGAAAACTACAGAAAGCTGATGGAATGCACAACATGCATCTGTTGGTATGGAGGTATGGTAGTGGTCACTTTTTATTCATTGTGGATAGTCAGGTGCAATTATGTTTTCTTTAAAGTGATGATAAGTTGACTAATAGTTTACACACAATTATGACTGAACTTTCGCATCCTAAACATAAGCTTACTATGCAATGCAATTCATATACCATATGTCAGAAACATTGCAAATTTAAGGTAAGAAGAACACAAAGCACAACAAATAAATAACGAATGTCAATAATGTTTTATCTTTAATGGGTAAAATGGGTAAAATTTTAAGGTTTGGTTTATAAATAAATGCACCCAACCTCTTTAAATCATTTTATTAAACAAAATTATACTATTACTAAAACAATGTATGACATAATATATTTATTTGTAACTTGGAAAAGTGAACCAAATATTCTCTAGCTAAGCTTAGTATGAAGGAGTTGTGGTACCTACAAGGAGGGGAAATCTAAGATAAAAAAAGTAAGAATCTATTATGTTATCATTTGTCTACAGGGCTTAATGTATTAACGGTTAATATCCAGCATAGTATGCTAAATTGATAATACATATCGAAGTTAAAGCCATAACCAATTCAATTGCTTAAACCAAGATTTGCATTAGCAGACAGTCTAATTCGAGCTGTGGCACTGAAAATTTTCAGATTAGTACATACATTCAGATAAATCCAGGCAAAATATAGAGGTTCGGGTTAATTCATCATTGCAAAATACATATGTTCAGATAAATTCAAGCAAAGCATTTAAATTTGGGTTAATTCATCATTACAAAAAAATCTATTAAAAGCACACATATTACTAAGTTTATATAAGAAAGCATCACACTCGATTTTTATTTACAAATAATTTGATAAGTCCTTCTCTAACATGTATAAAGTTGGAATAAAAAGTTTAAATGGGCTAGTACTCGTGAAAGGATGGAGCGGGGTGTGGTTACGCTTTGTTGATGTACTGGAAAAACCATACCTGCATGGACCCAAACATGAATGCTGATAAACAAATTATTTAACATCAACCCTACAAACACCATGTAGAGGTCTTTACCTTTTAGGTTACAGGTTTACTTGATAATAATTGCTAACTAAGACATATCATATCTAGCCTATCGAATTTAAGTTGACATTGGTATTAACATCTACATATACATACATGAATAACACACAAGTTAACCTATCAAATTAGTTGATTCCATAAAATATTTAGCAATCAAGTAACCATACTTATGCGCCATATCTGATAAGAACTCGAGCACTCACCTTTTTCCATCAAATAGGGGCTCTCACACCTTCAACTGGGAAGTGCCTATCGTCATCAGCATATGGTTGTAGATATATGCTTGGGTATTGGAAATTATTGCTTGCATTAAAGACTAAAGAGTGAATGCAATTGAATTCGGGAGAAGGGTAACGC